>OX940983.1:6308035-6716717 GCA_954871275.1 Leptopterna dolabrata | reverse complement strand
AAAGTGAATGTAGGTAGTTAGCAGGGGGCTATGTAGGGTGGGCAATGATGTTGTGGCGAGCCAGGTGGATGCGATATGAGTGGGGTTGAGGAAGTATTTAGCTCGAATTAGAAGGGGGCTATTGGAGGTTTTGGAGGGGCGATAGATAGCGCAAAGCTCTTTGGGGATATAGGTATTGGGCAGGGCTGTAGCGCATAGCTCTTTGAGGATATAGGTATTTGGCAGGGGGCTATAGAGTGATCAATAGCGTTGTGAAGAGTCAGACGGGGGCGATATGACAGGGGATGAGGAATTAGAGCTGGCTATTGGAGGTTTTGGAGGGGCGATAGAGTGATATCGCATAGCTCTTTGAGGATATAGGTTTTTGGCAGGGGGCTACAGAGTGAGCAATCAGAATTATGAAGTCAGGCGGGGGGCGATATGAGAGATAAGAATGAGAACTGAAGAGCAAGTCAGTAGTTTGAATAAGAGGGGGCGATAGGAGTTGTTTGCAGGGTGTATAGAGTAACTTTAGAAGTTGCGATAGGAGATTTATGAGGGGGCGATAGAGATAAAGTGATCGATAGGAGATAGAATGAGGGGGGATGGGAAAAAGATGAGCGGGTGATATGGAAGAAGGGGCGATGGAATGATATATTATATGAAGTATCAGTATGGCTGTATGGAGGGTTTTCTCTTCTCTGCCCAAGCTCCCCCCCCCCCCCCCCGTTCCACCACTCCAAGAAAACACCCCCGCTTTGCCCTCCTCCGGTGACAGTAAAGAGAAGATTGATTTTTGCGGGGGACATGCGCTTTACTCGGCAATGATAGGGAGAAGCCTCCCCAGCTCTTCCCTCCCCTCCCCCCCCCCCACAACCACCCAATCTTCTCCGCGTCCACTATCTTCGTCCGCCTCGTCCTCTATCTTCGTCCGCCTCGTCCTCTATCTTCTCTCGCCTCCCACTTCCTCCCCTCCCGCCCACGCGTCGCCCTTTTTCTCCTCTTCAGATGCTGAATATTGACCAAAAATGTACCCGAGCTGGCGGCGGGAGGAGCTAACCCCCCCTCCCCCCCCACCACCTAAACAGCATCGTCCTCCATTTTCTTACCCCCCCCCCCCAACTACTTACATCATCTATCACAATAAAAATTTGTAAACATGAAATTATTTATTTATTCACCCCAAAAATACAGTTTTGGAAGCTGTGCCTACGTCTAGATTCCAAGTTTTTTAAGATTTGTCCTACAGGGCAAACCTAATGACCTCTCCAGGCCTTTCTATCTGTTTTTGATCAAGCACAAGATATGCAAAAACGTGCAATAGTGTAATAATTTCTAACGTTGTTATTCAGGGTGTTTTTAAACATTTATTTATTTATTTATTTTTAAATTAAGTTACAATAATTTCGGTAATATTGTGTTGCTAATTTAATATGCTGAATACAGAATGAAACATCAGGCGCCAGGCATCAACTACTTTCCTTACCCAAATTCAAGTGAAGAGGAGGTCGAGCTCTACCTTTATACAACTACATAAATATGTGCAGTTTCTAAAACATTGCTATACTAGTAGGCGTGCTAATCACTTTATCGCCCCCTTGTAAATCTCTCATTGCACACTGATTCAGCAGCTGCCTCCTTTCAACCTCACATCGCCCCCTTGTTAATACAATTTAAACCCCCCCCGGAGAAAACGAGTTTTCCATTAACCGCCGTTAACCAGTCCGACGCCGAGAAAACGCCGCGTTCGTGGGTCCCGTGGTCATCGGAGTCCGTCACTCAGGAGAGCGCGATGAGTCAGTGGGGAAAAAAAACCACCTCCGGGGCGGGTTTCGGGTTTCATTTTCGAGGCGTTCGTTCCCTCAAGATGTTCGCTAATGACGAGTTATTACCGCGGTTGGAGAGGGCTTGAAAGTCCCAGGAGATAACGAATGCTTACCGATAATAACGGCAGATAGCGCGGAAGTGGGAGACGTCGCGTGGTACACGTTATGAAAGATCAGGCGCACGTCCGAATATGATTTTTACCCTTCTGACTGTTGTAGTTGACCCCCCCGCAGGTGGCGGAGCGTTTTTTTTCTTTCACATCAATTTTTCATTTTCCGTTTTCGTCCGGGTTTTTAACCTTCGGTTGTACAGAGGGGGACGGGGACGGTTTTCAACCTTTGAGTGTTAGTAATTATTTTCAGTCAGTGACGGTGGTGGCGAGGGGGGAGAGAGAGAAAACCTCGGGATCGACTAATCATAACTGAAGCGGATCCGGAGTGGCTTCGCTAACGAGTTCGGATCCATAAACCGCCAGGGCGTGACGAGACGAGGTTCAGAGGGTTAACTCCGACTGTTAAACCGAGTGTGGGGGTTAATATTCATTTGACCCCCCCCCCCCCGCCCCGGTAACATTTTAACCTTCACCACTCAACTACATTTATTCTTTATTTCATAAGTTGTACATATTTATGTAGTACAGTGGAACTTCGATAATTCGTAGTGAAAGCTCGATCCTTTGAAAAAACGCTGCAAATCCCTGCATAACGGTTTATCGGTTCTGCTACAGATCACAGCTCTCTGTATAGATAAACCGTCTATATAATATATAATATGTACTAGTCTATACATATTATGTGGATCGCAGACCCTCCGTAGGTTAGTACCTAACCCAGTACTCGTTACTAGGTACCTACCTAAATCACGAGTTAAATGTTGCTAAAATAATTCTGTCGATGACAAACAATAACCAAAATGGCAATAAGAAACGCAAATAATGAAGTTCTAAAGGAAAACTGTTGATGTGGTGTGAAATAGATGCCCCTTCTGCGTAGATCACTGTTTTCTGTAGTCAGTACCTACCCACTGGTCAAGTATAATGAACCGTTGTGTAATAACTTGCCCATCAATAATACTTCAACGGTTGTTCAAGTTGCAAAAGAACCGATCAACAAAATCCAGCCCCTTCTTGGTAGATGAACCGTTGTGTAATAATTTACCGTTGTGAAATAATTTACTGTTATGTAATAATTTACCGTTGTGTAATAATTTGTCATTGTGTAATAATTTATCCATCAATAATACTTCAACGTTTGTTCAAGTTTCACAAGTACCTACCAACAAAATCCAATAGTCCATAACTTATCAAATGAAATTATATCGCAGAACAAACAACTCGACTTCATACAGCCATCCTTGATTATAATCAGATGCTCCGTAGTTATGATATCCGGGCCGGATTTATACCGTTTGATTCACGATCGTGGTGACGAAGCTTTTTGGTGCACACGAACGGCTGGACGTACAATGCTCCGGGTGGTCTCAAAAAATTGTTTAGCTCAAGACAAATTTATTAACGTAAAAAAGACCATACCCTTCAATTGAAAGTTTTCGAGATACGGCGTTCTGAAAACTGCAACCCCTATTTTGAACCCCTTAGAGATGACTGACAGTAACGTCGAGCTTCGAGGACCAACTAGACCCCGAACGGAACCTTTAACCCGAATTTCATCAATTTTGTTTCATGGTAACTAAGAAAAGTGGCCAATACGGCGTACGACGGACAGACAGCAATTTTTTTATTGCATTTTCGGATTCTACGTACCTTGATACGTAAACCATCAAATTTGGTGGGGGGGGGGGGGGGTTACAATTTTTTTTTAATGCTCGATTCCAATGGTTCATTATTGAAAATAATAAACCAAACCTCTATAATCCGTATAAAGTCAATGCATTTCGGTCCGTTCCATAATTCTTATGTAATTTCGCCGCCCAGGCCGTCGCTGATTGATCGTTACCTTCTGTAATTCTTATTCAAGTCGGCAAGAACACGCTATAATTCGTACGAGGACCAAACTCCTTAGCCCTTTAAACATGCTCGATCTCACATCCCGGAATTAAGTCATTCAGTTTTTGTATCGAAAATGTGATCGATCGCGCTCGTGTGGATGAGTTAAAGCAGTCAAAAATAACTTACTTCTATAAAACCTGATAATTTATGTACTTTTGCTGAAAATAAGATATAAATACATACGTAAATACATAAAATATGTATCGTGATCTCATATAAAAATACCCAAAATCTATAATTCGTATTTTTTCCTTCTCCACCTTCCATAATTCGTAGCTTCGACAATTTGTTACCTACATTAATTCTTAGTAAATCCTCAGTCCCTTCAACTACGAATTATTGAATTATTATTGAATTAAAGAAACAACACTATTGCAGGGCAGCAGGCTGTTACACCGCAAGAGTATGCCAAGTTTTTTATTTATTAAAAATTAAAAAAAAATAATTTAAGCCTAACGAGATTAAATTGGGTAATTATACTACATTAATTCATGTAAATACTTCTATTACATGTAAATACAAAGAACTACGTTTAGGATCGTCCGGCGAATTTTCGAAGAGAATGAAGCATGAAGAATGATGCAATGGGTCCAAAATGATCAGAACGTGAATTTTTGGAACTTTTGTATGTAGGCAAATCCTTTTCAGAGCATCCTGAATCCGTCCCTACATTTTAACAAAAAATTATATGTATTTATTTTATATTTTATATATACGTTTAATATAATATTTATTTATTTGTGTCACCCTAGACGATAGGCAATCGTCATGGAGCCAGCCCCCAACTACCCTCCGAATTTGAGTGAAATCTGTCCATTAGGAAACGAGGAACCGTGGTTTCATGAAATTCACGTTTGCGCACGTGCATACGCTGCCATTGAACCTTCGAGAAACAAAATGTCGAATTTCCACTAAATGTTTGTGATGGCAAACAACAGAAACGCGGTGGTTTGCAAATGGGCAATTTTCGAAATAAACATCTTCGAAGTTTCTGCGGCCAACATTGCTTATAATCTCCAGAAATGGTTTAAACAACTATGAAAATTGTATTTAAAAAAAATATGAAAAAACTTTGACAATTCTGGAACTTTTTTCAAATCGGCGGGCGGAATTTCATGAGGTAGATTTTTTCTTGAAAAAGTTTAAAATGACCGAATAAAACAGCTTCCAGCAACCCTTCGAAGTTAAGTTAGCTAAAGTCGGTAAAATCATACGAAAATAGCTTCTATTTTTAACGAATTTTCAAAGGTATTGCAATGGGTCCAACATTTTCAGAGCATGAATTTTTGAAAATTTGTTATGGGCAAATCCCTTTCAGGGCATCCTGAATTTATCTCTAGATTTTAACAAAAATGTATAAGGATGTATAGTATATACATAAATAGGTTATATATAATAAAGTAGAAATATATTTTTTGTTTATGTGTCAATCCGGGCGATACAGGAGTAGTACCCCCCTTTGGGTACAGGATAAATCTTTTTAAATTTCGCCAAAATGTTCGTATTGCCAAACTTAAGGATGAGATCGAAGATGAGCCATTTCCAAAAATGCTGTCGGGAGGGGGGGGGGGGGTCAAAAATCAGTAAAAACAGCTAAAATCGTGAGCAATTGATATAAAACCGCTGAACGTTGTACGGAAGGGGGAGTAAAGACAGAAAAATACTTTTTCAGTTACTTTTCGTACAGAATAGGGCTCAAATTTGGATTTTTGGGGGTAAAAAATTGGTATTACGGCTAATATCAATATTAATCCACCTCACGTTGTGTGGTACGGTGATTCACGACGGAGGGACTATTACGATGGTAAAAATATTTTTCTTAAAAACTGTGGGTCAACTTCGACTTTATAAGTCTTGAAAATCAGTAAAAATGGGTAAAATCACGAAAAAGTGGTATAATTTTACGAAAAGTTGTATGGTTTCATATTAATCTTTTTACATTGGTAGTTTTACACTGTATTTCTTTGAAAATTCGCTCTTATAGCGATGCTGCATGAATTTTTTTTTTTTTTGTATCACGTCATATTAGAATAAGCGGAAAACGAGGCTGCAATCATAGTGTAATCACGTCTCGACTGTACGTTGAGACACATTTCAGGATACGTGACGAACGGTGATTTCAGACCCGGATGCTCCTTACGAGACGCAAACCGGTTGCATCTAAAACCTCGCCGAGCTCCCCATCAACACGTAAATATTCATAGGCCTCGCAACGCCCTGGATCCACTGCCCCAATTCCGACGTTACCAAATCGGAAATAATAGGGAAAAAAACCCTATAAATAGCCGAATAGATATCAAAATGATATTCATAACCTTCAGTCTTCGACATTGTTTTGATCTGTTTATGCGGATGAGACAAACAAAAGGCTGCCTTCGAATTTCAACCCTCCCAATGCCGCGGCCTTATTAATATGAAATTGATTTATGCGGTTATTTCGATTTCATCATTCATTTTATTGAAATGCGCGTTTGCTTCTGGAGGACTTCACACGAAGTTGTCGTTGATTTGCATTGACGTTGACGATCACGCACAACTGTCGATCTTTTGTTCATTTCAAGATTTCTCTTCATCGCTTTGTTCAGTAAAATAGTTAACAACTTGAGCGCTCATGGGAACAGTTCGTACATCGAGCTGTTTGTGAATGCGTTTATTCAGGCTGCGGGCGGATACTGTCCAGTGCGCAGGAGCACGTGCACCCACAAGGAAAATTGGGGGGGATTGCATAGTGCAAACTGGCCTTTCCATGAACACTGTCAAATGCGATAAGGTCAACTTACTGGTCAACAAGACCAAATTTATCACACGATTTGCCCTGTTATAATGTTCCTCATTCTTCAAATAATAATTCACAAGTTCAATATATCTTCTTATTTCTACACGTAATGCGTCACAGCGCGCTTCCAGTGTAAAATCAAATAGGTAAGAAAGGTATAGAAACCAGAAAATGAAGATCATGGTTTTGAAGAGCATCATACTTCTGCAAACTCACTGTTGCTCGACATTCATTCGATCAAAGTATCATCGAATGAAATGTCCTGCTTGCTTGACCGTGTGTGGACTACTTCTATTATCATACACTTGCATGACAAAGTACCATTGAATGAAATGTCCTGCTTGCTTGACCGTGTATGGGCTATTTCTGCCATCATACTCTTGCTTGATAAAGTACCATCGAATAAAGCCTTCTGCTTGCTTGACCGTGTATGGGCTACTACTGCCATCATACACGTGCTTGACGAAGTACCATCGAATGAATTTATCAAACCTGCTTCACAAGTACCATCAAATGAATTTACAAAACTTGCTTGACAAAGTACCACTGAATGACGTGTCTTGCTTGCTTGACCATGCATGGACTACTTGTATCATCATACACTTGCTTGACGAAGTACCATCGAATGAATTTATCAAACTCGCTTGACGAAGTACTATAGAATGAAGTGTCCTGCTTGCTTGACCGTGTATGGACTACTTCTGCCATCATACGCTTACTTGATAAAGTACCATCGAATAAAGCCTTCTGCTTGCTTGACCGTGTATGGGCTACTTCTCCCATCATACTCTTGGTTGACAAAGTACCATCGAATGAAGTGTCCTGCTTCCTTGACCGTGTATGGACTACTTCTGCCATCATTCGCTTGCTTGATAAAGTACCATCGAATAAAGCCTCCTGCTTGCTTGACCGTGTATGGGCTACTTCTCCCATCATACTCTTGGTTGACAAAGTACCATCGAATGAAGTGTCCTGCTTGCTTGACCGTGTATGGGCTACTTCTCCCATCATACGCTTGCTTGATAAAGTACCATCGAATGAAGTGTCCTGCTTCCTTGACCGTGTATGGACTACTTCTGCCATCATACGTTTGCTTGATAAAGTACCATCGAATAAAGCCTCCTGCTTGCTTGACCGTGTATGGGCTACTTCTCCCATCATACTCTTGGTTGACAAAGTACCATCGAATGAAGTGTCCTGCTTGCTTGACCGTGTATGGGCTACTTCTCCCATCATACGCTTGCTTGATAAAGTACCATCGAATTAATTTGCAAGACTTGCTTGACCGAGTACCGCGCTACTTCCGTCGTCGTCCTCTTGGCTGATGGAGTTCCATCGAATGGGTCTGACAAACCTGCTTGGTCGTGCGTGGGATCCTTTTGATATCGTATGCTTCGAGTTGGAGAAGGCGCAGAGCGCTCAAATGATGGATAACGTCCCTTCGGCGCTTATGATCAATGAACGAAGGGAGTCAAAACGTACCGGTGAGGTCACTGGGCAGGTGACCGGAAGCTCCAAGATTCCGTGTTCCGGTCACGTGTCCCCTCGCAACCGGCATAAACCTCCGCCATACCTCATCCACTGATTTCTTACCGGTCACCGCGTGCCCGACGTCCGTTCCCGATGACGTGTGACGTTCTCTAATGGCCCTTTCCGCCCTCCGTCGTTAACGATAGTCGATTTTGTTCAAAATCCCCGTTCATAAAACGAAAAACCGCCCTCGGCACAATTCGTTTTTTTTTCAAACCGCCGGTTCATCTTTCACGCAAGGTAATGAGCGGAAATTTGGTTTCTTCAAGACGCGTGCCGAAGCCTTGGGGCGTTTTGTTTGCTCAGTCAAGTGCGATGTGCACGAGGCTTTGAAGACGAAATTGACTTCTCCCGTAACTCGAGAACGGAAGCGAGCAAATAACATTAACCGGACCGAAACCGGAATTGATCGCATCCCGGGAGGGGTTCAAAAAACGGAAACCCTCATTAACCACAACACCACTATCAAACTGTAATGGCTCTTGAAATGTGACGGAAGAATGTGAAATCTCTCTAAATTTTTAACCAAAGACAGAGGCAGTCCATTGTTAAATTCAACTCGAATTCAGGCATTTTATTATTATAATTTACCCATCTACGTTCTTTGCACGCTTGCGCCTGCACTATGCGCTCAAGCGGCGTACCAGCCTACTAACCCCAACACGTTATCGATCTGTCAATCTGGCTCTTGTTGTCTATCGTTCTTGTTTTTGTTATCAATAATTTGTTATCAATTTTTTGTAATTTGTTATCAATCGTTCTTGTTTTCAATATAATTTGTTATCAATTTGTTCAATATAATTTGCTATCAATTTTTATAATTTGTTATCAATTTGTTCAATATAATTTGCTATCAATTTTTATAATTTGTTATCAATTTGTTCAATATAATTTGCTATCAATTTTTATAATTTGTTATCAATTTGTTCAATATAATTTGCTATCAATTTTTATAATTTGTTATCAATTTGTTCAATATAATTTTCTATCAATTTTTATAATTTGTTATCAATTTGTTCAATATAATCTGTTATAAATCGTTCTTGTTCTCTTGCGTCATCGAGTTTCTATATTTCTTCTGTTGTGGTTGTGTTTCACTGTGAACCGGTTACTCCTGTTTTTTTTTTTGTTTTTTTTTTTAACATTCAATCATTGAGGGTCCTGTCCGTAATTTTGAAGTTGACTGTTCTGATGAGTCCGTATTTCAAGAAACAGTAGGCATTTCTAAATTATTATATAGTCGAACTTACTTGTAGAAGGTTATTTTGGTTATTGACCGCTCAGACAAAGTCAAACGTTGGTTTAGTCCGACCGACTCTCCGTATTAAATCAAACTTGGAGGAACCTACTTGTCTTATCTTTATTTTTACTTCCCTTACCTACTTGATCCGAAAAGTAAAGGGAAAGTATTGCAATGGGCCGAAAATAAAAAATGTCCGGATCTTAGCCGAAGTATCTGTGGGTTTATACTCAGTACGAAATCTTTCCGTTTCAGACCAACTGTAAAATCCAAAGGTCCAAATTCGGCTTTTTAGGTCCGCTACTGGGGGAAGTGAATTGAAATGAAATGAAAATAAGTTTAATTCCTCTAAATAACTTTACAAATAATACCGTTCTGGTTGAGCAAGATAAAAACAAAAAACATACAAAAACAAAAGAAGCAGTGAACTTAGAATTACTTTAATAGTGGAACTACTCCACTACAAGGAATAGCTTCACACAGGATGCGAACAATGCGAATGCTCGCGAACCCTTCTTCGTCGATGCTCTCGGACGGGGCTTTAGAATTGAGTTTCTTTGCACAAAGTTTCACTTCTAATTTGAAATAGGTAATGATCATGATCAACCTAATGAATAAATAATTTATTGAAAACAGACCGTTTTTATTTAATCAAGGAGTAGATAAATACAAGAGCCCGTCTGGAGATGAAATTAAAAGTAATATTTGCTCTAACATAGTATTTCATTAGTATGGGTGGAATATGGTGTGTTCCATAATAAGTTATTTATTAATTTTTTGGTTTATTATTTTCTTCGGCGTCGTTAGCTATGAGACGGTAGTAGTTTAATCATTCTTGTTCATCTACTTGTTTTAATATTCACGTGTAGCTACGTGATAAAGTTAATTTCATATACTTCGACATTTTTCAATGGAACGAGCTGGAAGTGGTTTCATGGAGTTCAGCGGTAATAATCATACGTTATAACTTACGTCTTGAAGTAAAATATTCAATTAATAGCAGTATTCACCATCCATTCGCAAATAAATAATGCATTTCTTTCCCTGCATCTCAGCGGAAGACATTGATATTTATGAATTCTATATTTGTGGGAGAGAAATGACTTGGTGGACAGCTTGGGCAATGTCAGGGAAATTATCGCTCAACCAAACGAAAGTTACAAAATTCCATCTTTCACACTCTGAGGAAATAGCGGCTCGTGCCAGCTGTTGAATCACGCGATGTGGATTTAGTTTACGTCGTATTAACTTGTTTCGAAGTCAACGTATGGAGAGCAATGTAGCGTTGGTTCGTAAAAATGTCGAATAAGACGATTTTATGATTTTGGTTTATCGTGATAGAACGGTCATGAATGAAACAACGTACATACATCCAGCCCAGAAATCGAGTTGGTTGTTCCGTGATATTACTTCATTTGAAGAATAATGGTTATTTAAGATTTTGTTGATAGGTAATTTTGTAACTCGATCAAACGTCATGCCTTATGAATAATAACAAATAATCAATGATAGAATTGTTGAATGCACCGAATATTTATGTAACTGTAATTCCCCGGCCGACTCCATTGCTCGATCAAGGCCTTTTCTGTGGAGAACATGAGGTTAGGTATTGACCACAGAAAGCAGTGATCTAAGCAGAAGGCGCATCTTTCTGTAGGTAAATAATAAACCGTTGTTGTAATAATTTGCAGAGCTTTTGGTAGGTCAGTGGCGGATTCACCTCTAAGGGGGCCTCAAGGAACTGATGAATCATACATTTTATAAAATTAATAATTACCTACTTTTCAACTTTTTGCTAATAATATGTCATTCAAAACATGAATCATTCTTATCGAAAGTATGGTGCTGTTTTTATTTCATTTTTCTCAAAATGGTTTATTTTATATCTGCATTTAGTTCGATATTTTTATTAGGTATACAACGTTAACCCGGAAACAGAGAACAAATTCTGGTGGCAGCGACATCTCGGGACAAAAAGGAGTCAGGGCTACGGCCGCACCAAACTTAAATGCGTCACTGAGGTAGTTAGGTACACAACTTCTCTGGTTTAAACTGGGAAACTAGTGGTAATTCTCAGTTCCCAATCGTGTCCAAGTTTATATTGTTGGGTAATGCAGTTTGTATTTTTGTATCTGATGCTATTCAAATTAAGTCATTTGAAGGAATATAAAAACACAGAATCAGTAGGTTGGTACCTACTTTCTCAAGCATTTTTGGTAGTTCCTCGTCCACTTCATTTATCACTTTTTAAATTCCAAATGTGCCCAATTTGAGCATCAAAATGCCCAGACCTCTCTCATTAATATTCTGGTAAAAAAAAGTTAGCTAGCAGTAAAATTTCTCGTTGAGGATTGTGGAGCTAGAGCGTCGATACAGAGCAGTTTTCTCCTCTTGCTAACAGTAGGAGAATGGGGTACGTCAACAAGTGGTGGTAAGCAATCAAACGAGAAACCGCGTTACATGGGTGGTCTAAAAATGAGCTCTTACGCTAAGTTGTTGAAAATTTTAAATTTTATATTTACCTGCAAACAATTCGAATCGTTTCCGTCAGTTCAATACCACTACTTTTTTTGTCTTGTGATTCCGTTTATGCACTACCACTTCCGTTCGGAGACTAGGTCGTTTATTTCTACCACCAAACCAACCAAAACTACATAAAAATTATGATGGAAGGATAACATAAGGTAGAACAGAGAGTTCAAAACATGTAACAATAAGGTGGTAGAAAAGATCCAACAATTTACTATGGGCTAGTTTCGGAGGAGCAGTAGATACTTGGATACTCGTGTCTCTTGGTAGGATGGATCCAAGGATGACTCGTTGCATGAACGAGTTTATTAAATCGAATGTTAGGCACATTCAAGGAGCTTGAGAAATGGGAATTTTGACGATCTAAAACGTCATGTTCTCGAAAATATGTTCCGGAATATATTCTCCTATAGGATTCTAAAGGAGATTTTATAGGAATGTTTGTCGAAATGTCGAATACTTGGTGTAAGCCTGGGCGTAGGCTTACGACAGTCGGAAGGTAGGGTAGTTTGGATGAGGATGGTTTGGTTGGATGAGTGAAGGACGTGCTCTGTAGGAGTCTTTGCTAACGCCCCGCGGTTGCCACCACAGCAGATGTTATTTGGAAGAGGTCACTAGCACCCCACGGTTATCACCACAGCAGGTGCTAGAGGCAAGGGCGCCCTGCGGTCATCACCTCAGCAGGCGCTGGGAAGAAAAAGGCTACCACCCCGTGGTTATCACCACAGCAGGCGCCGGGAAGAAAGGCTTGCACCCCGCGGTTATCACCACAGCAGACGCCAGGGAGAGAGAGAGAATACCCCGCAGTTATCACCACAGCAGGCGTAGGAGAATGGTAGGAGATAGAGAGAGAGAGAGCGAGAGAGTGAGTGATAGGGCGTAAGGAGGTTTGAGAGAGGAGTCGCAAGCCGGAGAGTGGTCAGTCTAATGAAGAGCTGGGGTAGTAGGGCTGCTTATATGAAGCCCCCTTCCCACCCATCCCCTGTCAATCCGGTCGATGGATGGGACCCTTCTCCTACTTTCCTCGGTCGCTCAGCTCGTTGTTCCCTTCGTATATCTGGTTAAATCTTTACCATATCACGTACCTAAGATTTGTAAATGTAGGAATTTGAAGGGTACCAGGACACTTGCATTTTTACAATGAAAAATTCTGTTGACGTCTAGTATTTTATGGCTCCCTTCCTCAATTGGATACTTTTATCGGTTTCTTCGACGGCGCTGGCCCATTCGATCACATTGCCGCAATCTTCCGTAGACAAATTCGTAAGGAGTGTCAGGTTGGAACATGTCGATTGTTGAGTTGCTTACTCGCCACATTTCAACTCCCATGTTATCTTATTTTTAACTTCAATCAGACCGAACGGGATATTCTGACTGGTTTATGGACTGGATTCTTGACGACGTAACAGACAGCTGTTGTTATGTGAGAAAAGTGACCGCTCCGGCATCAACAAATATCGGCAAATCGAGTTTAATATACGCCACGAGCCGGAGCCTCCAGGCGTCGATACAGCTCAAAGCTGAAATATGACGGAACAAGCCAATCCCCTCCGGCATAACTGCATACGATCCGAAATTGAGTCATCTCACCCCTAGTTAAAATACCCCTAATAAAGACGTTATTTATTATGAGGCTCGGAAAGAAAAAAATCCCGGAAAAAAAAGGGTTGGAGGCGTGTTCCGACAGTTGTGATACAGACGAGCAGATGTCGCGACAGCGAGGTGCACAGATTAGCCGCACTGTCATATTTCTCTCCCCTATCCTATTGTCGAGCGACCCCTTTTCTGTATCATATTATGTGACGATTTCTAATGTTTTCCGTTCGCGAACAATACAAAAAGGGGTACAGTACGGCTAGTAATACGGACGGACCATTGTGACGTTCCGGTAGCGATGTGCTGAAAGGATTGCGGATTGAGACATTATCTTCCACATCTTCCCTATATAATGAGCGTTGATATGGCACATCTGAGGGGGCGTGAACCGCGTTTATTTTCGAACGGCTTTGTCGATGATCGATGTTGGAAATTCCTATTGACGTTAGGTTTTTTTATATTTTCAAACCTCGTGTCCCATTGTGGCGCCAAACCCCTTCGCTAATGTGGTAATAATGACACAATGCAGGCAGTTGTCCTGGGAGTCCGCCTACTTAGATGCATAGACCCGTGTGATTGATAAACACCGGCGCAGTCGCCGCCTCATTATAATTTCTATCTCGCGGATATTATCGGCTGCTTCTTTTCTCCGTTGATTATTCCAATCAAATTTTTGACGTTTTTTTCTGACTCTGTAGGCCGCCTTTCTTTGGCCAGTGATCCGAAGTAAAAAGGACTCCATCCATCACCCGACCTCACGTTCCGATAACCTTTTAAATATTCAAAGTACCGGCTGATATTGGCGTGAATAGACCTCGGCCCTAATGTCAACCAAACAAAATTGACAATAACAATGCTTAGGTACGAACTAAATCACTCGCGAAGAAATCGTGGAAACCCATTTCAAAGAAAATCGGAGTTATTGAAAAAATAGTCTATTTCCACTAATACACGAAAAACGCAAAAAAACACTGTTATACACCTGTTATACACTGTTACACACAATAGTTATTGTGTGTTACTCACGATGGTTTGATCACCGAAACCGGTATATAACAGTGTTTTTTTTTTTGCGTTTTTCGTGTATTAGTGGAAATAGACTATTTTTTCAATAACTCCGATTTTCTTTGAAATGCTTAGGTACTCGCCTTTTATAACAATTTAAGAAACCATCCGGAATCAAAATACGGTAGGTGGGAATGCGGTAATAAAAGTCCATGTCGTCCCGTGAAAGGCAGAATATCGAAAGAGCCATTTTCCGAATTTTACAGGAGTGACGAAAAACTGTGGTATGGTCTTTTTATTGCCTAACCCGTTAAAACTTGACATTTTAGCGTAAATTGGACCGCTTTCTATCGATTTATTAAAGAAAAATTGCACAAAAACCCTGGGAATTAGCAGTTACTTTTTCGATAAAAAGGCACTTATTCGCTATTCTTGCTATTTCGAAGAACTGGGAGAATAGTTTGTTGTAGATACGGCACACATTTCGGCACTTACGATATTCTTGATGTCTTGATGGAATATAATTATTCGGAAAACTAGCGTATCTCCACTCACGCGCACTTGGGAAGGGGCGCTTAAGATATTTTGCTCAAATTCGTTGGGTGCATACGATACTGGCGCTTACGATAGATGGCATAATATTAACATATTGTCATTTTATTTTATCGCAAGTTACAGTTGGAATGGGGCATTTACGACAACGGACAATATTTACCTTGGTATTTACATTCGACTCGTGCCGCTTACGTTCTGAATGAATGGTGGTTACGATATTTTATAAGTAGTTAGATAGATGCGCCTTTTAAAGACGAATCCAAAGGTTACAATAACTCAAAATCACAAAAAATGTCGCTTATGATATTCTGCTTTCAGGGGATGTTATAAAGGTGTTGCATGTTAGTGATGGAGAATAGCTTCCGTTATATTACACCCAAAAATCTACTTCTTCTTTCTTTTCTTCCACAGTGGTTTACCTAAATCGTCCATAACTCCGGTGCAGATCCTTATTGTATACGCAATACCTTTGAAATGGCAATAATTACACAGCCTTACACAGGATTCATCAAAAAACAAACTGCTTGAAAAAACCACCTGAAAACTCAAAATGTAGGTAGTGGATGGATATAAATATATTCCTACTAAGTTCCAAGCTACGAGGATTACAGAAAAACATCTCAAGTATCTGTCGAACAACAAAAAATATCCAACGTAACCTTCTTTCCGTGAAAACAACAAACTCCATTTCAAAACAAACAATGTTGCATGATTTGAATCAGTAGTGTGAAAATTGATATTTAAATGGGCCAATTAGAGTTTCATTATATTGTATTATTTTTCATATTTATTGTTGCTCAATATTCCTTTAAACGTACTAAAATATATAGTTTCCTTCATTTGTTTTAAACCTAATAGTCTTTTGTTTACATCACTTTACAACACTTCAAAAAAAAAATGGTTGGAACGTTGAGGGTACATTTGTTTAATTCAAGTAACTCACAGGTAGCCAAATTCATTCAAACCATTCAAGATAACCTGATTCAAGTTCAACCTTAATTTTGTTGTCTTTGATTTCTGAAATTAAGCGGGATGCTAATGGGGCGGATAAGGTTTGTAAGAATTTCTATACCTACGTCGAATGTTTCACCAATCCAAACGAATTTGAGAAATGGACAACCTTGAATTTTGAAATTCTTGAAATCGTACGCGATATTACTCCTAGATTTCGGAAATTAATAAAAGTTCAAAAATGTCTGTTTAATACTTCGAACTCCTAGATTTTATGTGGGAGAAACTTAAATGATATTTGATATTTTTAATAATTTCATCAAATCTACTAACTAGTGGGATATTATATTGTGTTGAACCACATTTATATAAATTTACATTTCTAATTACATTTCATCGAAAGGAAAACAGGCCTTCCAGTATTATTTTCATGAACTTCATCCCCAAAAATCCACAGTCAAACACAGCTGTAGGTAATGTCTACATCATCGTCATTCAAATAAACATATAGAGCGACACAAATCGTTGCTTAGTTCACATAAAATTAAAGTTGGAGCGGCCTTTTTTTACTCAGTACAAATAAGCAGCATAGATGTGAATAAAAATAATGCGTACTTGCAAACAGACGAAGACAGACTGTGGTCCAAAAGGTGCGCGAATATTCTGCAGGACGCCTCTTCAGACTGCGCGGTTGAGAATAACAATGAACGATTTGAACTGGAGTGACAACGTTTAATTCCCGATGTTCTCTCGAAGAAACGGGCGATCGACGTGAATCTGGAGAGCGAGGAAAGATTGAACGGAGTGGGGGCCTCCGACAAAACCCCCTCGGGGGTAGAGCGAAAAGGAAACCAAAATGAATTAAACAACGAACATAATGAGCGCGAGGAATAATGATTAATGCGTGGGACGAAATAGGACTCTCATTGGCCAGGGTCAAAACCTCGTAGCGGATGCCATGTAAATGAAGATTTGTTGAAAATCAATACGAACAATCGGATTCTGACGACAGGGCAGCTCTGTTGACAATGCATGAGAAAATGTGCTAATAAAACCTAACGTGACTAGTTGGTTCATTCCTGTTGATATCTCGAAATGTACGTAATATTTTAAAATGAGGGCTACTATGGTGTCAAATTACGATTAGGTAAAGGATAAGGTCAATGAGGTGCAGGTGTCGGAATTTTCGAATTTCTGACCTCAAAATCGGATCATGCTATTATGCACCCCTGGGAACAATTTATATCGTCCCCTGAAAGGCGGAATATCGTAAGAGCCATTTTTCGAATTTTACAGGAGTGACGAAAAACTGTGGTAGGATCTTTCTATTGCCTAACCCGTTGAAACTTGACATTTTAGCGTAAATTGGACCGTTTTCTGTCGATTTTTTTAAATTGCATTTAAAAACCCTGGGAAGCAGTACTTTTTCAAGAAAAAGGCGCTTATGCCATTCTTGCTATTTCGAAGAACTGGGAGAGTAGTTGAAGGTACGATAGAATTTCGCCACTTACGATATTCTTGGTGTCTTGCTGGAAAATAATTATTCGGAAAACTAGCGTATCTCCACTATGGCGCACTCGGGAAGGGGCGCTTAAGATACTTCGCTCAAATTCGATAGGTGGACAAGTTTGAGGCTGTTTTTGAATACCTTAGAGATGTACGTCGCTTACGATATACGCGCCTTTTCAATACAAATCCGACGGTCACAATAACCGAAAATCGCAAAAAATTGGCGCATACGATATTTCTGCCTTTCAGTGGACGATAATATTATGTGGCAAGATTATGTAATGTGGCTATTCCCTCATGGTAGGTAAAATTTTTAGGAGGCTTTTTGGATTTTTTAAATTCCTAAACGAGGCGTGTTGCTTCGACAGTATAATTATCAAGCTGTATTTAACCCTGAAAAAGGAACTCTCACGACTATTCCAAGGAACTCAGTACCTAGTTGATTTTCCATGAATTTAGGGGAGTATTCCGAAAATGGGAAATAATTTCCCGATTCGGATCTACTTTCTTGTGGACTTCTTTCACTTATTCTTTTTAAAAATGTATTTTTCAGTGTTTTGAATGTGTTGTTTTCTTTCATCTTTGAATTTCATTGATATTACAACATAAAAGAAATGAAAATGTGTTGTTTTTTTCATCTTTGAATTTTATTGATATTACAACATAAAAGAAAAAATGATGTTTTCGTTAAACAGCCCAAAAATCAGTTTTTCGAAATGACTCATATCCATTCTTTTTCATCAAACGGGCTTATATCCAAATTAAAATTGGCCGAATCTCCTCCAAAACGTAAGACAGATTTTCGAAATTCATGGTGCAATCGGTGGTTCCATTTGCAAACTATTTGGAAAATTTGGGAACCCTGGAAAATTTGCTTCGTGTCTTCTTTTGGTTTATTATTCTGTGAATAATACACCTATGTATTCGCTCAGCAAAAATTTTTTATAACACCCCCTCAAAATTTTTTCTTTTCCGTTTCAAGGTGTGTAGATTCCAAAAATGCTATGTCCGTCCGCCGTACGCCGTATCACGTCTACAGGCTTCATTTTCGGTCTAAAAAAATCGTTCTTTCGCACACATGCTCCATTTGGGCCCTAGTTGTGTCCCGAAACTTTTCAGCCCGATCGGAATATATGCAGGGGAGTTATGAGTGAAAATGTGTATAAAAATAGGTACTTTTTGTGTTTTAGTAACATGTTAGTAAAATGAGCTTTTGAGGTATAGTATTCCATGTTTTTGGGGACGAGAAGACCGAATATGAAGTCGATTTTGACCAAGGAGTGGAAAATTGAGGTTGTACCAGATGTTCAGCTCCCAAAATTGATTTTTTATGAGTCAAAAACCTGCGAAATCACCATCAATTTGTATAATAACACTAGAAAAAGTGTCAGCACGTGGATCAAGACGATTAAATGGTACAATCAATGATCAAGGGTAATTTGAAGAAAAAAAAAGGAGCGTAGTACCTAATTCAAGTTCTGGGGGCCAAAATTTGTGGAAACCACCAGAAATAGCCATTTCAATTAATTTAAATGAAAGAAACAATAAATAAACAGCCGGCATTTCTGTAGACCAATAATATAATAGAATAATAAACCCATGTGACAAGGACTTTGCAGCGTTTTTAAAATGTTGGTATTTAACGACGCCTGCTCGTGCTCACATCTTCTGTAAAACATTGCACTATTTTACGCACTGACATGTAGATATGACTTGAGGCAGAAAGGTACAGATCACGTTAGGTATCATCAACAACTGGTCCACACTCGCCGGAAAAGATAAAATACTGCAAGGTATATATGGGGTAGTTCGTTTCAAGATAAATTATAAGTTTATATATTACTAGCTGTGTACCCGCGCTTCGCAACGGTAGAACAGACACCCCCTTTAGGACAGGCCCCACTCATAACAGATACCACCTCAGGATGACAAAGAGTGGTTGTTTGCTACCGTAAGCCACGGTTCAAGGGTGCGTCCCAAGTGAAAATTTGAAATTTGAAAATACACTATTTACATATATTTACAGCACTATTTACATATATACAGCACTATTTACACTTGTGTAATATACACTATTTACATATATTTACAGCACTATTTACACTTGTGTAATATACACTATTTACACAATACCTATGTATGTTATACAAATAATTCCTAATCCTTCTGTTTCGCATCCTAATTAATCCTTATCCTACCAAACTAATCCTGACTTGTAGCTCCTTGTACGCATTGCTTTGATAATACGAAAACTACCTTTGCAATGCTTCTTTGTAAACATATTTTTTATGGTCCTATTCGGAGTGCAAATAAAGAGGTCAGAGGGGCTCCTAACTCGCGAACAGGAGACGTAAAGTTGTCCGTGTGAAAAACAATCCGTCCTAAGGTCAACCCCAGCAATGCGCATAACACGACTTTTTATGGTACTTCAGCCATTGCATTTCAACGGATTTACAAATTTGAACGCGGATTTCTCCTAAACCTTCCCAGATAAATTACGCGTCCAACAGTACCAGCCTCTACCTTCTGCATTCAGCCGTTCTCATTTATCGATGCCGAGACAAACAAACAGACTGACACTGTTTTATGATATATTATACTATTTGAACCGACGCGTGTTGCTGCGATTTAAATAAATGGAGCCAACGGTCATGTATTTTAATATGCCTGTATCCCCCCCTCCTCAACTGATCAGAAACCTTCCCCAATGCCAACCCTAACTGCCTTTAACCCCCCCCCCCCCCCGTATCCTATGAACCCTCCCTACCTGGTTAGAAACATTCCTCAATGTTCACACAACAAATTCCCAAAGTTGCACTCCAATTGGTCAAGTAGTTTTGAAATTTCTGTAGACCCCCCCCCCCTCTCATTACCTGTACCCCCCTCCCACTAACATCCTGATTGAAGTACCACTTGAATGTACTCGTCGAGCTGAATCCAGAATCTAATTACAATCGGATTTACGTCCAACCGTTCAAAGTTATTATAAGCATAAACGTCCTCATAGAAGTGATTATAACACGTTTTTTAGTAGTATTTCATTCATAGCGTTTCAACGGATGGACAGATTCAAATGCGGATTTTTCATAAACCTTCCCAGATAAATTATGCGTCAAATGGTACCAGCCGCAACTTTCTACGTTCAGCCGATCTCAATTGATGCCGAGACAAACAAACAGACACTGTTTTATTATATGTGTATAGATTAAGAAATTTACTGAATTATTACATAATTAGGTATAATCCACGTGGAATCGCGAATTATGAAATATTGCAATTTCAAAGTAAGTACATTACATGACTCTTATGAAGAAGCGGGTACCTTCTTGGAACTGAATTTAGTTACACATTTTTGTTTTATATTTGCACGGTCAAATCATGGTGAATTTTATGAAATTGTCCCTTGTTAGCCCTTTGGGTGATAAGAGGATGACCCAACATCTTTTATCACATTTTTTTCTTCATTTTTTAAATTTATAAGAATTGCCACAATGAATGCTATCTCGATGAGATCCATCAATTACTACTGAACAGTCGCGATACTTCAGTCGCAAGTGCGTAAAGTCAGTTTTCGTGACGCTATTTTTTAGTAGCACTTACTTTTTTGTCGCCGCGACAGAAAATCGCAAGTCCGTAGGGGCTGGGGCATCTATACAGGTAAATAATAAACCCTTGTGTAATAATTTGCAGCTTTTTTTTTCTTTTCAAGATCATGTGGGTAGTTTTCTAACTAAATGTTTTGGAATCATTACAATAGCGTATTTTCTATTCGAAAATTTGCTTAAACTAATTCCAAGTTGAGGACGTGACAAATGAATTACTTGGTTCTATCTGGAGGCAAGAAATTTGGTTATGAGGACGAATCTATAACTAGTTTTCAATTTCTGAATTTGACAGGGGGCGTAGACGAACATCGGTTTCAATTTTAATTTCAAATAATAACGGTAATGAAGTTCTCCAAATGAGGGCGGGGGTGTGTCGGAAATCTCCAGTAAGCGCAGTTACATCTCTGTCCGGCTGTCAGGAGCAGGAAGGGGTGACTTTTATGGGTTTGATAAACGGGAGGCTCACACGGTGACAACAGAAAAAAAAGGGTCATTGTATTTAGGGGTTAAAGGGGGGTTGAAGGGGGGTTAATACCGAGCAGGGGTTGTAAATAGGGGTAGAAACAACCCCTGAAACCAGCGACTGGCTGAGGGAAGGGTTGGACAAAAGCAAAAAAACCCATTTAAATGTGGGTTTGAACGGGGAGCCGGCGATGGTACTGCGGTACTCCCGCACCGCAAGGGTTATTGTGTCGGGTCAGGCGCCCGGAAAATTCTCAAGCGACGTTTTTTATCGGTAATGATGTTATCTCGCCCGATTGTTGAAACCGCAAGCTCGACGGGGTCGGAGTGTGACTTCCAGCTCTGACTTTTGTCTGGGGTATAATCGGAACAATTAACAGATGAATTAGAAATGGGAGAAAAGAAATTAAACCTATTGAATATTGTTATCGGCTCTTCGCGCTGGAGCGGGTCCGGCGGTGTAGCGGTGCGTGGGCTCTGAAAACGGTGGTGCACCAAACCAGAACGCAAAACCAACAGCTTTATCAAAAACGCTGTAAAGTCCTTGTCACATGGGTTTATTATTCTACTGGACATACCTACAGAAATGCTGGCTGTTCATTTATTGTTGCTTTCATGTGAAATAATTGAAGTAGCTATTTCTGATGGATTCCACCAATTTTGGCCCCCAAAACTTGAAACTTGTGCCATTTAATCGTTTTGATCCACGTGTTGACACTTTTTCTAGTGTCATTTTACAAATTGATGGTGATTTCAGACGATTTCGCAGGTTTTTGACTCATAAAAATCAATTTTGGGAGCTGAACATCTGGTACATCCTCAATTTTCCACTCCTTGGTCAAAATCGACTTCATATTCGGTCTTCTCGTCCCCAAAAACATGGAAAACGATACCTCAAAAGCTCATTTTACTAATATGTTACTAAAACACAAAAAGTACCTATTTTTACACACATTTTCACTCATAACTCCCCTGGATATATTCCGATCGGGCTGAAAAGTTTCGGGACACAACTAGGGCCCAAATGGAGCATGTGTGCGAAAGAACGAATTTTTTAGACCGAAAATGAAGCCGGTACACGAGATACGGCGTACGGCGGACGGCGTACGGCGGACGACGGACGGACATTGCATTTTTGGAATCTATGCACCTTGAAACGGAAAAGAAAAAATGTTGAGGGGGTGTTATAAAAATCTTTTGCTGAGCGAATACATAGGTGTATTATTCACAGAATAATAAACCAATACATCGAAACCCCCTATTTTTGCACCCATTTTTCTCCCATAACACCCCTGGGTGTATTCTGATCGGGCCGCCGAGCTTCGGAGCACAAATAGGAGCCAAATTTGTTCCCAAATGTAAGTCGAACGTAAATTTAAGTCGAAAACTTCGTTAGAACCTGAATTTTCCACTCTTTGGTCAAATCGACTTCAGATCCGGTCTTCTCGTCCTAAAAAACATGGAAAACGGTACCTCACAAGCTCACGTTACTCGAACACAAAAAACAAAACAAAAATTCCTATTTTATACCCATTATTCACCCACAACACCCCTGGGTGTATTCCGATCGGGCTGCAATGTTTCGGGACACAACTAGGGCCCAAATGGAGCCTGTGTACGAAAGAACGAAATTAGAGTAGATGTGGATGATACGGCGGACGGCGTAAAAGAAAAAATGTCGAGGGGGTGTTATAACATTTTTTTGCTGATTTGATTTTTTGCTTTTTTGCTGTTTTTTCACAGAATAATACACCAAAAATACCTCAACGCGAAATGCAGCTGATTTAGTTTGTTCAAACATACATTTTAAAATATAAAATTCAATCTAAATATAACTTCAGCAATTACATATTTGTGGGAAGGTCGGGTGAAATTGGGATACTATTGATTAGGTACGTAATTATGCCCTGTAAACCTGCCTAGATGGCAGATGTCGTAAATTGTGGACTGACCTGAATTAGAGCTGTCATGGATATCTGGCCTCAGAGGCTCTTTGGGTCCTAAAAGGAGCTCCTCGCCTCCCTGCACGTCAACGACAGCCTCGTAGTACACCTGCTGATCAAAAAATATCTATAAATTAATAACATTTTGTCGAGCACTGTTGCGGCTTATAATATATTTCCTATTTTAATTGCGAAAAACCGGATATTTAGGTAAAAGAAACCATCAATCCCCACGTGTATCTAAATCTCTCTTGTATCTCTTGTAGCAACCAACAGTTGAAGGATGAACATCGATTGGTTCACAGTAAACATTTGGTTACTTATTTTGTTTTGAATACAAGTACAGGTAGAATTTATACATCATGGTATATATAGTATGCATCATGGTATACGTGGTATATGGAGTATTTATTTATTTAAGTTATTCATTACCTCTTTCACGTCCGTACTCTGATACCCTTGAACCCGATTTTCGTGTTATAATTTTGAGATAGACGTTGAATAATACGTGCATTCGAAAATGTGAGTTTCAACGAAAAAATACCTGTCCAGCAGTGAGGAAAGCACGCAGGTTCGCCTCTTCGGGTTTGTCAGACGACCTCACGTATTTCAGCCAATTGGAAAACTCGAGCGAACCATCGAAGTAGCCTCTGTTGCCGGCAACGCGGACCTGAAACAGAAAAATATCGATATTGATGATCGACAAGGACGTACGGTGATAACTGATGTTGATTTCTTGATGCAAAATTATGAATGGTTTACTCAAGCGACTTTGCCAGATTTTTACAGGTGGGTGAAAATACATCGAGGTACAGTGATTGTTGATCGTTTCATCAGTAAATTATGTCTAAATAATAATCTATCCCCCTTCACGTAAAAATCGTCAGATATCCGCCGACCCAAATAGTAGTTGATAATGGAGCATTTTCATACATTTCGTCATTTCACAGATGGTACTTATTTTACGGGCAAGCAAGGCTATTCGGATGTCGGGACACAAAGACCGATTTGCATGCCATTTGTATTCATAGCAACGTGGGAGGTCAATATTTATTTAAATTGCCAATTACTCTCCCGTGTTTTTTTGTCGGGCCGGTAAAACTTTTCCGGCCTGGAGGTGATTTGCAATAACCTGAGCCTCTTTTCACTATAGTTTCCTACCATCGGGCTATCAGACCCTTTCATCTCAGGAAATAGAGCGACGCTGCTTGTGATGTTGCTGACTTCTACCTCAATAGCTGGAGGTTGATATTAGACCGTAAAATATGTTTAACTGTCTTTCTGCTTACAGGTGACCGTAATTTAAAACGCTGCAAATCCCTGCACAACGTTGTATTATTTTGTACAGAATACCCTTCTGTTACAGATCACTGCTCTCTGTATAGATAACCCGTCTATATAGTATAATATGTACTATTCTATACATATTGTGTGGATCGCAGACCCACCGTAGGTTAGTACCTAACCCCGTACTCGTTACTAGGTACCTACCTACATCACGAGTTAAATGTTGCTAAAATAATTCTGCCGATGACAAACAGTACCTAAAGTGGCAAAAAGAAACGCACATAATGAAGTTCTGAAGGGAAATTGTTGATGAGGAGTGAAAAAAGTTGCAAACGTACCTACCAACAAACTCCAGCCCCTTCTACGTAGATGGTATAATGAACCGTTGTGTAATAATTTACCCATCTATAATACTTCAACGTTTGTTCAAGTTTCACTACCTATCAACAAACTCCAAAAGAGCCATATCATTTTTAAAATGAAATAATATCACAGAACAACCAATTCGACTTCATACTCCGCGATTATAATCAGATGATCCCTAGCAATGATTTTATGTCGGGCCAATTCCCGATTGTTAGCGCGTCCCTGGTGACGAGATTTGGGCTAAATGTATACAATTTCATTCATCCTGCAGTCGAAAATGCCTGTCGGTGCAAACTTCTGGGCCATACTGTGAACGAACGGCTGGACGTACGATGCTCCGGGTGGTCTTAAAAAACTCGTAAGTTCAAGAAATATTTAAAACCGTAAAAAGATTCACGTAAAAAAAAGGTATAGGCGTTCTGAAAATTCCAAACCCTATTTTGAGCCCCTTAGAGATGACTGACAGTAACGTCGAGCTTCAAGGACCAACTAGACCCCGAACGGAACCTAGGTATAACCCGAATTTCATCAATTTTGTTTCATGGTAATAAGAAAAGTGGTCAGTACAGCGTACGGCGTACGGCGGACAGACTGAAATATTTGTATTGCATTTTCGGATTCTAAGTACATACCTTGAAACGTAAACCATCAAATTTTGAGGGGGGTTAGAATATTGTTGTTCTTGCTCGATTCCAATGGTTCATTACCTATTGAAAATAATAAACCAAAAGCCTTAAATTAATAGAAGATCGGTTTAGCTGCATCGGGATTTCACTCCAACATCCCTGATTAACCCGGAGATCGTCTAAAAGGCGGAATTTCAATTTTTAACAAGATTGAAATTTGGTTCAACGCGATTGAGGGTGTCTGGATGGTACACTGGTGTCCCTTCTGGATTGAAGTTAGTTACTAATTACAGGGTAGAAGGTCGAGCATGGAAGTAGTCTTAAGGGCTGATCCTGAAGTATATTTATTACCAGTCCTTCATAGGAATCGCTCGATCAAACTCAGGTACGTTGGGAACTGGCACACTAATGGTTCCCATTATTTCACCCAAATCCATTTAAACCTCCACCTGTACGTACGCGTAAACTCTTATACGACTTACTCAACGTACAGTGTAGGTCAAATGTCTTAACAGTCTGCTACGGATTTCCTAACCAAATGTTTAATTTCGAGGGAGCGGAAGAAATCGAGCAAATTTTACCGGACCCCCTCCTCCCGCCTTGCCAATCATCCAAAGAATTTGAAGGGTCAAAAAAAAATTGCCGAGAGCAAAGGGAGGAAGAGGAAAGAAGGGGGAATAGAAGAGGAGAAAAAAAGGTTATGAAATATCGAGCGGAAGTTATAGCTTATTGCCACCCAATTACCCCCGTAAAGACCTCGAGTGGCCTTAAAGTTGGATCAGGCTTTGGACGTGCTGGGCGAGGGGCGGATGGGCGAGTCTC
This sequence comes from Leptopterna dolabrata, assembly GCA_954871275.1. Taxonomy (NCBI): domain Eukaryota; kingdom Metazoa; phylum Arthropoda; class Insecta; order Hemiptera; family Miridae; genus Leptopterna; species Leptopterna dolabrata. The sequence continues at coordinate 6,690,101 of OX940983.1, read as the reverse complement.
AGGCTCAACTCCTACCTTCCCTCGACAAGGAATCGATAGCATCCCACCCTCTTCAGCCCCTTGTTCGCCCCTTATTTTGATTTTTTTTATTTATTTTTTGTTGTTGTTGCGACTTCGTTACGAATTATTGGTTTGTCATAAAAAAATCGAATTGCATGTTTGGGTCATCAAAATTACGTTCAAATCGGTTACCGCCTCTGAGAGAGCTGTAGGAGGTAATATTGCCATTAGGAAGATTACGTCGCGTATGTACCCAGTCTGTAAACGTCAGCGTAGGAAATCAATCATAAGGTCGTTCTTAGCTGGGACTAACAGTCGACAAACTGTCCTCATTTCTTTCATGTGTCTGATTTTTGTCGGAATTAAACGAAGAAAACCACAGTCATGCAGCATGGCTATAAGAGCGAATTTTCGAAGAAATAACTGATTTTATGTAAAACTGTTTTATCTCAAGAAATAACCACGTTCCTTCATATTCAAAGTGCTCCAGTTTGAGAACGGAATGAGATATCGCAATTCTGATTTCACCATCGTGTTCAGCGTAGAAAAACCTTTAAAATGAGGTGTCACTTGTCAGACTGTTTCATTTTGGGAATTTATGGGTAATTTTTCCCCCCTAAAACTCCCCAAAACTCCCCCTTAGAGTGACCCGATTCTGCCCATCTACGAACTTAGCCTGTCGATTGCCACGACAGATTTTTCGTGCAAATTTGAACTTTTTATCTCAATTCTGTCGAGAGTTATCGTCTGGAATGACACATACATATATAAATATATAAATATATAAATATATATATAAATATATATCTATATATATACATATAATTTTTGGTGTCTTTCGGCAGTGAATTCAAGATGGTCTGAAACGGATTTTGGTATAAAAATCTTTCGGAAATTCGAGTTTTAAAAATTTTGGACCGAGAACAATAGCTTCCTTTTCTTCGAAAATTCGCTAAAAACGGAGTTATTGAAAAAATAGTCTATTTCCACTAATACACGAAAAAACGCGAAAAACACTGTTATGTGTGTTTGTTAATAACGGAGTTATTGTTTGTTACTGACGATGGTTTAATCACCGAAACCGGTATAACAGTGTTTTTCGCGTTTTTTCGATTAGTGGAAATAGACTATTGGTTTATTATTCCGCGAATAATACACCTATGTATTTGCTCAGCAAAAAATTTTTATAACACCCCCCTCAAACAAATTTTCTTTTACGTTTCCAGGTGCGTCGACCAAAAATGCAATGTCCGTATCCGTACGCCGTATCACGTGTACCGGCTTCATTTTCGGTATAAAAAATTCGTTCTTTCGCACACAGGCTCCATTTGGGCCCTAGTTGTGTCCCGAACCTTTGCAGCCCGATCGGAATATACCCAGGGGTGTTATGGGTGAAAATGTGTGTAAAAATAGGTACTTTTTGCGTTTTAGTAACGCATGAGCTTTTTAGATATCTTTTCCCATGTTTTGGGGACGAGAAGACCGAATTTGAAGTCGATCCTGACCAAAGAGTGGAAAATTGAGTTCCACCAAATGTTCAGCTCCCAAAATTGATTTTTTATGAGTGAAAAACCTGGTAAATCGTCTGAAATCACCATAAATTTGTATAACACTGGAAAAGTGTCAAAACGTGGATCAAGTCGATTAAATGGCACTCCCAGTGATCATAGATAGTTTTAAAAAAAAGTACCTGATTTGTGTTTTAGGGGCCAAAATAGCTATGTCGATTATTACGCATGGAAGACAATAAATGAACAGCCAACATTTCTGTAGGGTATGTCCAATAGAATAATAAACCATATGACAAGGACTTTGCAGGTTTTTTTTTCTTTCAATAACTCCGTTTTTTCTTTGAAATGGGTTTCCACGATTTCTTCGCGAGTGATTTAATTCGTATCGGAATTAAACCATTAATTTAGAGAGTTTCTGTTTGTTTGTTAACGTAAGCAGTTTAAGTAGTTAAGAACATATTGTATCCCTGATTGTTCAATTATCTACTTATTTTCCTGTAGTAGGTGTATTTATAGAGCAGCAGGTAGGCACATACTGTTGAAATAATGTCCCTTCTTCTTAGGTCCCGTCTTCTTAGAGTTGTTGGCTGTTCTTCTTAGATGAGTTTTGATTGTTTAATTGCGTCAGAAATTTTCCATTGCGACTTCGGGAATCTCGAGTGATATGGTCTTTAGACTCCTAAACAAGCTTGAAAAAGTGCACAAAGAAGCACTTATGAAGAACCCTAGCGTGTTAGACATGGGCTTGTCCCCGCAGTTAAAAGCAGATATTGTAGGTTTGTTTATGGTACTTTTGTTGGTTCTTTACAGAAGTTGACTTGTAGTTAATTCCAGAGTTTTGCATTGTTTATTGTTACTTTTAAATAGTTCTCTCTTCATTCACGTTAGCAAACTATTCAGACAATCACGTAAGTATATTTGAGTATAGTAGCTACCCGACTGTTGGCGGTCGTTAGTTGAGCTGTGACTTGTGGAGTCGCTTCTTTGAGGAACCGGTTCCGTGAACGGACTTCAGCGGAACAGGGAGATGCGGTGCCGAGTCCGGCCGCCTTCGCTATCGATTCAAGGAGATTCACCTCCTCCACATCCCTCGTCTTCCCCTCCTGACAACCCGAATGTATTTCACTTCCCCTCCCACCAACCCTCCGAGCGCTTCCACCTCCCCCGGACGGGTTTTAAAACCGACCAATGCGGGAGCCGGAGCCATCTGCCCAATGAGGATCCACCGATTGTCCACCTCCTCCGCACCGCCGCCTCATCTCGTTCGAGCGAACTTCGCGTCCGACTCGCGTGACGTCCTCATCTTGTGTGACGTCAGCTAACTCCTGCTCATCGTGTTATCACCACAGATATACTGGGTGTATCAGACTCGACTCGCCAAATTTCAGAGATCAATTTTACGACTAATTTGCAACAAAAAGTATTTCCTAGCAATTTTTTTTTACCCCGCCAAAAACCCTCTTTTCTTTAATTTTAAGATTTTTTTTATGTTTTCGATCTTGCGGCACTAAAATGGCCATAACTCCCTCAATTTAATGAGTAAATTAAACTCTGAGAACACCGTTGGAAAGAGCGCTAAATTTCCTATCTCTCTGATGCGAAAACAAGTATTTTTGAGCAGCTCCAATAGCTAACAAATGAGGCCAAAGTCAAAATTTTGAGAAGTTTCCAAATTTCACTTTTTTAAACCCGCTTTTGACCTTTTGGTTTATTATTCTGTGAATAATACACCTATGTATTCGCTCAGCAAAAAAAATTTTTATAACACCCCCTCAAAAGTTTTTCTTTTCCGTTTCAAGGTGTGTACCTAGATTCCAAAAATGCAATGTCCGTCCGCCGTATGCCGTCCGCCGTACGCCGTATCACGTGTACCGGCTTCATTTTAGGTCTAAAAAAGTCGTTCTTTCGCACACAGGCTCCATTTGGGCCCTAGTTGTGTCCCGAAACTTTTCAGCCCGATCGGAATATACCCAGGGATGTTATGAGTGAAAATGTGCACAAAAATATAGGTAGGTACTTTTTTTGTTTTAGTAACAAGTTAGTAACATGAGCTTTTGAGGAATCGTTTTCCATGTTTCTGGGGACGAGAAGACCGAATATGAAGTCGATTTTGACCAAAGACTGGAAAATCGAGGTTCTACCAAATGTTCAGCACCCAAAATTGATTTTTTATGAGTCAAAAACCTGGGAAATCGTCTGAAATCACCATCAATTTGTATATTAACACTGGAAGTAGTATCAACACGTGGATCAAGACGATTAAATGGCACTACCAATGATCAAAGATAATTTGGGAAAAAAAGGAGCGTACCTACCTACCTAATTCGTGTTTTTAGGGGCCAAAAATGGTGGAAACAATCAGAAATAGCTATTTCAATTATTTCACAATAAATAAACAATAACTGAACAGCAACATTCCTGTAGGTAGGTATGTCCAATAGAATAATAAACCCATGTGACAAGGAGTTTGCAGCGTTTTAACTCAGTGTTCTTGAATCCCCACCTGCAGGAAAAACTTTCTTAGGATCTCAGCTTTAACGGTATAATCCAAAATAATTTTATCACGATAATTAGAGGAGAAAATTACGTTTGAATGCAAAAAAACGTGGGTTTTCCCGCAAAAGCGACGAAAAACTTGATAGTCGTAGTCACTTACCTACTTGTCAGTTGCTATACGATAGCACTTAGCAAGACATAGCTGTGAAGCCTGAACGGCCTATTGGTATATGGGCTTCCATGACAACATGAAAATAACGTATTGTATTGTAGCATTAAACCTTCGAAATAAAAGTACAAACACTTATAATAAAATAATACAGGGTGGCGCAATAGGATCGGACACATTTTGAATTGTTCTGAAATCGTCAATTTTGAAGATATCGGGATGAAATAAAGCTTAAAATGTCGAGTAATTAAGGGAGTTATTAGTCATTACTTAGTCATCTTAATTGTGAAAAATGACATCCATCAAATGCCTTCCTTGGTGAGCGTAATGGTGAATTCTGAGCGTTATGTGAGGATGATCGAGGATTTTCTCATTCCGCAACTCGAGCATAACAATATGCGATATGACACGGACAGCATGTGGTTTCAGCAGGATGGGGCCACAGCCCACACGGCAAGAGTTTCGATGCAGGTTGTTCACGCTCATTTCCCAGATCCTGATTTGATAGTCTGCGATTTCTTTTTGTGGGGCTACCTGAAAGCCAGGGTTTACGCCAACAAACCCCGTAACCTTCAGGAGTTGAAGACATCAATACAGGCTGAAATCGCCTCGATCCCGACCGATATGCTTGAGCAAGCCATGCGGAACTTCCGTGACCGACTTCAAGAATGCATCGCTCAGCAAAGAAGGCATTTGATGGATATCATTTTTCACAATTAAGATGACTAAGTTGTAAATAAACTCCCTTAATTACTCGACATTTTAAGCTTTATTTCATCCCGATATCTTCAAAATTGACGATTTCAGAACAATTCAAAATGTGTCCATCCTATTGCGCCACCCTGTATTATATAATTATATATTATATACCGCATACATAGTGTTGTATGCTTCTATTTCACCAGACCATCTTGTGCCAGGGCTGCATACCTATTTGTAAAAATATTTTCCGATGCGACTCGAAAGTTTTAGACGCGGGGTCGGTTTCCGCATGTGTACCATCGGAAGAGCTAAAAAGTGATTACGCCAAACGGCTTAAGAATGCTTCTATTAAAAGAACCATCCGGAGGGGAAGGGGGGGGGGCTGCGAAGGATAAAGTGTCTTTGTGTCGACAAGAAAAAGCTCGAGAATGAATAGGAAGGGAGGAGGCAGATATTTAAGAGAATTAGTCAACCGGGTAACGAGGCGTGGAACCTCCCCGGCAGAAGGTTTTTGCATGTGACACCATCTCAATCTCTCAACCGAGTTGATGGTCTGTTTGCAATAACTTCGAGCCCCCCTTTCCCTCGCAAACGGTTCAAGTTGACTTCCGAAAGGAGAAAATATCTCTTGGAAATTGTGAAGGAAGTTTCGCCGGAGGATGGAAACGAACCGTAAGAAAGTGATGTGTGCAGCCGGAACGCGTTTAGCGTAATGAGTCGATTCCCGCTTTTGTCCAATATAGGTTCGACACGGGGTAGTAAAAAACAGCAGTGGGAGCGACAGTTATGGTCTGTGTCCTTTTAAAAGGGCTAAAATGTTTTTAAAAACATATTGTGCTCTTAGTTATTGCTCTCAACATTATTAGCGGATTTCCATATACAAAACAATGTGACATAGCAGTAAGTAATCAATAATTCAAAATTCCCTGATTTTCTGAAGAGAACCCCCTGCAAAAACCATGTTTTAATGGTAACATGACCTACAAATACCTACGGTTTACTGTTTCGATAACTTCCCATAACGGAAGATTGGAGGATCATTTTTCAAGTCAAATAATGAAGCTAGTTGCAATAAAACTGTATCTTCAGATTTCGAAAATACAGTGAAACCTCCCAAAAGTGGACACTGCGGGGACCGAGAAATCCGTCCACTATTGAGAGGTGCCCACTAATGAGAGGGATCGCATAAAAACATCTAAATAATATTATGTACTGTGAACTGAAAACTTTACTTCGTGTAAATTATAAAATTATTTATGTAGGTATAGAAAATGACATAGATACCGACTGAATGTATGAATGGTAGATAATTTAGTGCATAATTCAACAAACAAACAAAAACGCGTACATTTTGGTTTGCTTGGAAGATTTTTAATTTTTGGTTCCCAGGATCCAGAAAATCTTATTGCAAGCAGAAGCCCTTTACTACATCAGCACAACGCAGTGCTTCAGTAGAGATGATGCTCACTGGAAGCGAAGATCCAACAAATACCTCCACCTGTCCACTATTTGGAGGTGATAAATGCCTGTAGGGACCGGTTTCGACTGCCCCTATCCACTACTGAGAGGGTCCACTATTGGGAGGGACAAAATGCTTTAATGCATACGGGGTTCTGTCGGAAACAAAGCATCGGTCCAGTATTGGGAGTAGTTCACTATACTGCGAGGTATCTGCTAACGGATGTTTCACTGTATTTATTTTTTTGTTTAAAGAAAAGGATTTAACCCTCTGGTTATATCCCCAGGAAACTGTTTATTCGCAAGCTTTGGTACACTGTCTCGTTCTTTCAACCTTTAGCCCCTGTAGGTTTCGCATGATTCTTTCATCAGAGATGAAGAGCTAATCGCTAAGCACATGCGAGCTTTTCACTGCTTGCATTGGTCGCCACCCGAGACGAGAACCACTGACAACGCGAACTTTTATCGCAGACGGGGATATAATATATGTCAAAAATGACAAGCAGACAAATTTTTACAGTATTTTTATCAATTTAATACCTTCAAAGAACTTATTTACTATGAGCTTTACTTGTTTACTCTCCATGCATTAACAAACATTTAAAAATAATTTAAATGGTTAACCTTCAAGAGATGTTGATATTGCAACGTCACTTAAATAATATATAAAGCAGCTGCACCATTCTTACAAACGAATGAACTTGTATAGCCCCCCCCCCCCCCCCCCCCCCCCGAATGATATAGGAAATTCATTAGCCGATGGCTCGTTCAAATCTGATATTCATGAACAATTCCAGTCGATTTTCACCCATTGCAAATATAAATTTTAAACATACCTGAACAACTCCCATGTATGTCTCTCGTAAATGATTCAGGCAGTAATTTCAACCGTAATTAATTTGCCGGGACTCGCAAAATCCGGATAAAGGGCCGTTCGGTTTAATATGGATTTTGCATGATTGAATTTCATGTCATTGATTAAATGGTCATTTTCCTTCCCTAGATTAGATTTCACAACGCCCATCTAAAATTCAGTCAATGGTCAACAACGAGTGTGGAACACTGGATCACCGATGTTGAGATACCCGCGTGAATTCTTGAAGCTTCAGTCCTGAATTCTACAGTCAAGTTTGGTATTTATCTGAAAGAGAAGGTAATTTATTTGGGTGTTACTGATGGCTGTTAGGGAACGTCAACTAACAACGATGACCGTCAAAGATGATTGAACCCTCAACTTCATTATGAGGCCTATGTAGGACAAAATGATTATTATTTAACATAAACCGAAACTTATGTAAAAGGTGTTCAGACTAGGATGTGGTATTTTATTTTTCGTCCAAATATTCAAGACTAAATAAACTGTAACAACAACTAGCAGCCATGAACGTGGAAGTAGGGCGAGAACCACTCAATCACCTGAAGTGCCCGTTAGAGGTCAATATTTTCCCTATTATTCGAAAGTCAATACATCCCAAACCTCAGACCCCAGGCCATTGTGTCGAATTGACCCTCCGATTTGACTTGAAAAATCTTAAAATGTATAAGGGGAACTTCATAAAGAAATAACACACTGACCGCGTTTTTATATCCTTCAAACCTCCCATTGGTTTTCCCATGGAAAATAACGTGTGGTTTCTTCCAGATTCTGGTTTGAAACGTGACAGTAAAAAATAATAATAGGAAAGATCCCTATACTTTTTGACCCCCATTTCGGACGCTACGGCAACACAGTAAGTCGCTGGGGATCATTATTTTGACTCACAAATTTGAATAATGTTTGAAAAAAATGAATAGTGCTCATTCACGAAGTAACAATTCATCGCACAAAAATAACTCACTGACCGCTTTTTAAAAATATCCATCAAACGCCTGTGTGGTTTCCCTACATAAAATAGCGTGAGACTGGTGTTCCAGCTAGCTTGGGGAGTGTCAGTTTGAAAATAATCATGAAGGTCAGTAGAAAGTTATTTTTTTAACCATAATTTCATCGCTGTACCCGTTGACCCTTAACATCGTTACGAGAAAGGACCCAGTCCATTTTCTGTCAAATATCGCCAAAAATCGCTGAGCGTCAGTATTGCGACAGTTTTTGAACGTGCAAAATGATTTTGAACAGTTCAGCATTGTGTTTTACTGAAGTGTGAAAAACGGGGTTTTGGTTGGTAGGATAACGAGAAATCTGAGGGTGAAAGCTGTCTAAGAGAAAACACTCAGTCTTCGATATCGGTTGTTCGAATAGGTAGCTAAATTATAATTTTAGGGAACTTTATAGTGGAGTTCAACTATGGGGATGGTTGCATTACGAAGAAGACACTGACTAGGGACTGAAGTAGTGCGTGGGATAGGTAATATTTCTGAGGCATTGTTTTGGGAAATTCGTTAATATTTAAAAAAAAAACCACAGTCATGCAGCATGGCTATAAGAGCGAATTTTCGAAGTTTTCGGCATCTTCCTCCTCCGCCTAAAATTTTCTGAAAATTAATTTTCGGCCAATGTTTTCCCAACTTGATACCATACAAAATTAAAACAGGAGTAGTTTTACGCAAAGTAAAATTTGGGGTGGAAGGAGGGGGAGGGGGAAATCAAAAATGTTTTGAATACCAGAAGAGTAGGTATTGGGTACCTACGTAACAAATTTTTTGTTCCATTTTTTGCCGAGTAACACCTCGGTTTGTAGATTTTCCAACGCTGAACACGATGGTGAAGTCAGAATTGCGATATCCCATTCCGTTATCAGATTAGAGCAGACGAACCAGGAAGAACATCTCAAGAAATAACCACGTTCCTTCATCTTCAAAGTGCTCCAGTTTGAGAATGGAATGAGATATCGCAATTCTGATTTCACCATCGTGTTCAGCGTACAAAAACCTTTAAAATGAGGTGTCACTTGTCAGACTTTTTCATTTTGGGAATTTATGGGTAATTTTCCCCCCCTAAAACTCCCCAAAACTCCCCCTTAGGGTGACCCGATTCTGCCCATCTTCGAACTTAGCCTGTCGATTGCCAAGACAGGTTTTTCGTGCAAATTTGAACTTTTTATCTCAATTCTTTCGAGAGTTATCGTCTGGAATGACACATACATATATAAATATATAAATATATATATATATATAAATATATAAATATATAAATATATAAATATATATATATATACATATAATTTTTGGTGTCTTTCGGCAGGGAATTCAGGATGGTCTGAAACGGATTTTGGTATAAAAATCTTTCGGAAATTCGAGTTTTAAAAATTTTGGACCGAGAACAATAGCTTCCTTTTCTTCGAAAATTCGCTAAAAAGAAGAAGAAAAATGAATGAAGATGAGAATATGATAGTTTTATAGTAAACGATTAGATGCTTATAATTTTCCAAATTTTGTGAATTTATTTGAATTTATTATTTCCTAGTAACCATCTATATTTATCTGTGTTTGGTGTATAACAGTCGGATAATAGGTATTTCCACTGTCGTATTATTATTATTATTATTATTATTACTATTTTCACTGTCTATGTGAAATTTGAATGCTTCAAGTTTTAAATAAACATGTTTTATCCTGTGGTGGGACGGTAAATTATTTTGCAATTTCTTGAGTATCAATCAGTTGAATGAAAATCCGTTTTTTGGGCAAAATTTTCAGAATAATTTTATTCCATTATCAAGCCCTTCAACAAGTGAACATGTGAATCAAAACAGAGACAAGGTAATACTATTTTGCTAAAAATTATAACTGTTTTGTAGATGATAATGAAAGAGACAAACAGTACCTAAGGCAAATCAAGTAATAATTTGATTCCCATGTTTACTTGTTGTACAGCTTGATACTGGAATATAATTATTGTGAAACGTTGCCCAAGAAACAGATTTTCATTTAGCCCACCGAAACTCGATAAATAACAAAATAATCATGTTTTCTTCTTTCTTAGATAAAGTCATTTTGAAGGAATTATTGACCGTTAACGGGCTTTGACTCGAGAGAAGTAAAAAAAAAATTAAAAAAAAAAAAAGTACGGCACAGGGAACTTAATTCTACAGCTGTCTTGATAATGCCACCCGGGTAGCTGTTTTCCAAAAGGGGACCGCGAAGTTGATGTCAGAGGGTGCCGAATTCAAGAGGTTACCTATCCAGACGATGGCCACCCTCTTGGCAAGGGCTATTGTAGTCCTGAGTGGGCGTGTAGGAGTAAAAGCGTGGGAGAGGCTTAGGTAAAGGGATGAAAGGTGAGGGAGAATAGGTAAGAAGGGTTGAGACCTGTAATTTAATTAGATTTGTCCTAACGAACTTTTCGTTGATCGTAAAATAACGTGGAAACACGTTAAGCAATTATGATTTCATACGGTCCTGTTGATAAAGATGTAAACAGATAAATAATTCACTTAACAGCATTTAGATAATATCTTAGGGACAAAGATATAAGAGATATATGGGATCTTTTAATTGGCGAATTCATCTGAGGATTAAAAATAAATAAGACTTTTTTTCATGTAATCTGTTAAAGTATTATGTAACGTAAGACGTTTTTTCATGTAATATCTTAAAGTACATTTATGTAACATGTAAGATTTAAATGTAGAGTGACTGTTGAACTTTGGAGTTGTGTTTCAATTTCAAAATTCTTTACAATATTACCTATTATTATTGATATTATTATTTAATTCTATCAAGTGGTCATCCCCCATGGGAGGGGAGGTTACAAGATGAAACAAGTTGGAAGCCCGAGGGTCCAATCCCATTCGGCATGTGTAAGTGGTATGGGGAGCTCTGCGATGTGGGAGTTCAGCTACTGGACTGTACTTACTGGCCTCGTGCAAACGCGCCTTTACACTCTCAACAGGCTGCATCATTATTATAATTGATTCACGAATTTATAATTAATGTATAAATTAATTCATATTTAATTTTGATTTGGCGTGAATGATGGCCCCCACGATGAGGTGGGCTGGTAAGCCCGGATAGGAGTGTGATGGTGGGATTGACTCTGCAACCCCCTCCATCACATCTGTTGTTGAAAATATTTTCAAGTTTTCCATATAAGTTTCATTTTTTATAGAAGTTGTATATAAATGTTTTCCGTCAATCTGAATGCCATAGGAACATTGGTGGTCTCATTTAAGTTACTAGGCCTGGAGATAGGCGAAATGCTTCGTAGAATAGTGAAAAACTAAATGTGCATCATCAAAATTCCATAATTCAAGTAATCGTTTATGATGCAAATAGTAGTTTATTTCATGGAATTTGTTCCCATTTTCATCAGTCAGTTTTGACAGCAATAAATGAATCCTAATTATTTATTAACATTGGTTATAGATTTTTTGTACTACGAAAATCACTGAGTACTGTAAGTACTCACTAATGCACTTATAGTCACAGCTGATTTATTAGCGACAGATATGCAAAACCAGCATGACCGGTTGGTCTTGAAGGAGAGGAATAATTTGCGCCGTTTATAACAATTCCTTATTCAATGCGAATGCTAACGGAGTTGTCATGTGCCTACACCATGCGAAATCATCTTGCTTCCTCACTCCAAAATGAAAATTTCCACTCCCATTTTACGTTTCAGACATCAAGAAACATATTTGGTTCCGTGTGTGTCTGTCTGTGGTCATTTCCTTGTCCCGGGAAAAATTGCAAGAAATTATGGTCATAATTAGTTGAAATTCGGAGGGCAGGTGCGGGTTCGGCCACAGAAAGTCCCAAATCAAATTCATCAAGAAAGTACTGTAACTTTAGTTTGCGCGTGCGGAAACGTGAAATCCTTGTAAAGCTCATAACTACCCTAGAAATCGTCGAAAAAAGCGAACAGTTGAAGGGTAGACGCAGAATGGTACCCTGATGATTACACATCGATTTCATCAGATTCGAACTGTAACATTCGGATGAGCATGCGCAAACATGAAATGTATGCCAATTCCTTGTAACGCCCATAACTACTCGAAAAAATAGTCGTAGTAAGTTGAAATTTGGAAGGTAGGCGCGGTTTGGGGCAAAGATGGTTCCACATCAAATTCACTGAAAAGTACTGTAAATTTCGTCTGCGCATGCTCCAACATGAAATCCTTCTAGAGCACACAACTACCCTAGAAATCGCCGTGAAGCGATGAGGTTTGGTGAGTAGGTGGGGGTTGGGCCATAGACAGTCCCATAGTAAATTCATTGATAAAGTACAGTAATTGTCGTCTGCGCATGCGCAAACGTGAAATCCTGGTAGAGGCCATAAATACCCTAGAAATTTTCGTAATGCGCTGAGACTTGGTGGGTAGGTGGGGGTAAGGTGTCGGATGTTGTTGTCTCAGGAAAACTCGAGAACTAATTGACCAATTTTAGTGAAATTCCCGGGGATTTTGCGTGTAGGCGCTATGGATCCCTATGAATTTAATTTTCAGTGGACCCATGGTAGCTCTACAATAGATATATTAAAATCGATATTTACCTATAGTTTTACCAACTGATTCTATAGCTTATGTTACAGTAAGTGAAGAAGCTATACTGCCCACCCAACTTGGCAAAATTTTTGGTTTATTATTTTCAATAATGAACCTTTGGAATCGAGCATGGAAAAAAAATTTAACCCCCTCTCAAAATTGTATGGTTTCCATTCCTCCGTAACCGTGAACCAAAATTAATGAAATTTGGTTTGTAGGTACCGTTTGGGGTCTAGTCGGTCCGCGAAGCTCGGCGTTACTGTCAGTTATCTCTAAGGAGTGAAAAATGGGGGTTGACATTTTCAGAACGCCGTAGCTCGAAAACTTTCAATAGAAGGGCATAGTTTTTTTTTAAATGTTTTCACATTGATATTGAAGTGAAGAACTTTTTGAGACCACCCGGAGCATTGTACGGTCTGCCGTTCGTTTGCACCAAAAAGTTTCGTCAACATGATCGTGAGTGAAACGGTATAAATCCGGCCCAGATATCATTGCTAGGGAACACCTGATTGTAATCACGGGTGGCGAGTTGGTTGTTCTGAGGTTGTTATTTCATTTGAAGAAATTTCTTTTGGATTTTGTTGTCAGGTACTTTCGTATCTTGAACAAACGTTATGCTTCTTGAATATCAACAAATGCATTTTAATGAAACTGTAATTCCCAGGCCGGCTCCAGTACTCCATTTAGGCCTTTCCGGGGGGGGGGGGGGGGGAGCACGAGGGTAGGTATTGACCACAGAAAACAGTGATCTACGCAGAAGCGGCACCTAGGGAAATAATAAACAGTTGTGTGATTATTTTCTATTTACATATTCACTATCACTGATAACGTGACGGTTATTTCGCGGTTCGGAAACCACGTCTGGTTGTTACAATAGGTCGACAGAACATGGCGGTTTGCTAAGAATATGTTTTTCATTCTTCACAGTGAAAAGAGAGTGTGGCAAAAGCTATCATCAGAATTCGAGAGACGGTGGATCTGCAACTTCCTCCCGCACAAAAGGGCCTTTACCCGGCGTGATGCCAGTCTCGTGTCAGCTGTTGTCATCTCCAAGTTACGTTAAGTTCATTGACATGGAGATCGGATTTCGAAGCGATCACTGTACTCTCCTGATGATGGGTTTCCTCACTTCCGGAAGCAGTACGATTGTCAGGGCCCTCCGATTGTTCCTCGATCCGTTGAGAGGGATCCGTTAAGGAGCGGGGCATCACCAGAAAACCGGAAGTCCCGTTTTTACCAGCTGTCCTCTCATTCAGACTTAAAATATTCCTTCTTCTTCTTCTTCTTCTTCTTCTTTTTTCTTCATCATTTAAAAGTCCTTAAGAATCGACCCCCGTCCCTTCCTTCCAGAGGCTCTGCGTCTTTTGTTAAGGTTTGATTCCGGCGTGCGAGCCAGCTCCGTGCACGCCCACCTACTCTGATTACCGTCTTGGGGCCCCTCTCGCTCGGCACGCGCCCTTCCAGACAGATGTTGGTTTTGCTTGGGTCGCTTCGCGAGACGTTTGTTCTACAATCTTGAGCCGACTCTTATCTTAGCAGCTCCGCCCACTCACGTCTGGGTGTCGGTTCTTCTTTGGAGATCGCAAATAACGGATCTCTAGTTCTATCTCATTTGAAGAGAAATAAATCGAGCAGCGTCAAGCCCGGACAGGGACCGTCCACCATAAAATATCTACGCATGCAAGATAACCAGAAATATCCCAATCCTAGCTCTTCGACCGAAATAAGATGCTTCAATAAACTGTGGACAAGCGCTATTTTGGTTTACTATTCTATGAATAATACACCTACGTATTCGGTCCGCAAAAAATTTTTATAACACCCCCTCAAAATTTTTTCTTTTCCGTTTCAAGGTGCTGCGTAGATTCCAAAAATGCAATGTCCGTCCGCCGTACACCGTATCACGTGTACCGGCTTCATTTTCGGTCTAAAAAAGTCGTTCTTTCGCACACATGCTCCATTTGGGCCCTAGTTGTGTCCCGAAACTTTTCAGCCCGATCGGAATATACCCAGGGGTGTTATGAGTGAAAATGTGTATACAAATAGGTACTTTTTGTGTTTTAGTAACATGTTAATAACATGAGCTGTTGAGGTATCTTTTTCCATGTTTTTGGGGACGAGAAGGCCGAATATGAAGTCGATTTTGATCAAAGAGTGGAAAATATAGGTTCTACCAAAGGTTCAGCTGCCAAAATTGATTTTTTATGAGGCAAAAACCTGGAAAATCGTCTGAAATCACCGTCAATTTGTATAATAACACTAGAAAAAGTGTCGACACGTGGATCAAGACGATTAAATGGCACTACCAATGATCACGGATAGTTTGAAAAAAAAAAATTAAAAGGAGCGTACCTACCTAATTTGTGTTTTGGGGGCCAAAATTGGTGGAAACCATCAGAAATAGCTATTTCAATTATTTCACATGAAAGAAACTATAAATGAACAGCCAACGTTTCTGTAGGTATGTCCAGTAGAATAATAAACCCATGTGACAAGGACTTTGCAGTGTTTTTTGTCTTTTTTGTGGTCTACTTTTGTCTTTTTGGGTCTTTTTTGTCTATTTTTGTGTGTTTTTGTCTGTTTTTGAATTTTTTGTTTATACTTGTTTATATTTGTTTATACTTTATTTATATAAATTGAGTGTTCTTTTCTGTCTATTACAAGTAAAGCTGGGATAGGTAGTTGGACGAAACTAGACTTATTTTCGTTTTGGTTTATGTTTAATCCATTGCTCAACGTTCCCACCTAGTGTACTAGGTCCTATTCATGAGTCTCTACAATCACAATAGTTGGAAATGGTTAGTTATAACGGGGAAAACTTAAGGCTAGGTATTATTTGATGTTAATAGGTACTTACTTATGTAATGAGGATGGTTTTCAAATGAGTAACTGAGAGATGAGTAATTGTTCAGTTGACTTGAAGTGGCTTAAAGGTTTAAAAATACAAATGGCTAACAACAAGGAAGGAAATGCCTGTGGGAGTTGGGTGGAATTGTAGTGGATACTATTATAGTGTGTGTTAAAGATGGAGGAAGGATTTTTTTGTAGTCTGTGATAAGATGGAGAAAGTTTGTTCTAGAATTGCTATTATTTTACGTACCTATTAGCTAGTTTGTGGAATATGGAGGGAGTACTAGATGATATGACAATAATTTATATGACTTAGAATTACGAGACTATTTAAATATTCAACCATTGCTAATTCCATATCCTCTCATTCCATAGCTTGAAGTACCTACCTTATGATATGTCACTCAATTCCAAGTCATCCAAATTATTGCTATATCCCACCTATGTAATTCTAAGTCATATAAATTATTGTCATATCATCTAGTACTCTAGCCACAAACATTACTGTTATCCCACCATATTCCACAAAATAGTTAATAGGTAGGTAAAATAATAGCAATTCTAGAACAAACTTTCTCCATCTTATCACAGACTAAAAAAATCCTCCCTCCACCTTTAACACACACCATAATAGTATCCATTACAATTCCACCCAACTCCTACAGGCATCTCCTTCCTTGTTGTTAGCCATTTGTATTTTTAAACCTTTAAGCCACTTCAAGTCAACTGAACAATTACTCATCTCTCAGTTACTCATTTGAAAACCATCCTCATTACATAAGTACCTCTTAACATCAAATAATACCTAGCCTTAAGTTTTACCCATTATAACTAACCATTTCTAATTATTGCGATTGTAGAGACTCATGAATAGGACCCAGTACATTAGGTAGGTGGAAACGTTGAGCAATGATGGATTAAACAAAACCCAAAACGAAAGCAAGTCTAGTTTGGTCAAACTACCTATCCCATCCGTATTTATATATACCTGTTCTGTCCATAGTTCTGTTTGTTTTGTCTTCAATGTAAACTAACCGTTAGACAGGTGACATTTTAGGCTCGATTCCTGAAATTCCACATCTTTGCTAGCCGTCAGGCTGCATATTGTTGGACATGAAACTTTAGGTCTGTACAACGGGTATGATGCTGCAACACATGCAGTATACTCAATGTACCACAACGGTTTGGTGGTTAAAGGCATGCATGAAGTTAGATGTATAGCCATTACAGCAATCGTGAACTCGAGGGTTCGATATTATCCAATTATTGTTGTCGAGCATCAAGCTCAATCATTAGGTTTCAGAAGCGTGAGAAATGCCAGTCTGTCTAAGGTGAATGTAATGGGAATCACCTAGAGTTTGTAGGTACTTGACAGAGTCGGTTGGGTTCTACTAGTTCTACAGCCACTAACCTTCAATGCAGTTGTGGTTCTTCGTAGTTTATCCATAATTCAATATTAGAGAAATATGCATTCCAAAGAACATCTGTTGGTTAGCTGCCAGTTAAATTATTAAGCAAGAATGTTTTTACACCAATGGTTTAGAGGTGATTAGCCATGTTGTGTTTTGGATGCGTATAGTAACTGCGGTACGGTACACTGTACGAGTATTATTGGAAAGGACCCCGCACACTTCTTATGGGAAAGTGGCTTCGGTCAACTTGGCTGAAATTGACATATGTTATGTATTTTGACCTCCTGAACAAAAGTCTCAATGGGCACAAAAAATCTACCGTCAGGATTTTGAGCTATGGCCAGATTAAGCGCTTCAAGTTCGACTTTTTAAACACCTTCAATTGCTTATATCTCTAGGGATGCATTTTAGAGAAAAAATTGCATGAGTAAAATCGTCTTAAAATCGTCCAAACAACTCGATGCCGTGCTTGTTTTAAGTCAAAAAATGTTTCTTCATTTTTGGCCAATAAGTCCCCGTGTGCTTTATGTATAAGAAAATATAAGAAACGTTGAAACATTTTTTGACTTGAAACAAGTATGGCATCGAGTTGTTTGGACGATTTTAAGACGATTTTACTCGTGCACTTTTTTCTCTAAAATGCATCCCTAGAGAGATATAAGCAATTGAAGGTGTTTAAAAAGTCGAACTTGACGCGCTTAATCTGGCCATAGCTCAAAATCCTGACGGTAGATTTTTTTGTGCCCATTGAGACTTTTGTTCAGGAGGTCAAAATACATAACATATGTCAATTTCAGCCAATTTGACCGAAGCCACTTTCCCATAAGAAGTGTGCGGGGTCCTTTGTATCATGGATTGACTACATCAAATTTAATGTTGCAGGATTATTTTTCACGTTCATAAGACGAATGTGCAGTTGAATCCATTGCGGAATGGGTGTTCTTAGTGCACGGTTTTTCGTTTGTTAAACAGCTTGAAAATTACAATTACCGTATATCCAAAAGCTTTGAATGTAGATTTAGATTTTGAGCCTTCATCGTTGAAGCACCTACATCGGTTAACTGGTAATTAAACCATGAATTTGACTCTACGTCTCCCTCCCCCTATACAATCCCCACGACACATTGGAACTGAGGTTCAACCGCTCTTCCTAAAGTTTGCTGCTTCTTGCCAACGACTCACTTGTCATGAAGTTGTGGTTCTGTAAAGCCTGTGACACTGTCAGAGTTTTTACCTTTTCGGGTTCACATCTTCCTTGCGAAACTGCTGAACAAAAGTTCTGTTTCGGCAACAAAAATTAAACCGCCCATGCAGTATTTTTCAGTTTTACCAGCTGTGTCAATCTACTCCCAACAGAATTATTTACTGCGCCAACTTTTCTCCGCGGGATCTCCCTGTCGCGGGGGTTTAAAGCTTCCCTCTACATTTTTGTGTTTTTTTCCCCATCTATCGATTAACTTTTCCAGAGTTTTGCTCCAAGTAATTTCCCGAGGGAATGTCGTCCCCTGTCCTGAACCCGCTCACTGCCTCAGTGCTGTTGCCCGGTACTGAGAGAAAACTTGTTTTCCACTGTTTGTGGGGCATTGGATCACCAAACATTTCGTTGATCTTCCTAAATACTGGTCTGATGCTGTACAGTAGAAACTGGTGAACATGAAAATGGTTTTATTAATGATCTATCGATCGAATTAGTTGATTTTCATAATATTTCACTGCAAAACGACGAGCAATTCGGAGGTGGAATTCGTAAATTTGGAATCGAGCCTTCTATGCTGGCAGTACGCTGTTAGTGGTCCGTAATATTGTTCCCTCTAGCCGTACTGTAGTTCCTCGTCCTCTGTATTCCATGTGACTGCCGAAGAAATCGATTTACTTCATTACTGTTGAAATCTCATAAACGATACAGAATGGTGGTTAGAGAACTCACAAGTAGTAAGTATGTAAAAAACTACAGGATAAAAATAAAATAGTCTATTTCCACGTAAAATAACAAAAACTGTAGACCGGTTTCGGTTGTTACACCATCGTGTACTGACGATGGTGTAACAACCGAAACCGGTCTACAGTTTTTGTTATTTTACGTGGAAATAGACTATTTTATTTTTATCCTGTAGTTTTTTGCTATGGATTTCCACTATTCCGCCGCGAGTAATTTAAGTTAGTAAGTATGTTTTGAATCATTTCGAGATGCGAGCGTTCCAGTTTCTCTGACTCCATGAACCGTCCACTAGTAACATCCACGAATAGCACTGACAAATAAACTTTTCAACGCTTACGGTCTCAAAACAGGTCATTTTTATGTTTTATGAAAATACTTTTGCAGAAACAAGCTTCAAAAATCGATGTTTTTAAAAATTTAAACTGGAGGTTATGGCGAGGAAGGAAAAGAACTGTAATACGCTTCGATCGAAGGTATTCCGTAGAATAATAACGACGAAAACCAGGCAAGAATTCAAAAATTATGAATCTAGTCTGAATCTGAAATCCATGCGTATACGGAAATTCCAAAGAATGCTATTAAAAAAGTAAATAAATTAAAATAAAAACCTACTTCAAAAAATCTACCTACTATAAAACTAAAAAGTAAAGTATAATTTTTATGATGAACACAGTTATATGTACAAATAGTTATTTATTCGAAGCCGATACAGCAAAATTTTTGAAGTCGGCTCCAAATTTCAACTAAAATATATAAAAACCAAGGGATACAATATGAGGCTGTGTGTAGGATTTTTAAATAAGCATAAAAATTAGCCTAGTTAGCATAATAAAAAATTAGCCTAGTTTTATTATTCTTTACTTTCTAGTTTTATAGTAGGTAAATAGAGCTTTCTTTGAAGTCGGGGTTTTATTTATTTATTTATTCCTTTTTAATGCGATCATTAGACTGTTTAAAAACTCGGCGCTGCGCGCCTCGCCAGGGGGCAAGCCCCCTGGACCCCCGGATGCTTAGGTACTGCTTAGAGCCTACGGCTAAAATTCAAGAAACATGGAACATGCTTTAGCCGCGTTCCGAGTTTTTTCAAACAAAAGATTGAAACATATTCATTTTACTGAAAATGTTAACTTTAGAGTAGATAGAAACTTGTGAACGGATGACCACTACGGACTCACCACTACGTATCTATAACCAAGTGACTACCAAACAAGCGTCATTGTTTACTATCCATTTATAACATTCATTTACTTATATAGTTATAGTATGAAACTAGGAAATAAATACCAAGAACAAATACGAAATAAATTCGTGATAAATCAAGAGCTTTCCAACGAATGGAAATGATTTTTTTGCGATTAAAATTGCGGAAGTTCCATTTCCCTACCAACTACTCGGTTGTACGCGAAAATCATAAGGCTAAAGCATGTTCCATGCTAAAAATTATTTTCGAATAGGTGTTTACGAAAATTATTTTATATTTTGTGGCGCGTTTTTCGAAGTAGGCTTCTCAAATAAATTTTTTTTGTATAGGCAGGTACCTACACTTTTCTATGCCAACGCCAATTAACAGTGTCTCATTACTACCTCAGTTATATACCTCATGATATCAAGTGGTAGGTACTGATACCATCATCACTGGGGGCACCCAGAGTCTTTGGCAGGCTGTTTTCTGTCAGAGCACTAGAAATCGAAGAGTATAACAAACTGGCCTGGTACAAGCCCGGTACTACTTTTTTATTTGAAAAACTGGAGTGGACCTCGTTCATTTGAAAAATGATTCATCGACATCGGGCCAGTAGTGTCGGAATAATCGCTGGACAGGACGAACTGAGAACCTCCTACTTTTTCGAAGTCGTTTAAAAACCCCGTGGTTTTTCCTTATAGAAAGATGATATAGGCGTTCATTGTGTATGGTTTTTTCAACGGTTAAACAAAAAATCCTCATAATGTTTCGTTAAGATAATGTTTCAGTTGATTTGTATCATTCATTATTTCTAGCTTGAGATCGCGATTCGTTGGCTTACCGAGGTTAGTCACGGACTAGTCAGGGATAAATCAGTAGGAATGAACTCGGTTTCCCGCACTTGTCTTCAGATCAGCTACGAGGCACGTACCAGCATTCCGTAACAGAAGAAAGAAAAGAGATCTGCGTTAGGATGATAAATGAAATAGTGGGGCCGTGTCTGTTCAACCGGGACCTACGAGACCAAGGCCGGACATCGGCGGTGATGAGTCGTTCTAGAGGACCGAGCTCCCAGCCCCTTTCCCATTGAAAATGCTCCTCGCCGAACAAACCTATGAGCTTCCTGATAATTTTTCCTCAATCGGACCTTCAGTATCTGAATCTGGGATATCTTTTCTGTCTCCTAACCTATTAAAATACCAAAAAAATGGTTTCAGAATGTAAAAAAACACTGTGTGGGGTACAAGGTGAATTCATTCAACAATAGATACGATTCTAAAACGTTTTAATTCAGTAGAAGAAACATTTAATAGACTAAGACTATTTACACGATTCTTTACCTGAAGAAACACAGTTACAAGAATAATATTAATACCTACTAATTAATTACAATATATTCGATGATTCGAATATTCGATTAATGGAGGGGACGAATGGGGGAACCTAAGCAGTAAGGGTGTTCAATTTTCTTGAATTTGATGTATTTTGTGGCAGCACATCATTTTTCTTTTTAGAATAATTATTTAATAATATATGTTGGCAGTTACTGAGACTACCTCTAACTTGTTTACTCATCTGACTTGTTTACCCTCTTTGTTTTCTATCTTCGGGTATTGTTGGATCCCGTTCTCTGAGTGACGCGTCCTTGGTGGTATCATCATTAGAGTACACTCAAGGAATTACCGGGATGGTGCGAACCGGGACCCACTAGACGTGAGGACCTCTGACACCATTATTATGGGGCAATAAATCCAGCAGAGTCCCCCATATTGTCCGCGCATCGTCATTATATTTCCAGGAGGACATCTCAAGCTTCAGTAATAACGCTAAGGTATTTTTTCGTATTTCCCAACTCTTGAACCTAAAAAAATTACTTTTTTTGCCATAGCCACAAACAGTGACCAATAAAAGTACCTAACATTTGCAAAGTAGTATCTTCAACAGGTCTTTAGGCAATTGATAAATAGCGAGCGAAAACCGCTATTTATCAGTTCCCTAAAGACCTGTTGAAGATACTTGAAGATAGGTAATTTTGGTCTCGTAGGTCCCGGTTCAACTCTAACTGAATTCTATTTGACGTTTATTTTGTTGAGTCAACCCATTCGAGTAGGTGAGGTTCTGTTGTGTACATAGTGCACACTGTAACTTAACTTTGTTATGAATTGAATTATCTTGACACGTTACTTACGTATCGTAAATTGTACCTAATTGTAGATAAGCTTCTTGTTGTAGATGTCGTTGGAAAATTTAGGTCCAAGTTTAGGCTCAAACGAATAAAGGAAAACAAAAAACAATAAATAAAAATCATGTATCATGTTTTCTCACGTCGTAATGTAAGTAGGTACATTGCATGTAACGGCGATGTGATCTGTACGATTTTTGATCTGTACTATGGGTGTCTGTACGAAATGTGGTTGAACGAATTGTGGAAAGGTGTGATTGAAAGATATCATTCAGTACTTACATTACGACGTGGGAAAACATGATACATGATTTTTGGTTTATTATTCTGTGAATAATACACCTATGTATTCGCTCAGCAAAAAATTTTTATAACACCCCCTCAAACTTTTTTCTTTTTCGTTTCAAGGTGCGTAGATTACAAAAATGCTTATTATTATTCTATTGGAAAAAATGCTTATTATTATTGCAAAAATGCTTATTATTATTCTATTGGAGTTCTAGAGATTCTTGTTGGCAGTTAAATTTATTGTTTCTTTCATGTGGAATGATTGAATTAGCTATTCCTGATGATTTCCACCAATTTTGGCCCCCGAAACATGAAATAGGTACCTACACTTTTTTTTCGCCCCCAGATCATCTTTGATCAGTGGTAGTGCGATTTAATGGTCTTGATTCAGCTTTTTACACTTTTTCTAATGTTAGTATACACATTGATGGTGATTTCAGACAGTTTTCCAGGTTTTTGACTAAAGAAAACCAATTTTGGGAGCTGAGCCAATGGTAAAACCTCAATTTCCGCGTCTTTGGTCAAAATCGACTTCATATTCGGTTTTCTCGTCCCCAAAAACATGAAAAACGATACCTCAAAACCTCATTTTACTAACATGTTGCTAAAACGTAAAAAGTACCTATTTTTACACACATTTTCACTCATAACACCCCTGGGTATATTCCGATCGGGCTGAAAAGTTTCGGGACACAACTAGGGCCCAAATGGAGCATGTGTGCGAAATAACGAATTTTTTCGACCAAAAATGAAGCCTGTACACGTGATACGGCGGACGGCGTACGGCGGACGGCGGACGGCGGACGGCGTACGGCGGACGGCGTACGGCGGACGGACATTGCATTTTTTGAATCTACGCACCTTGAAACGGAAAAGAAAAAATTTTGAGGGGGTGTTATAAAAATTTTTTGCTGAGCGAATACATAGGTGTATTATTCACAGAATAATAAACCAAATGCAATGTCCGTCCGCCGTACGCCGTCCGCCGTATCACGTGTACAGGCTTCATTTTTGGTCTAAAAAAGTCGTTCTTTCGCACACATGCTTCATTTGGGCCCTAGTTGTGTCCCGAAACTTTTCAGCCCGATCGGAATATACCCACGGGTGTTATGAGTGAAAATGTGTGTAAAAATAGGTACTTTTTGCGTTTCAGCAACATGTTGGTAAGATGAGCTTCTGAGATATCTTTTTCCATGTTTTTCGGGACGAGAAGACCGAATATGAAGTCGATTTTGACCAAAGAGTAGAAAATTCAGTTCTACCAAATGTTCAGCTCCCAAAATTGATTTTTTATGAGTCAAAAACCTGGAAAATCGTCTGAAATCACCATCAACTTAGATAATAGCACTGGAAAAAGTGTCAACACGTGGATCAAGAGGATTAAATGGCAATACCAATGATCAAAGATAGTTTAAAAAAAAATAAAAAAATAAAATAACACGAGCGTAGGTACCTAATTTGTGTTTTAGGGGCCAAAATTAATGGAAACCATCAGAAATAGCTATTTCGATTATTACGCATGAAAGAAACAATAAATGAAAAGCCAACATTTCTGTAGGTATGTCCAGTAGAATAATAAACCCATGTGACAAGGACTTTGCAGCGTTTTATTTATTGGTTGCAACAGGAAATTGTTTATTTAATCCCTGAATTGGAACAATCTGACATCGGCACTGACAGCATTTGGTTCGAGCAAGACAGCGCAACTTGCCACACTTCAAGGGCAACAATGGGTTTATTGCGCGAAACTTTTTTTCCTCTAAAAAGTGGGTGACATTTGAGCTTTTGGGGTACAAAAATCAGATAAAAACTGATACAAATCATAACAAATTTGCAGAAATTCATCCAAAACGGCAGAAATTGCTATAAAAGACCGAACCTATAGCAATATTAGACAACTATGTTCCTACATACCTATTTTGTTTCTAAAAAATAATTTAAAAAAGAGGTGCCGAATTCGAGTTTTTGGGGGCCCAAATTCGCTTAAATAAGCAATAAGTTACGTACAAACTTCCAAAATTCGACATTTGGCCGTGCCGCATGGCAGGAACTTATTTTTGAAAAATCCTGGGCCTATGCATCGTCAGGTAAAAGTTCTAAGGAGTCTACAAACTAAATTACAGCTTCGGAGTGTAAATAGCGTAGAAATTAGCTTTAGGAGCCTCTCAGCTGACCCTGGGCCTATATGCATCGTCAGGTAAAAGTCCTAAGGAGTCTAAAAACTTAATTACAGCTTCGGAGTGTAAATAGCGTAGAAATTAGCTTTAGGAGCCTCTCAGCTGATCCTGGGCCTATGAATCGTCAGGTAAAAGTTCTAAGGAGTCTACAAACTAAATTACAGCTTCGGAGTGTAAATCAGGTTTAGGAGCGAAGAAAATGAGTAATTCATGAAAATTTTTCATTTTTCAATTAAGGCTGGAATAATGAGAGTGATGTATTGATCAATACGCTTTTGTTGTCAGTTGAACTCAATTAGATGAGAACGCCTTGTAGGACATCCACTGTGACACGGAAGGGTGCGATATTTATTATGAATCCCGTCGGATTGGAGGGGGAGATGTGACGCGATATTTCACAGTCTACTAGCTCTAGTTGTTCCAATGGGGTCCGATTTTAAACGATTTAACACGGATATCTCTCTTTTCACGGAGGGAGAACCCTAGCCTGGCCATCACATGTGCTGATCACAACATATGGACCTATCGGACACACATGTGACCCCTCTCAAAGGGGCGAGGTCGAAAATCTTTATAGATGAACCGACAGTCTGTCTGCCTTGAGTTGTCTGTTTTTCGGGAAGTGCGGGTGTCCACGAATGTATTTGTCACACGAAACCGGACGCCCTGAGGATCAACCGCAGACGCATCTGCCCTTTTGCCTTTCGTAAGGGGGTCAGAAGTGAGTATTTTTAGAATGAAAAAGCTTCCAGAAGAAAGAGGAGGGCTTGAGATGTTTATTGGCAACAGGACATCGCGAAATACGAGGATTTTCATAATCTCGCAGAGACAAAGATAGAACTGAATACCACACATGTAGGAGAGATCTAAACAAAAGGCGCAACGAGAATAAAATCAGTCTGCATGACAAGAGGGTCCGATGCACGTTTCCGATGGAGTTAAATAAGGATGCTCTCATAAATTTCAATATAGTCGCATCACGGTTCACTATATTATTATTAGGTATTAATTTATTGTTGCAAAATGTCAAAATTTTATTAAAAAGGGCTTCGATGCCTTAATTATGATGATATAAATTCGTGAACAGTAACAAAGAAGAATCACAGTAATATATGAAAAAGTCAAAATGATTCAAGTTTCTGTAATGCACTGGGTCAGACCGTGAAAATCTATATTAACTTTAATACTCACGACTCACATTACTACCATGAAAAAATCACTAATAACTTTATGACCGTATGAAAAATATTAAGCTTCAAATAATAATATATTTTATACACTCACATACAAAACACATTCGCTAGACATTGTAAAATTCTTTATACAATCTATCCATCAAGCTAACAAAACGACAGGCACAAATGTCATGTACAGTTACAATTTATCAATAAAACGGGTATAAATATAATAAAAATGTGACTTCTAAAACACGTTTTCTCAGGCGTCAGACTCAACCCTAAACCTCCAAACCTCAACGATGGGTAGTAGCGATAGGTTCTTCTTCTCTCTATAGGGCAAGGAATTTAGGAAACAGAGAAGGAAATTATTGGTGGTCACATTAGGCTGCTTCGCTGCATTGAACTAGGCCAGAAATGTTGAATTATTTCAAACAATGAGTGGAAAAAATGGAAAGGAAGGATGGGGAGAGAATGAAATACTGTGCCCCCCCCCCCCCCCCCATGGATACCTCCCACTAGCGGACACTTTTGAGGACCAGGAAATGTTGACCACTTTCATATGCGAAAAATCTCACAGTAGCGAACGTTTGAAATAACAGAAACTTTTATAAACCCATATTCCTACTCGAAACGGGCAAAACAAATTAAGACAAAAATTACCTCTCCCAGGTATAATTTGGTACATTCACAGTTAGGTAAAATGACCTACACCAACGGTCAACTCTGTCAACTGATGCTCATATTGAAGCTGAATCTCGCTGAAATTGTACATTTACTTCAGCTATCAAAGACAGTAACAATGAAGTTAAGTAGACACTGAAATCCTGTTCTTAATTTTCACACATCATGACATAGGGATGTCCCAAAAATATCGATACATATCGATACTTTTTTCCCTGATATACCTATATCGTAGTATCGATACTTTTTTCCCAGTATCGGAGCCGATACTTCTTTTTATCCCTCACATTTTACCAGTTTCTACACCTACGACGTGTAGGTACTGTTGACAGTACCTCTAACTAGATTGCTGGAAGACCAACCACTTCAACAAATTAAAGAAAGTTGATGTACCACCACCTCCAGCTCTCAGTGAGAATCATAGCTGTCCTCCATTTAGTACGAAGGGCCAATAAAATGTTAACCCAACCAAGCGACCAACCAACCTAACTCAATAGTTTTTTGGTTGGATTTTCTTTGTTCTTTCTTCTTTTCTGATGTGATTGTGCCGAATTAACGAAACAATGTCATGCCTTGTTTTGTCTTGTCAATAATTTTGAAAAACAAGCGCCCAAAAAAAAAGTTTCAAATAAGAAAGAAGTGATTTATTGTATTGTTCCTGTTGTTGTATTATCCTGAAATAAGTCTTCGATAGGCTGATATTTTATATTATACCAATGTAGATGAAGTAAAAACGTGGGATGTGATGTAATATTCACTGTCACGCTGATGGAGAGAAAACAAAAACGACATTTCCACCCATTTTTGAAAAAGTATCAAAAAGTATCGATACAAAATATCGATACTTTTGAAAGTATCGCATCGATACTTTTTGATACTTCTAGAGGTATCGATACGATATATATATATATATATATATATATATATATATATATATATATATATATATATATATATATATATATATATATATATATATATATATATCGATACTTTTGAAGTATCGGACATCCCTATCATCACAACTACATACTTATGCCTTGTAAATAAGTGAGGACAGTGAGCCGTTTTAGCTGTCGTACGTAGATTATGAAGGTTGTGAAATAGGCGTGTGGAAGTTATTTTTTCAATACTGGTCTTAAATTAGCAACAAATCCAATAACGGACACTTCCGGAAACGGAAAAGAGCGCGGAGACCGTCTATTTCCGCTATTTGGAGGCATATTGACTTCGTGTACGAATTATGTGTACGTAACTTTCCTTTTCATCCTGGTCAAAAAGACGAGGCATCTGGTGGGTTTTGGGCAGTTCATTGAGACGCAACGACGCGTTTCAAAATGTGACAAGGGAAACGCAGACTCCTTTGGAGATGACATACCTGTCTGCTCGGTGACCCTCAGAGCTGGAACCTGGGAGCGATTTCCAGGATTTCTCCTGGAACATGGGCGGACAGGGGGGAAAGAAAAAGAACGTCCGGGGGTAATCTAATTTGAGCATCCGAAGTGGAGGAGAATCCCACCTTGGTTTCACGATCCGCCCAACCTTGAAAAGACGTGAAAAGAGGGAAAAACTTGGATTTTTTTTTATATTTATTCTCTCGCTCCTGACACATCCGACAATGGGCGAAAGCGTCGAAGGGGACGAAGAAATCTTCTTTGAAAAGGAAGACGAGCAGCTGAACGTGTCCGGGCTGAAGTCCTGTAAACAACCTGACCGTCCAGTCCGCAGTTATTGGCTGTCGGGCGTTTATTTCTCACCCTTCTCGTGGCCGATATCCTTTCGAACCAGAGGCCACTTATATCTGTGGGGCTTCACAACTCCCGCGTTGAGTTGCACTGGCTGGTACACCCGTCCAGTTTGAGTCTGACGCAACGCGGCTCTCATCACTGTTGACTCATCGTTGAACAACGCAGGTGCTTTGATGAACGACAGAGCGAAAGTTTCTTGAAACATGCGCACAGCAGACACATTTTTGTGTGGAGAAGAGCGGCCAAGAGGCGACCGCACAGTCCAATTTTCTGAGTAATACGGTACTGATAGCTGACAAGCACCAAATGATTATGTTCAGATTCAATCTCCAAACATTACAAAGAAAACTCGGTAGTTAAATATAACTTAAATCACTTGCGGCGGAGTAGTGGAAATCCATAGCAAAAAACTACAGGATAAAAATAGAATTGTCTATTTCCACGTAAACTAACAAACTGTAGACCGGTTTCGGTTGTTAAACCATCATCAGTACCTACACAATAGAATTCTATTCTATTCTATTGTGTACTGATGATGATTTAACAACCGAAACCGGTCTACAGTTTGTTAGTTTACGTGGAAATAGACTATTCTATTTTTATCCTGTAGTTTTTTGCGGTAGTGAAATCGAGAAGGACGAATCATTTTTTTTAGTGTTTTTTCAATCCCTGCATGTTTTTATACTAGTCAAAATTTTCCAGAAATTATTTCTAATTACCATTGTTAGCGAATTTTCGAAGAAAAGGAAGCTATTGTTCTCGGTCCAAAATTTTTAAAACTCGAATTTCCGAAAGATTTTTATACCAAAATCCGTTTCAGACCATCCTGAATTCACTGCCGAAAGACACCAAAAATTATATGTATATATATTTATATATTTATATATATACTTATATATTTATATATTTATATATATATTTATATATTTATATATATTTATATATATATTTATATATGTATGTGTCATTCCAGACGATAACTCTCGAAAGAATTGAGATAAAAAGTTCAAATTTGCACGAAAAATCTGTCTTGGCAATCGACAGGCTAAGTTCGAAGATGGGCAGAATCTGGTCACTCTAAGGGGGAGTTTTGGGGAGTTTTAGGGGGGGGAAATTACCCATAAATTCCCAAAATGAAAAAGTCTGACAAGTGACACCTCATTTTAAAGGTTTTTGTACGCTGAACACGATGGTGAAATCAGAATTGCGGTATCTCATTCCATTCTCAAACTGGAGCACTTTGAAGATGAAGGAACGTGGTTATTTCTTGAGATGTTCTTCCTGGTTCGTCTGCTCTAATCTGATAACGGAATGGGATATCGCAATTCTGATTTCACCATCGTGTTCAGCGTTGGAAAATCTACAAACCGAGGTGTTACTCGGCAAAAAATGGAACAAAAAATTTGTTACGTATCCAATAGGTACCTACTCTTCTGGTATTCAAAACATTTTTGATTTCCCCCTCCCCCTCCTTCCACCCCTAATTTTACTTTGCGTAAAACTACTCCTGTTTTAATTTTGTATGGTATCAAGTTGGGAAAACATTGGCCGAAAATAAATTTTCAGAAAATTTTAGGCGGAGGAAGACATCGTTAATTTTAAAGTATTTTCCGATTTGAGATTTATTTTTGGCGTTTTCGCCCAAAAACACGCAGAAAACGTCGATTTTTTAAAAGTTTTGTTTAAAGAAGGTCAAGTACATTTAGGGACCTGTAAATAATGGCATATTCGCGATCATTCTGTAGTCTGACTTCCATTCACTGGCATCCAATCCTGAGCCACTCTGTGTACTGTGGCAACCTTATTTATTCGAACACCTTGTACGATTCTTTGAACGACCTAGCGAGTGATCATGAAAGGGTGTGGACAACTTCAGGTGTCTCGTTTCTTGTCATCCTTAACGTTAAATCTCCGTCCGAAAGATTAGAACAGAGTGACAGTTACGGCTTCGGAATCTACGAAACTGAATTGAGAAAAAATCCGCCAAAAAAAAAGAATTGGTGTGAACGGAAAGGAGATAAGGATTCGAAGCCGTAATCCTCCCTTTTCTACTTCTGGTTTTGATCTCTTGTAACAGACCTGATGGGGTGAAAGACACAGGCCATACAGGAGGGAAAAAACACTGTTTTTATGTGTTACTTGGCTAAAACGTTCCCCCAAGGATGAATCAGGGGAAGCAACACTCGTGCGATCTTTTTCGTGACTGAAAAAAAGAGGGTGAAACGGTAGTAGCGTGATTATCCGGGTAAATGGAGCGGTTTCATCTTTTGCTCCACGCACCGCGGGGGTTTTTGATGACACTTGTGAGAGAAGGGTCGGGCAGGGCCGCAACCCAAA
The DNA here is from genome assembly GCA_954871275.1 of Leptopterna dolabrata. Taxonomy (NCBI): domain Eukaryota; kingdom Metazoa; phylum Arthropoda; class Insecta; order Hemiptera; family Miridae; genus Leptopterna; species Leptopterna dolabrata. Next base: position 6,659,368 of record OX940983.1, on the reverse strand, counting down.
CTTCCTAACACAAAGGGATCTCAATTATCGGCACTACAGACCTTCCCTTGTGTAATATCCAGCGTGAAGAGAGAATAGAGACTTTTAATGTGCGGAGTTCAGTGGCAAGTGGATGTTTTGGCCCTTATGGTGGCCGTCCTGAGTCACTTAACGAGGTTCAAGTCCGTTCAAAAAGGCGAACACACTCATCCGTCATCTGTTCCAGAGTTGATGCTCGTAAATATCGTTGATGTCCTATAAAATTATCAACCAGGTCGTTTTGCCTGCGCAAAAATTCAACATGAATGGGGATTTTTCGTCAAAAATTCGTTTGGGAAAAATATTCAAATCTCTTGGAAAAATAGTAGTTTGAAGCCCGTTTTCAAAAATAAGCCACATTTTTTTAAAATGAGGGTGGTTGAAAGTAAAACTGCGGCAAGAAATGACGTATCAGGTCTATAACTGACATCTGATTGGCTGTTGGCCGAAGAAGACGGAGAGAAGCTTTGGAGGCGAAGGTTCTCAATGCTGCCATCAAACCAACATTTGAAATGGCAAACCTTTCTGGCAACCTTCAAGAACCTTTGTTCTGAACTTTCGTGAACCTCCCCACGGTTTGATTTTGACATCTTTTTTAAATTTATTTATAAATTTGCGGTTCCATCCATCCATCCATTGTGGTTCTCTACCATCTTTTAAAGTGATGCACTAGCACTTCAAGCGGGATTTGAGTTGAACTAATCGGCGATTTACCTGACACGTCATTTCTAGCGGGAACTCGGAAATTCAAATTTCATACACGTTTTCTGCCTATTTGTTCCGATATAAACACCTCTCTATGTGGTAAATAAGTGTTGATTCCCGTTATTGAAAAGAATTTAGAAAAAAACGCTGCAATGTCCTTGCTACATGGGTTTATTATTCTACTGGACATGCCTACAGAAATGCTGGCTGTTCATTTATTGTTACTTTCATGTAAAATAGGTAATTGAAATAGGCTGGTGGTTTCCACCAATTTTGGCCCCTAAAACTTGAATTAGGTACGCTCCTTTTTTTTTTTCAAATTTTCTTTGATCATTGGTAGTGCCATTTAATCTTCTTGATCCGCGTGTTGAAACTTTTCCTAGTGCTATTCTACAAATTGATGGTGATTTCAGACGATTTCGCAGGTTTTTGACTCATAAAAAATCAAATTTGGGAGCTGAACATCTGGTACAACCTCAATTGTCCACTCCTTGGTCAAAATCGACTTCATATTCGGTCTTCTCGTCCACCAAAACGTGGAAAACGATACCTCAAAAGCTCATTTTACTAACATGTTACTAAAACACAAAAAGTACCTATTTGTATACACATTTTCACTCATAACACCCCTGGGTATATTCCGATCGGGCTGCAAAGTTTCGGTACACAACTAGGGCCCAAATGGAGCCTGTGTGCGAAAGACCAAATTTTTTAGACCGAAAATGAAGCCGGTACACGTGATACGGCGGACGGACATTGCATTTTTGGAATCTACGCACCTTGAAACGGAAAATAAAAAATTTTGAGGGAGTGTTATAAAAATTTTTTGCTGAGCGAATACATAGGTGTATTATTCACAGAATAATAAACCAAAAGGAATTTGTCGCATGCCACGAAAATTACCACGAAAATTTCCACGAAAAATGCCACCTGTTTTCTATTAAGTAAATCGCAGTTCGTTCAACTTTTTGCTTCCGAGTCCGCCAAGGTTGCGAAAGCTCATCACTTTTGAGTTGAAAAATGTTTTGACCTCCAAAATCAAGATTTCAACCAGCGTTTCACGTTTCAGACGTTTCTGAACAATTTGGTTCCATATCTGTCTGTATGTCCGCAAATCCTTGCCACGTTCATGCCTAGGCGAAAATCGCTACTAATAATAATTTGTAGTGATTATTACGCAACGGTATATTGTTTTCCTGTATAGATTACTAGCCTGACCGCTCGCTTCGCTCGCTATCCGAGATTCGCTGTACGCAGTATCGTGGAACCAACAAACGACGGAAAAATCCCATAGCCTACTGGGTATTTGTGCCCAATTTTATCAAAATCCGTCAAGCCATTCAGGAGTTGACCATGGTCGACCATATTTCCGCTATGGTCAGGGAATTAAAAATGCGCCTACGTTCAACTTCGGAGGCTACCGGATATTGGTGCCAAATTTGGTTGATATCCGTTGAGCAATTCGGGATTCGACCATGGAGGGGCCTATGGATGCGCTATGGTCGACCGCGGGGGTAGTCCGAAGGGTCGATCGTAGATAGAATTTCACGTAGATCACGAATACGCGATAAAAAATAGGGGTTACCATTTCAATTAACGAAGCTGACCATGGTCGACCATAGTTCCGCTATGGTGAGGGAATTGAAAATGCGACGTTGCACAACTTGGGAGCCTACTGGATATTCGTGCCAAATTTGGTCGATTTCCGTCAAGCCATTCAGGAGTTGACCATGGTCGACCATATTTCCGCTATGGTCAGGGAATTAAAAATGCGCCTACGTTCAACTTCGGAGGCTACCGGATATTGGTGCCAAATTTGGTTGATATCCGTTGAGCAATTCGGGATTCGACCATGGAGGGGCCTATGGATGCGCTATGGTCGACCGCGGGGGTAGTCCGAAGGGTCGATCGTAGATAGAATTTCACGTAGATCACGAATACGCGATAAAAAATAGGGGTTACCATTTCAATTAACGAAGCTGACCATGGTCGACCATATTTCCGCTATGGTGAGGGAATTGAAAATGCGACGTTGCACAACTTGGGAGCCTACTGGATATTCGTGCCAAATTTGGTCGATTTCCGTCAAGCCATTCAGGAGTTGACCATGGTCGACCATAGTTCCGCTATGGTCAGGGAATTAAAAATGCGACGTTGCACAACTTGGGAGCCTACTGGATATTCGTGCCAAATTTGGTCGATATCCGTTGAGCAATTCGGGATTCGACCATGGAGGGGCCCATGGATGCGCTATGGTCGACCGCGGGGGTAGTCCGAAGGGTCGATCGTAGATAGAATTTCACGTAGATTACGAATACGCGATAAAAAATAGGGGTTACCATTTCAATTAACGAAGTTGACCATGGTCGACCATAGTTCCGCTATGGTCAGGGAATTAAAAATGCGACGTTGCACAACTTGGGAGCCTACTGGATATTCGTGCCAAATTTGGTCGATATCCGTCGAGCCGTTTGGCCGTGCATAGAAGGACAGACAGACAGACAGAGATTCGTTTTTATAATATAGTAGGGATTACACGACTGTTTATTGTTTTCCTGTATAGATACCCCTTCTGCGTAAGGAGAAAAAAATCTGCAAGTTATTTATTACACGACGGTTTATTACTTACCTGTATACAGATGCCTCTTCTGCGTAGATACACTGCTTTCTCTGGTGAATAACGACCCTCGAGCAACCACCAGGAAAGCCCAAAATGGAGTACTGGAGCCACTAATATGCGGTGGAATCACGAATTCTTTCATTAATATTATTTGTTGTTATTCATAAAGCATGATGTTTGTTCGAATTGAAAAAGTAGTAACTATCAACAGAATCCAAAATAACCACCATTTATCAACTGAAATAATATCTCGGAACAGCCAACTCGATTTCATACACCCATGATTGGTTATAATCAATTGTTCCCTAGTTGTTCAAGTTGCAAAAGATCAACAAAAACCAAAACAGCAATCATTCCTCAAATGGAATAATAATATATCAAAGAACAATCATTTCGTTTTCATACAGCCATCCATGATTATAATCAGGTGTTCCCTAGCAATGTTATCTGGGCCGGGTTCATACCGTTTCATTCACGATCATGTTGACAATATTGTTGGGTGCAAACGAACGGCTGAACGTACAATATTCCGGATGGTCTCAAAAAACGCTCAAGTTCAAGATCAAAATGTAAACGTAAAAATACCCAACCCTTCTATTGAAGGTTTCGAGCTACGCGGCGTACGGAATTTGCAACCCCGTAATTTTCACCCCTTAGAGCTGACTGACAATACGCCGAGCTTCGCGGACCAACTTTACCCAAAATGGAACCTACACTACAAACCAAATTTCATGCAATTTTTTCCATTTTTGGATTCCACGTACTTTGAAACGGAAACCATCATATTGAAAATAATAAACCAACAAAAGGTCGCAATTAGCTGAAATCTGGAGGATAGGTACGGATCAGGCCCTAAATTGTTCCGTGTCAATTTATTTATTTATATTTTAATTTTTCTTTTTTCATACGCCCAATAAAATATTATTACATGAACGTATAATACCATGAGTAGTAAGTAGTAACCTGTATTATAATATGAAAATAATATATGATGTATAATTTTGTCCGCGTAGATATCGGTACCAAAAAAAATGGTTCATGAAGGATCGAAAATAAACAGAGGTGTTGCGGTTTATGTGGTATCAAGCGAGTTTTAAAAATTTGAGTTCAATAATTAGCAGCGTAGACAAAAGAAGAAAAATGCATTGTTAATTAGGAGGAAATGTAACGTGAAATGTAAGGCGGAAGGATTAGTGGGTTGAGATATTATAAATGACCAATTTTCAATGGCATAATGACAATTCATGTTCATGTTTGTGGACGATGCAGGGATTGAGGAGAAATTTGACCCAGTTTTGACGCCTGGAAAAAAAAGCGATGGAAGGTTTCCCTGGATTATCGCTGAGCAAGGATCAACCATTTTTCAAATCTGTTCACAATCTGGCTTTTTCTCGTCCGTGTCACGGAAGGTCCTTTAGAGGAAATAATTGGCGTCTTTTCTTGATGATAAAGATGGCTGTGGTGAGAGGGGTGGGGAGGGGGGTGAATGGCCATGTCACGGAATAATGGTGAATGGGTAGGGGTGGGGGAGGGGGGTAAAGGAATCACGTCAAGTCAGGTCGACTGTCACGCCATCTGATGGGCATCTTATAGTGGGAGAAAAAGTTCTGATGATGGCTGGGAAGGGAACAGACGACCTAAGTTAATAGTCTTGTGTGACCCCCGTATCCAAACAAAATGAGCGGGGGGGGGGGGGGACAATTATAATTAGGTGAATGTCGATGGTGGGGGAAGCAGGGGGTCGATAGATAAGGAAATCGCATGGACGTATCTCGGACCCCCTCCGCTTTGTGTTGTTCGAGCGAACCCCCGCGATAAGAGGGAAATATGACATGAACCCGTAGGTATACGGCGGTACCAACGTGAAAACTTCAACCCGCCCTCTCGCTAATTGTTATTATTATGACAAAACACAGAGATCGTGGGTTGGCGAGCCTGCGGACATGCCAGCTCGCGCTTGGCGGTCGCTCGCCGCTCTCGAAGGTGATGCTTCGTAATCTGCTTCGTAAGATGCCCGGATAAGCCCACCCTCACGATAACCCGTAATTCCAAAGCACGATATCCCTTGAACCCCCCCACCGCCACTCACGTGAAAACAAGATATCCGCCAAGAGGCATTCGATCTCTACTGACCGAGCGTCTGATCGTGTGACAGATTAAGACTTTAAAATCCTCCACCGCAGTACCCAAGTTCATAACCACATGCCTGTTTACCTTTCCGTTCCTTATCATCAAACTCGAAATTATACGTTTCCTCTCGTCCACCAAACCTTATTCAAATACCTCATTATCAGACCTCACTTCTCTAGCTACCCTCAAACCTACCGAAAAAAATTCCGGTGCAGAGATATCCACACAATACTTCTACGCTCTTAATAATAGCAGGGGCCGCCCATTTCGGTCCCTGCCGCAAAATCCGAAAACATGCAAAGAAATCTGCGACAGAGTGTGACAGTGGGGGTGGACCTTCGAGAGTCCCCCTCCTAGACCAGTGAGATTATCACCGGTTAAGAAGGGATATCGATTAGTCTTCCCCAAACCGATCCCGTCTACAGCGGAAGAAAAAATGTATCGAGAACAGCCACACTGTTACACTCCTCCCCACATGACATACTTCCGGGTAGCAGAAGTATGAGAGGGAAAAGAAGCGAATGAAAAGTAGTATGAAGTTCTGGTTCAGGGAAAGACATCTGAACAACTTCGAGGTGACTAACCTCCATCGTAATGGACACCACCTCACACTACCTCAATAATATTTTACTGGTGGAGAACAAAGCTCCTACATACGAGTATTGGCGGATAATGTTGTCAGAGGTTGTTGTACAGTGAATTGTGCTCATCTGGGCAACCTCTTGGTGATGAACCTGCACCGCTAGGATGGAACAACTATTGGGACTTGTAAATCGGGCATGGCATTAATCGCCTTCAAATGTGCTCAGTATATTTTAATTATACTGACACTCTAAAGGGAGGAAAGGGGGTGGGGAAGCCAATAGATTTATGTATTACCTACCAAAGGGACAGGTTGTTAGTTAGTAAAGGAATCCTTCTGGAAACCTTTGGGCTTATAAGCCCACAAAAAGTGGATGGAGTATGGTGAAGTGCTCAGCGCGTACTACCAAACCACGCTCTGCTCCCATGTGACAGAGTGTGACAGTGGGGGTGGACCCTCGAGAGTCCCCCTCCTAGACCAGCGAGATTTTCACCGGTTAAGAAGGGATATCGATTAGGCTTCCCCAAACCGATCCCGTTCCGGACCAAAAAACTACTCGAGAACAGCCGCGCTGTTACAAATCTCACTTTCAACCACTTTCTGACTCCACCCCAACGTCACTTAGCCGGTAAACATAGACGATGTTGGAATCATTGACATATTTTTTGCTGTCAATTAGCCAAATCATTTGAGTGCAGTCGAGATCAAAATCAACAACCACCATCTAATATCCTAACGAACATTTCAAAACTAACCGCACCAATTTGGTCCAATTTGGTTATTTTATAGTTTAAAATCGAAAAATTAGAAAAACCCATCGTAACTCCCTTGTTTTTCCACCTAGTTCTCATCTCAAATTGAAGAGTTCAGTGAGTTGAACAAAACCGAAAAAGAATATCGGTAAAAAAAACCCGTATTATTTAGAGGAAGTTATGACCAGTTAAATTTCCAACAAACGTGCATACGTACGTACGAAACGACATCAAGGTGAAAACCGTCTAGAAACTCGTTTTTAGCACTTCTGAACAGGATTCCATGGTTTTCTCGAAAACCTCTTTTTGACGGTATCACCTCAACACTTCCAACAAAACACTTCCAAATTCTACAATATTAGTTGCCTATTCGTTCATGTTGACTTGAATTATGTTTTGGAATGAAAATCCTATTCATTAGTACATTTTTCGATACAAGGAAATCCACTTATACGTATAAAATGTGAAGGGAATGAACGATGGAATTTGTATATTACAGATTGATCAGAGTGAACAATGAACATTATAAATTGTTATGTTCATTATTCATTGTTGACCGTCCATGGGAAAAGGGACCTTACCTTCTACTTGGCGAAACTGAGTTGATAGAGATCTTATAGTAGAGAATCTGCTAAACACGCTGATTTTTTGGAATTTTCCAAGATCAATTCCGTAAAAAGTTACGACGTTTTGAAGTTAAGTTCTTTAAAAAACTTGTTTCGAAAAAACGTTTAATTTAAAGTTTTAGCCAAACCACAGTAAAGGAGGTTATCTATTGAAATGGTGTCTGTGGATGATAAGGTCCCTTTCTTGAGACTCGACCTTGCTTCAGTTTTTCGATTTATCGATGTTTTCCATATTGATAATCGTAAAACAACCTGGATATTCCGAAAGCCAGTTAAATTTCCTATAATAATTAATCGATAACCCAAAAATCGATTTTTTTTGACATTTTTTCCGTTTTTAGGCTCTCTTGAATAGGTATTTTGAGCTGGGAAGATAAGGTCACTTTTCCCATGGACGGTAAGTATTAGCTATGCGGACTAGTGAGTCCGATCTTTATATCCCCGGTTGGGATAGAAGTCCGCGGCGGCTCTGGTTCTCGTCTCGTTCGGGCGCCAGTACAAGCTTAGAAAAGCTCTGATGTAGGTATTTACCCGACCATCAATTACCTTTCCACCTCCGATGGAATCATGTGAAGCCTACAGCAGGGACTTTAGTTGAAATAATAAGTAGTGTCTAGCTGTGGAGAAAAACATTTACCCCCAGGATGTACCGAGTAAAATTAAATCCAGGGTAAAAAAAATGGAAAAAATAAAATAAAATAAAAATCAGTCATGCAGCATGACTTAATGAGCGAATTTTCAAAGAAATATTCGAATTAATGGCTATGGTTTTGAATAAAGGAAAACTTCGGTCTAAAATTTGGTTTTCTATGTATATTCTCTTCGTATTTATTTTAATTTGTACGTTTTGTCCATCCTGATTCTACCGTTTGTTTATTACGTAATTGTACTAAGTGCTTATTTATTTGATCGCTGTGGGTAAATTCAAGGAGTTGTACTAATCGTTTGCCTCCCCCTTTTTTGCTTCGAACTCTCGTCTTCAATTAATACTTCTCACATTTTTCAATCTGACCACTCTAAGGGGGTGGGGGTAAGAGTTTAAAGATTATCCTAGTTTTGGGTAATTTTTGCGCACTTTAAATGCTCTAATTTAAGAACGGATTTAGATATCTAAAATCCGATTTCACTATCGTGTTCAGCGTGCAAAAACCTTTAAAATGAGGGGTCACTTGTTAGAAAATAACATTTTGGGGATTTTTGGGTAATTTTTGCGCACTTTAAATGCTCTAATTTGAGAACGGATCAAGATATCTAAAATCCGATTCCACCATCGTGTTCAGCGTGCAAAAACCTTTAAAATGAGGGGTCACTTGTTGGAAAATAACATTTTGGGGATTTTTGTGTAATTTTTGCGCACTTTAAATGCTCTAATTTGAGAACGGATCAAGATATCTAAAATCCGATTCCACCATCGTGTTCAGCGTGCAAAAACCTTTAAAATGAGGGGTCACTTGTTAGAAAATAACATTTTGGGGATTTTTAGGTAATTTTTGCGCACTTTAAATGCTCTAATTTGAGAACGGATCAAGATATCTAAAATCCGATTCCACCATCGTGTTCAGCGTGCAAAAACCTTTAAAATGAGGGGTCACTTGTTGGAAAATAACATTTTGGGGATTTTTGGGTAATTTTTGCGCACTTTAAATGCGCCAAAACCCTCCTTAGAGTAGGCCAATTTCGCCCATCTTCGAACTTAGCCTTTCGATTGCCAAGATAGATTTTTTGTGCAAATTTGAGCTGTTTATCTCAATTCTATCGAGAGTTATCGTCTGGAGTGACACATATATAAATAAATATATATATAAATATATATATATATATATACATATAAAAAAAGTGTTAAATTTCAGGAATCGTTTTAGAATGGTCTGAAACGGATTTCTATGAAGAAAATTTCCAAAAATTTATATTATTTAAATTTCGAAGCCATTGCAATAGCTTCATTTTCTTTGAAAATTCGCTAAAAGGGTTCCAGCTATGCACAGTATTAACTACCATTAACTGACTGTGGAGTAACGATTCGACAACGCATCGTTAGTGATTAATAATAATATTACTTACCTAATTTAAATTTATCGCGAATCTGATTGCATTAAAAACTGCTTGTTTAAAAAATTTAACATCTCGCCTTTTCTTTACAGATTACAGCTAATCATTTTGGTGAAATTTGTAATTTCTCAATATGTACCTATCTAGGTTCAGAAATTGTATAGATTGACACATATAAATAAATAAACAGTGACAAGTACCTCTCGCACTGTGCCTCTGTCTACTTGCCTGTTCCACTCAACTCGACATGTAAGTAAATCTAGTAGGGCTATAATGTTAACCAAAACTCCATGTAATAGAATTAAAACACTAATAATAGTATTATTTTAAAATGCCATATACAGTAGGTAAAATTCAATTTTGAACAATTTTTTTCCACATTTTAGTATGAAGCAGTTGTTATCAACTTATGTTCATCTTTTTGCTTTCAAAAGATATCCCTTAAGATTCAGTAATAGTATCCATTTTGTTTTGTTTTTGTAGATTTCCTTGATAATGATGAAATAAATCATCGAAACGTCTGAATAAAGCATTATTCAATTCAACCTGACCGCGCCTCGATATCCAAGCAACTCACACTTGCTCTCACCTACATATCAACGGTCGATAACTTCAACTCACCTAAATAAATAAATACGTAAACATGTATATTTGCAATGTACGTACGCAAATGAACAATTTTAAAATCTAGGATGGCTACAGAATTCTCTGCTAAAACTTATTTTTATCGGAAAATTTTACAAATAAAATATAGGTATGTGAAATCCCTGAAATTTTGCATTCATATTTGGTAATCCGTTGCCAAATGTGAAAGCTCATGTAATGAATTTATAAAGGCATGGAATTTGGCCATTAGCTTCTCAGTTAATGAAAACGACTAGGTACAACAACGCGGACCATTTCTGAGCTAAGTGAATACTGACGAGCTTGGGATAACACGGGCAACTGACGAGCTTCGGTCGATGTAAGTTAACTAGATGAATAGGTTTTGGAACTGAGGGAACTTGTTTAGACTGCTGTAGTTCGTGCATCAAATAGGTACAACTTTCTAGTTTTATTAAACAGAATGTAATAACTGGGTGGGAACGAAACTGGTTTTGGGGGTGGATGAGAGAACGAGACCTTGCTGGAAGACGTCTTTGGGAAAACGTCTCATTAGATTCGTCAGTCCCGAACTTGCTGTGGGGGGCGACAAAGCGAGGTTTGCTCGGAACTCGCCGAAAATGGGGTGCGGGTGTCACAAAAGGTGGATCCTGGGATTCGAACAGCTGTTTTAAGACGTTGGCGTTGAGAAGACGCCAGAAAACCGCCTTCACCGGAGGTCACGAGGACGAGGAAGACGTCACTGGATGTCCTCCGAACGAGATGAGGACTTTTGTGTCACGGAAAGGGTTAAAAAGAAACTAACGAGTCTTCTGTTTGAAATCATCCAGTGGAACACCCTACAGAACCGTCACTGGGTCAACGGAACAACATCGAGGATTGCGATGAACAGAACCCGTTTTTTGATAAATTAGGGTAACAGATGAGAAAGAGGAGGTATATGGTGGAAGAGTGAACGTTGAAACGATACATCATACTAAATGCAAGCTAATGTTTCATTATGGAACACGAATAGATCAATCGCGGTGCCTGAAACGACGACAACTATAATTTATTATCTGCAATCTGCAGTTCTTGGTTATATAAACTACACTTCAGTCACATCATGAAAATTGAAATACTACATGAAATTATTGATGAACCGAACAATAAGCCATTTCGAACTCAATTTAGATGATGAGGTGGATGGTTTTAGATCTCAGTCTGCAGACCAGTTTGTAGCAGTTAGTCCTGGAAATCCATGATAATACCAAATCGTCATTCGGTGCCTGGACATTGATTATGCCACAACATTTAATGTAAATATCCCGATTTTCTCTGGTTATTTGCCAGAGAGGTTTGACGTTTGCATGTTTGTTTGATCGACGGGCACACGAATCATCCTCATTATATGCAGTTATTACTAGGTACATCTATTTGGACGTTCTGAAGCGTTTCCTTTGAGCTGAAAATGTCACATTTAAATTTGCATAATTATATTTTCATTTTCGGGGAGCTTTGCAGTTTTTCGCAAAAATCTGCATACCTATATATTGTCATATTATTTTCAAACAACTGTCGAAAAAGAAGAAAAAAGTGGTTGGCGCACGAGAAAGGGACAAAAAAACCCTATCAACTACTTATCATTTACCTTCCCAATAATTATTTCCCGTTAAAATATTTAGATTTAGATAGGATCAGGTAGACATTAAAGTGGCCTGGAGACATCGGAAAAGCCCTCAGCACGAAGTCAGCAGTAGGTACTCCGGAGGAACTCTGGGTGGACAACCACTGTCGCGATATACAAAATTGTATGTAAAAACAGATGTCAAATTTGTCGATAGACAGATTAAATGCCAAATACTCATTTAGTTACATTTCTGCACTAGAATATTTATCTACCATCTGTTGCTCTCATTTTCTATGTTTAAGTTGATTTTATTTGAGATAAGACGATGTTTAACAACAGGAAATTTGGAAAAACTATAGTTATACAATTCGGTAACATTTAAATACACTAAAACTTCATTAAAATGTGTACTTTTATGGAATCTATATTTTCCCAGCACGTTTTACATGGTGAATTTAGAGACGATATTTGCATATATTTTCATTTTTCCGGAATATATGGGGCGAATTTTTTTGCGTACGTATATCCCTTTACTCGCCACTATCAGCTATAAAGCCATCAGAATTTCAGAAATCGTGAATGGGGAGGGTTCCGCCTCAACTCAATTCCATCAACAATATAACTTGATGTGCTGATTAGAAACGATCTTGATGATTATTTTCAACGGATGGGCTATCGAGAATCGATCTAGCTGGTAGACTGAAAGGGAGGATATACACGTCCCAATTTCAGATAGTGTTAGAATAGAGAAGGTTTGGGGAATATACAGTTAAAGGATGTTTTGAGGTGGAATATTGATGTTACGATTTCTGAATGACTCAATTTTCAACCCACATGTTGTGCAGCTACTCGGTGCTGTGCGGTTTCTTCAACCACATCTTTAACAATATTACAACCCCACACCTCCCCTATTTTATCAATACGACCCGCATTTCGCGCAATAGTGCTCATCTTGTGTTGCGCATAAGTCATCCGATTGGTATTCATGGTATTAAATCTAGAGGGTTATTTCCGCTAGTGTAAGATGTAATATTACCAAACCTTCTGGAAGAGTCCGTCGTCACCAGCTGGTTGAGTCCTGGAGGCGAGCGGTTTCGATGTAAGGATACCATCATCAGGCCGTCGTGAGAATACTGTATTACTCAACCAGCTAGTGACGACGGACTCCAGAAGGTATGGTAATATTAATTGATATTCATAGTTGCAGTTTTAGCGAATTTTCAAAGAAAATGAAGCTATTGCAATGGCTTCGAAATTTAAATAATATAAATTTTTGGAAATTTTCTTCATAGAAATCCGTTTCAGACCATTCTAAAACGATTCCTGAAATTTAACACTTTTTTATATGTATATATATATATATTTATATATATATTTATTTATTTATATATGTGTCACTCCAGACGATAACTCTCGATAGAATTGAGATAAACAGCTCAAATTTGCACAAAAAATCTATCTTGGCAATCGAAAGGCTAAGTTCGAAGATGGGCGAAATTGGCCTACTCTAAGGAGGGTTTTGGCGCATTTAAAGTGCGCAAAAATTACCCAAAAATCCCCAAAATGTTATTTTCCAACAAGTGACCCCTCATTTTAAAGGTTTTTGCACGCTGAACACGATGGTGGAATCGGATTTTAGATATCTTGATCCGTTCTCAAATTAGAGCATTTAAAGTGCGCAAAAATTACCTAAAAATCCCCAAAATGTTATTTTCTAACAAGTGACCCCTCATTTTAAAGGTTTTTGCACGCTGAACACGATGGTGGAATCGGATTTTAGATATCTTGATCCGTTCTCAAATTAGAGCATTTAAAGTGCGCAAAAATTACCTAAAAATCCCCAAAATGTTATTTTCTAACAAGTGACCCCTCATTTTAAAGGTTTTTGCACGCTGAACACGATGGTGGAATCGGATTTTAGATATCTTGATCCGTTCTCAAATTAGAGCATTTAAAGTGCGCAAAAATTACCCAAAAATCCCCAAAATGTTATTTTCCAACAAGTGACCCCTCATTGTAAAGGTTTTTGCACGCTGAACACGATGGTGGAATCGGATTTTAGATATCTTGATCCGTTCTCAAATTAGAGCATTTAAAGTGCGCAAAAATTACCCAAAAATCCCCAAAATGTTATTTTCTAACAAGTGACCCCTCATTTTAAAGGTTTTTGCACGCTGAACACGATAGTGAAATCGGATTTTAGATATCTAAATCCGTTCTTAAATTAGAGCATTTAAAGTGCGCAAAAATTACCCAAAACTAGGATAATCTTTAAACTCTTACCCCCACCCCCTTAGAGTGGTCAGATTGAAAAATGTGAGAAGTATTAATTGAAGACGAGAGTTCGAAGCAAAAAAGGGGGAGGCAAACGATTAGTACAACTCCTTGAATTTACCCACAGCGATCAAATAAATAAGCACTTAGTACAATTACGTAATAAACAAACGGTAGAATCAGGATGGACAAAACGTACAAATTAAAATAAATACGAATAGAATATACATAGAAAACCAAATTTTAGACCGAAGTTTTCCTTTATTCAAAACCATAGCCATTAATTCGAATATTTCTTTGAAAATTCGCTCATTAAGTCATGCTGCATGACTGATTTTTTTTGTATTTGCAGACGATGGTTTCAAGTTCTGGTAGGGTCAGGTTTTAGGAATGAAATAAAGGGAACATCACGAAGTTTAATTGGGACAAAAATTATTTTGAAGATTATTTTGTGATGCCACAACACGTTTTGAAATAAAGGATTCCGAAAGAAACACCGGGCGGATAGTGAAAGACAAACAGGTACATCTTATGTGGCATGATGTTCAATAACTGGATTTTTTGTCAACTAATCCATTGTTTGAAGTTGATTCTTAAAAAATAGCAGTCACTGGGTCAAACGCGAACCGGTTTCGTAGAGTTCGCCAAGACGCCTCCAGACTTTGGGAAAACGGCTCATTAGGTGATCCACCCTCTGGTGGCCCTGAGGGGACCCACATTTCTCTGGGCGATGTCCCCTTTGCTGAGTTGTTCTTCGCAGTGAAGAACAATAGGTGGCCAGTGACCACCCCGATGTGCAACTGGACAACCCTCGGAATAAGGTGTCTTTGAAATATGGAGAAGGGAAATTTTCGAACTATTCAAATTCCCCGTGGAAGTTGACGAGGTGACAAAGGAAGACGGTATATTTATGACGGGTTTTTTGACGTTCTAACGAACCTCGGCCCTCCGAGGCGTCTCGGGAGTTCTCATGGGAATGTCTCATCTAATATTCAAAATCTAATCTCTACAGTTGAATCGCCGATCCGATCACTCGTTTGATCGTCCGTTCCAATGAGCAAATATTTTGGAGGGCTTTCCAAAAAAGTGCTGCGTGAAGGGTCAGAAATGGACGTAAGTTGTGGGAAAGGTGACGGAAATGAAGCGTGCGGCGTGGTTTCGTTCATACCTATTGCCCTTTTGGAGTCTCACGTGTGTGGCAGAGTGAGAAGAGTGACGGTGGACCCTCGAGAGTCCCCCTCCTAGACTAGCGGTATTATCTCCAGTTAAGAAGGGATACCGATTAGGCTTCAGCCAAACGACTCCATCTTCACCGGAAAAACGAACGGCTCGAGAACTACCACTGTCACACGTGAGAATCAAGTGAAACCTAATGATGTCACCGAGTCTTGAGATGAAATCCACCGTGCTTTTATGACAAATTATGACGCGAAATATGACGAGCTACCTCATTATTTTACGTAAGTATATTAATTTCATATCCATAATTTTCATTCAACAACAACGCAAAGGAAATTACAAAAAATAATATTCAGAATGTCGGTTGTTGACATAAACGCGTTTCCTTGATGTTCTAGAAAGCATCGTTATTTTCTGCCACAATTTCTTACAAGTCTGCTCAAGGAATACCTAGGGATGTCTAATGTTTCTAATAACATTTTGCTGTACAAACTCTTGTCTAAATTGCACTTATATTATTTACAGTAGGTACTTCCTATAACTATTACGTTACTATTGCATAATACACACAAACCTGATGAGTAACCAAGTTCAGTAACTATCACCAAAAAAAATTTTTTTTTTTAAATGATAGGTAGGTACCTAGTAGATTCCATTCTGAGAATTTTGACATCAGCCGCACTGCCCTGCGACAAGTACTTGGTTCTTTTTCTATGATTTTTCAAATTTTCCAGCAGTTCTCTCGCCTGGGCCTGTGACGTCAGAACTGTTTGAAAATTTGAAAAATCCTGAAAAAAGAACTATCTAGTTACCGTAGGACAGTGCGGTAGGTGTCAACGTACTCAGGATCGAATCTAGTTTCATTAAAAATAATATAAACCGCTATTGTGACCCATGCGCATCGTTTATATTATTCGGGGTTCATTACAAAATGTATGAGGAATGTTCACTTGGAAAAAGTTTCATCGATAAGGAAAATGTTTAAATTAGATTTGGAAAATTTCATAACAATTATTTTTAGGTTTGGAAGAAATCAGACGAGTAAAACTTCCTCCCGTGTTTTCCTCGTTAAGGGAGTAAAAAGGTGGGCAGCAGACCTGAGCTTGATCTGATGATTTTCTCTACTTGTAACCAAGTTGAGTACTTCGAATCATGTGGATGGATGATGTTATATGACACGCGATATGACACGCGTCGTTCGATGAGTTCGGCAGGGGTGGTAATGAGGGAAAATACGCTACTAATGGTAATCGGCCACAATTTCTTCCCTTAGGACGGTATCATGCGTACAGCGACCCTTCAACGTTGAGTCATGATCGTGAGAAAAGAGAGGTTCCGAAAAAAAGAGCGATCAAAACCCTTCAGAGGCGCCTTTTGCCCAAATTGGTAGCCATCACGAAGTGAATTAGCCGAAGCTAAACTACGATATTGAATCACGAAGCGTAGCAAGACAACGGAAATTAGAATTCAGAGGTGGAGGGCGTACATGAAGGGGGGTACATTTGAAGTTCACGTGGCTCCAAGAACGAGAAGTTAGCGCGCAGTTGCAGGGATGGGTTGCAGGTCGTTATAAAAGTAATTAACCGAAAGCACGTGCCTTTGTAGTAAAGTAGCGCTTCATCTGAAGGGCGAGAGTGAGGGCAAAAGGCCCTTTATCCCGGTGTGGAGGGGTTTAAAATGATTCATTAGGATCCACCCAGGAGGTCTAACATCAAAAACAGTCAGAACGTGTTTCTATTATCGCCGCTATAATCAACTGTAGCTTCACTTACTGTGAACACAGTAGATTTGTAGTAACAAACTAAAGATAATCAGTTTTACCACAAACGGTTAGGGAAGCAATTAACTAAATGAAGTTCATCTATAAAGATACACAATGATAAACCAGTACTTTTTGATTATAATAATATTTCAATTAATGAATTAAAGAATAAATTTAAAGAAAAGCTTCTTACTGTGTACTGAGTCGTTTAAATATTTTCTACATGTATGTACATATCAAGTATATAACTCATGTTTTATTTTATAGTTTTATTTTATATAGTTTTCAGCCTTGGAGATGAGTTTTGGTTGAAATTTCGGGCCAAACGGCAACGTGATATCGATAGCCCGATATCTAGTACCTCAACGGGTCACATAAATGTTTCATACTGTCGTAAAATATTTGCGTTCTTTATTATGGTTAATGGTGTCACTCTTTGCGAAAAATGAGAACTGAACTGTTCAGGTGTTCGTGATCGTTAAAATAGTTTTAACGGAAATCCCTAGAAACGCTTTAAAACCGCAATCAACACTCATCGTTTTACTGGTACGACATCTACGAGTAAAACGGTACAAAACTGAATTTTACTAACAAAACGGCTCAAAATCAAATTTTAAACTACGAGTTAGCGATTTTAACGACACGCACTTACACTGCGTTTATTCACATTTTTCACATAGTTAGCGTCCAAATAGTTTTGCACAAATTCGTCATTTTTGAATTATACAGGTACTTGGAAGAGAAACTTTTGTAGCATAAAAATACTTTAGAAACTTCACAATTTATAATCTATAAATGAAACGATTTATGATTTTTTTACAGTTGGTACAAAAACTTCAGCTGTCCTACTTTATTTTGTATTTATCCTATTTTCGTAATAGATATTCGTTGCTAAGACGCTAGGGACTTACCATTGATTAGAGGTTAACAACTATGCTTGGCTTTGAGCTATAATAGGATAATGTCCTGTATGTCCTTTACACCACTGATTCATCCAAACGTGAAGAGAATACTCTGGCGACATTTGCAGATGGTACTGCGGTCCTCGCCGTCGGTGAAGACAATCACAAGCCAAGGCCAAAACTCGAAAGATCCATCAAAAGTCTCCATGGCTGGACAATCAAGTGGAGAATCAAGGAGAAATGAGACGAAATCGGTCCATGTCGATTTTACCAACCGCCAAATCGAATACATACTGATCCACTTCAACAATCAGGTCATCCCATACGCGAACTAGGCAAACTATCTAGGTATGACGCTAGATACGAAGCTCCGCTGGAAAGCGCATGTAAAAAAGAAGAAGACAGTACTGAAAAATGTATTGGTTAATTTGTAGGCAATCAAAATTGTCAATTCAAAATAAATTAACCTTATTCAATCAGGTCCTCAAACTAGCTTGGACTTATGGCGCTCAGTTGTTGGGCTCTAGAGCCCAAAGCAACCACCATATCATACATCGGTTCCAGAGTAACGTACTACGGTCACACGTTAATACATACTGGTACTCAGCGAATCACGACGTAATGATCTCCAAATCCCAACAATAAATGAAATCATCGACTCAATAGCCCACCACCGGAGGCTTCAAAGCCATATAACGAAGAAGCTGTCCAGTTACTCGACGTTGACGATCTACTCAGGGGTCTGAAAATATGAAAACCTCGATCTTTGGCAACAGTGTTTGCAGTTGGAGTGTTTCCGTAAAAACTGTTCAGTGAGTGTTGTGCTCTCAGCGTGCCTTAGTACGTCAAATCGTACTAACAGTCGAAACAGCTGTGTTATGTATCAGTCCCTTTCCAAATGTCGAAGAAACCGTGTCAAGGAAAGTATTGCTAATAAGTAAGTAGTATGATCTGGTGAAATAAAAATTTATAATAATTAAAAAAAGGATAATTATATTCTATTTTAAATGAAACTAGATTCCTTTCTGAGAACTTTGACACCAACCGCACTGCCCTACGATAAGTAGTTATTTTTCTATGATTTTTCAAATTTCCCAGACTTCTGACGGCAGGGGCCCTGCCCAGGCGAGAGGAATGAAGTGACAGAACTTCTGGAATCTTTGAAAAATCATAGAAAAAGAACTACTTGTCGTAGGACAGTGCGGTTGATGTCAAAATTCTCAGAATAAAATCTGCTTTCATTAAAAAATAATAATAATAAAATTAAAATAAATACGTGCGCATACCTCATTTAATGCAGCGGGTTATTTAAATATGATGCATCAACGGTTTTGTGATGATGTAACCCTACTCTTTCAGGCTTCAATTGATCTTTGATTGCATCAGACGCATCACTGGTGATGAGCTAAGCTACCAGGAAACGAAAGTACTTGCAAGTGTTTCACACTTGTATAATATTGTTACCTGGCTGAGGTTTGAAACTCCGGTCGCCCAGTGCCCTAGTCAACTCGGCCGCCCTTGCCCCAATATTGGTTTATTATTCTGTGTATAAACACCTATGTATTCGCTCAGCAAAAAATGTTTATAACACCCCCTCAAAATTTTTTCTTTCCGTTTCAAGGTGCATAGATTCCAAAAATGCAATGTCCGTCCGCCATATCACGTGTACGGGCTTCATTTTCGGTCTAAAAAATTCGTTCTTTCGCACACATGCTCCGTTTGGGCCCTAGTTGTGTCCCGAAACTTCTCAGCCCGATCGGAATATATCCAGGGGCGTTATGAGTGAAAATGTGTATAAAAATAGGTACTTTTTGTGTTTTAGTAACATGTTAGTAAAATGAGCTTTTGAGGTATCGTTTTCTACGTTTTTGGGGACGGGAAGACCGAATATGAAGTCGATTTTGACCAAGGAGTGGAAAATTGAGGTTGTACCAGATGTTCAGCTCCCAAAATTGATTTTTTATGAGTCAAAAAACTCGGAAATCGTCTGAAATCACCATCAATTTGTATGATAACACTAGAAAAAGTGTCAACACGTGGATCAAGCCGATTAAATGGCACTACCAATGATCAAAGATAATTTCGAAAAAAAAGAAGCGTACCTAATTCAAGTTTTGGGGGCCAAAATGCGTGGAAACCACCAGAAATAGCAATTTCAATTATTTTACATGAAAGAAACAATACATAAACAGCCAACATTTCTGTAGGAATGTCCTAGTAGAATAATAAACCCACGTGACAAGGACTTTGCAGTTTTTTTTGTGTTTTAGTAACATGTTAGTAACATGAGCTTTTGAGGTATCGTTTTCCATGTTTTTGGGGACGAGAAGACCGAATATGAAGTCGATTTGACCAAGGAGTGAAAAATTGAGGTTCTACCAAATGTTCAGCTCCCAAAATTGATTTTTTATGAGTCAAAAACCTGGGAAATCGTCTGAAATCACCATCAATTTGTATGATAACACTAGAAAAAGTATCAACACGTGGATCAAGACGATTAAATGGCACTACCAATGATCAAAGATAATTTCGAAAAAAAAGAAGCGTACCTGATTCAAGTTTTGGAGGCCAAAATTGGTGGAAACCACCAGAAATAGCTATTTCAATTATTTTACATGAAAGAAACAATAAATGAACAGCCAACATTTCTGTAGGTATGTCCAGTAGAATAATAAACCTATCTGACAAGGACTTTGCAGCGTTTTTGATATAGTAAAATCGTCCGTGTTAACATCAAATGACATAAATTTAATTGGTTCAAGTATCGTTTTGGTTTCGCTATGGATGAAGTGCACATTTGAACACGAAAATGCACACAGAATTTATTCAAGACAGCATTCAATATCTGCCCTGCTTTGTCCTTGTTATTGTCCACGTCCATACTTCAGCGGCCTATGGGGATCTATGTATGGTCCTGTCCGGGAACTGTCCTTCGGGTTTTGTCGATCCTCGATTCGAATAGGATACCAATAAAAGAGAACGTCCTCTTGACAAACCCCCTCCAATACACATACACCCATTTGAATTCACATGGGATCCGCGATACAACCCCCACGAATCCGTTACCACCAATTATTGAACTCTTTACGAGACAATGGAAAAACCGCACCGTGAGAGGGGAGCTTTTGGCTCTCCAGCTTCTCCACTCCGATATGTGGCAACCCCTTTCAAAAGTTGAATCGAACGTCTCGATGACATCTCCATTACATTATTGGATCCTGGATAAGAGCGCTTTTCTCCCCACTTCTTTCTCGAGTGCCGCGTTTTGTTGTTTTCCGTGTTGTTCCCCCGCCCCGTTGTTCGCCTCATTCGGATCCGTTGTTTGCCTTCTGATTGAGCGGACTTCATAACTCACTACAGCTGTCCATAAATTAGTTTTAAAGGCCTTTGTGCTCGAGGTTAGTGGACCGTGATAACCATCGGTTTTGTTGGTTTCGAATCGTTGCGGAGCTCCAACTTGTTGAAGTCACCCGTTCCGAAAATCCCCCGATGCTCTTATCTGATTGAAATAATACTTCAGAGTCGGATTTATTGGAGCAAGAACAATATCTTTATCGGCCTAAAATCGAAACTGAACGACATCATTTTAGCGAATTTTCGAAGAAACGGAAGCTATTGTTCTCGGTCCAAAATTTTTAAAACTCGAATTTCCGAAAGATTTTTATACCAAAATCCGTTTCAGACCATCCTGAATTCACTGCCGAAAGACACCAAAAATTATATGTATATATATATATATTTATATTTATATATATATTTATATATTTATATAATATGTATGTGTCATTCCAGACGATAACTCTCGACAGAATTGAGATAAAAAGTTCAAATTTGCACGAAAAATCTGTCTTGGCAATCGACAGGCTAAGTTCGTAGATGGGCAGAATCGGGTCACTCTAAGGGGGAGTTTTGGGGAGTTTTAGGGGGGGAAAATTACCCATAAATTCCCAAAATGAAACAGTCTGACAAGTGACACCGCATTTTAAAGGTTTTTCTACGCTGAACACGATGGTGAAATCAGAATTGCGATATCTCATTCCGTTCTCAAACTGGAGCACTTTGAAGATGAAGGAACGTGGTTATTTCTTGAGATAAAACAGTTTTACATAAAATCAGTTATTTCTTCGAAAATTCGCTCTTATTTTGTTATCAATTTAAATATCAATCGCCAGCAGTGCATACATAACTGCCATGGTTTTTTACAATTTACCCTTACGACGGTACCAAAATAATCAAGCGTAACTGAAAAAGCTGCAAAGTCCTTGTCACATGGGTTTATTATTCTACTGGACATACCTACAGAAATTTTGGCTGTTCTTTTATTGTTGCTTTCATGTGCAATTATTGAAACGGCTATTTTTGATGGTTTCTATGAATTTTGGCCCCCACATCACGAATTAGGTATGCTCATTTTTTTTTTTCAAATTATCTTTGATCATTGGTAGTGCCATTTGATCGTCTTGATCCACTTTTTCCAGTGTTATTATACAAATTTATGGTGATTTCAGACGATTTCCCAGGTTTTTGACTCATAAAAAATCAATTTTGGGAGCTGCACATATGGTAGAACCTCAATTTTCCACTCTTTGGTCAAAATCGACTTCATATTCGGTCTTCTCGTCGCAAAAAACATGGAAAACGATACCTGAAAAGCTCATGTTACTAAAACACATAAAGTAACTATTTGTACACACATTTTCACTCATAACACCCCTGGGTATTCCGATTGGGCTGAAAAGTTTTGGGACACAACTAGGGCCCAAATGGAGCATGTGAGCGAAAGAACGAATTTTTTAGACCGAAAATGAGGCCGGTACACGTGATATGGCGGACGGCGTACGGCGGAAAAGAAAAAATTTTGAAGGGGTGTTGTAAAAATTTTTTGCTGAGCCAATATATAGGTGTATTATTCACAGAATAATAAACCAAAATTTGAATGGGCAACGAGAAAAGATTGAACAAGAGTCGAAAATATGCTAAAGTGAGCACTACCATCGTTAACGGCATTTCCCCAGTTTGTTCGGAAAGTACTTATAATCAGTGCAAATAGCCATAGGTAATTATGTAATTGTGTACACTGTAATTATGTAATTATGTACATGTTACCAATGTAATTATTACTTTTGAGTTAAATTTCAGGGGCCTCTGCGCCCCCCCCCCCCCCCCGGCTCTAAAATTTGTGGTGGCAGTACCTCGCGGATCTTATCGGTACCTACTACTATTATCTCTGCTGCACCATCGTTACGATGTTTCCATCACCAAGTTACCGTGTTTTTAAATTTTAATTTAAACTAACTACCAGATTATACTTGTGATACCTGTAACAAGAGTTTTAGTTCTCAGCCGAATCCATTTAGACGCAACTCAAGCAACCAAAAACTTATCGACAGTATTTCCATTAGTTGAGCGCTCTGGACTCGAGGAAGACGAATTGATTGCAGCTATCGTACACTCCACGTTGGTTGCATTATTAACATGAAAGTACTCGTAATAAAATCACAATTCGACTGATATTTTTCATGAAAATACGAAAAGCAGCACAAGGCGAATAATGCTTAGAACACTGGTAAAAGTGATGGCTACCGTCACCACGATTTTAGCTTAAGTGTGAGGGGACACGAAGAGGCTCCTGATCGTCAAGTGTATTAAATAAAAAGAAACTGGATTTTACCTCAGTGGGTAGGTATATCCCGAGGGGATTTTTGGTTCATTATTTTGAATAATGAGCCTTTGGAATCGACCATGAAAAAAAAAAAAAATCTTAAAACCCCCCTCAAAATTTCATGGTTTACGTTTCAAAGGACGTAGAATCGAATAAAAATATATTACCCTCCGTCCGCCGCACAGCCGTCTGTGGCTTTTTCGTTAGTTCCCATGAACCAAAATTCACGAAATTTGGTATTTGGGTCCCGTTTGGGCTCTAGTTGGTCCTTGAAGCTCGGCGTTACTGTCACTCAACTCTAAGAGGTGAAAAATATGTGTTTGAAATATCCAGAGTATCCCTATCCCGGAAAATTTTGAGTTGTGCGTTTTCTCGCATTTTTAAATACCTAGTTAGATTTTTTCTGAATTTTTGACCCTATCTGGAGCATTCTACGATGTCGTCATAAAATTTGCTATGAAATTTGCATCCAGCTGGATTGAGAGTATACATCAATTGTCACTTTGACAGGTGGCCTTCGTAGCGGAGTGGTCTAGGCGTCCGACTCTTACACTAAAAATCAGAGGTTCGAATCCCGGATCCGGGACCGAATTTTTTTCGATTCACATCGACAATTTCCCTTCAGAACTACGTTTGTATTTCTTTTTGCCATTTTAGCTACTGCTTGAAAAGTCAGCGCATGATATTAATTTGTAGTGGCGAATAGGTACTAAACTACGGACAGGCCGTGATCTATACAGAGGGGTTATCTGCCTATATACAGAGAGCTGTGATCTGTAGCAGAAGGTTGTTCTATACAGAGAGCTGTGATCTGTAACAGAAGGTTGTTCTATACAAAATAAAAAACCGTTATGTAGGGATTTGCAGCGTTTTTACACGAACTATATGACGCTACTCGCTATCAATATTCAGTCCCTGCAGGCTTCACATGATTATTATCAGAGGTGAAGAGCTTCTCAAAACCTGTACTGGTAGAACCAGAGACGCTGCAAACTTTTATCCCAAACGGGGATATAAGATCGGACGCTCTAGCCATCTAGGACACCCAATTTTGTTGTAAGTCCTAGCAGGCCCTACGTCAAGTGTATTTTTGGTAGATCTCTCGTCCAAAAAACACCAAATATTTTGACAATATTTTGGTCAAATATTTTGTTGAACATTTTTATAAAATAATTGAATGTTTTTCCCCAATATAATTTAAAAGTCCTGTTTATATTTAAACTATAATCGCACTGCTCGTCTGTTCGTGTCATCTGCGGAGTATCTTAATTATGGCGGTTTGAATCGGGGAAACGAGCCCGGAAAGATGACTCGGATGGAAATTGATTACCGCCTTTCGCTTCTTCTATTCAAAAAAACGGTGTTTCAATACGGTGTTGAGGGGAGGGGGAAAGCCGTTTCTACAGATTCGAAAAGGAGGGTAGGAAATTAATTTGGGAGGCGGTTTCCCCAGAGGTGTTTACAAGTTTACAGGAGCGATGGGGAGGGCTGGAACGAGCCGCCCCCCAAACCAAAACCCAACACCGAAACCTCCAACAAAAGCCTTTAATTACACCGCTACAAAGATAACAGTGTGCACCGGGAGAATCGGAAGTGAAAAGGGGATGTTTCCAATTTCTCTCTTCCATTCTGTCTCTCTCCGTTTTCGTTCCCGCCCTCAACTGGCTGTACTTCGTCTGTAAAGGAAGTATATTTACATCTACGTCGATAACTTTAGCGAATGGAATATCCAAGAAATTGAACTTTTCTCCAGTGGATCGCTTGGGCAATTCAATTTTTTTTTTTTTTTTTTTTTTTAAATTAAATATTGAAAGACCTAGGAGAGAGCATTCTAAAACAATCCAAATGAAGGAAGGGTACCTACCTATCCGATTAGCGGAAAGTCAGCGGAAGATCAGTTTTGAAATTCAGGGTGTTTCGCTGGCAGGATTATATCCCTAAAATTGAAGAAAAATAACCAAATACCTTCAAAACTCTGAGAATGAGAATATGATGCGTCTGCAAGTTGAGGTTACGCAAAAACCATGATTGACCCGAATTAATTGGTTCCAGTTACCATCGGAAACGTTATTTCGTGTGTCTATAATTTTACGACAACTAACAAGGCAAGATTAGACGTAGAAACAAGGGGTACAGAATCAGTGCAAAATAATTACCTATAAACCGCTTTTGTGAGCCCTCCAGATACCCCAGTGTGAAACCCGAAAATTGGGTTAACACGAATAAACAAAAAAAATCGGCAAATTATTACACAACGGTTTCTTATTTACCGGAATGGATGCTCCTTCGGCGTAGATCAGTGTTTTCTGTGGTCAATACCTCGAGCTCCCCCCAGGAAAGCCCTAAATGGAGTACTGGAGCCGGCACGGGAATTACAGTTTCATAAAAATGAGCGGGTTTCAGTAATTCAATCATTAATGGTCATTTTTGTTGTTATTTATGTAGCATCACGTTTGTATTTCAAAAGTACTACCAATCAACAAAATTCAAAATAACCATTATTCTTGAAATGAAATAAAATCTCGGAACATTCAACACGACTTCATACAGCCATGCGTGATTATAATCAGGTGATTAATAATCAGGATAATTATATCTGGGCTGTATTTTTACCGTTTCATTCACGGTCATGTTGACGAAGCTTTTCGTTGCAAACAAACGGCTGGTGGTACAATGCTCTGGGTGGTCTCAAAAAATGCTCTAGTTAAAAAAACCATACTCTTCTATTGAAAGTTTTCGAATTACGGCGTTCAGGAAATTTCAACCCGTATTTTTCACCCCTTAGAAATGACTGACAGTAACGCCGAGCTTCGCGGACCAACCTTTCCCCAAATGGGACCTACAAACCAAATTTCATTAATTTTGGTTCACGGTAACTAAAGAAGTGCGATGTACGGCGCACGGCAAAAATTTTTTAAATTCGATTTTCGGATTCTAATTACCCTGAAAACCATAAAATGTTGAGTGGTGGGGGGAGGGGGTTATTTTTCATTTATTTATTTTTTCATGATCGATTCCAAAGTTTTATTAGGTATTGAAAATAATAATTTTTTAAAAACTCAAAAATTTAATTTAGAACTTGAATTTAAACTTCTGCGATACCCCGATTTTTCATCGTAACTATGCGTGTTTGTTACAAGTGACAGTTCAAGGAGGGGAGAAGATGCGGTGTATTGATTACGTTAAATATTTATGAAAGAACTTTTTTGGGGAGGGCTGAATTTCCAAATGGTAACAACGGGAAGCTCTTTTTTACGTTTTTACTCCCATATGTTTCACAGTAATAGCACAAAGTTGTGATGAACGTGTTATGACCATATCAATGAAGAAAATGCTCTTGCTTAGTAAATAGTTCGATATCTCAATCTATATGACACTATATTTGAGTCTTACTCAGTAAATAGCTGGACATTAATTTTGTAATTTAGGTGAATTATATATAATCGGATTCATTCTAAAATCATTCTGATGACGGGTCATAAAAGGAACAACATAGATTCCGTTAGTTCACCACCTCACAGACATTCATACAGACGTGTAACACATATCAGGTAAGTAGTATAAGTGGAGATAATCTAAAAAATTATTTTAAAAAATTTTCATTTAATTAAAAATTCCCACAGGCGATTCCTTTAAACCAGATGCACCAACAGTATTAATAAATCAGTAGGACTGTGCCTATACCGGGAAGACCATGATCAGATCGGTTAGACTGAGACCTAACTTGCAATTTAGAAGTGGTACATTATGTTGCATAGTTCAGACAGCCAACTTAAAAATTTGAAAAATATCACTTCTAAATTAAAAATTTAGTTGCTCATTCTAATGAAACTGTTTTCTACCTTTCAACACAAACGCTGATTGTTTTAGACGTACTATTGCTCTTCTCAAAACAATTTCTATACCCCTGAAAGAATGTCTTTTGTAATCTCAGTGATCCTCATTGAGGTAGTAGGTAGGTCTCAGTCCAACCGATCTGATCATGGTCTTCCCGGTATAGGCACAGTCCTACTGATTTATTAATACTGTTGGTGCATCTGTTTGAAGGAATCGCCTGTGGGAATTATTAATTAAATGAAAATTTTTAAATAATTTTTTAGATTATGTATTTACACTTATACTACTTACCTGATATGTGTTATGCGTCTGTATGACTCTCTGTGAGATGATGAAACTAACGGAATCAATCAATATGGCTGCTCAGTGTTGTTCCTTTTATGGCCCATCATTAGAATGATTTTAGAATGAATTCCATTATATATAATTCGCCTAAATTACAAAATTAATGTCCAGCTATTTACCGAGTAAGACTCGTTGTCGATTCGTCGGAGCTTGCGTTTTTGTGTTACTGATGGGAAAAAGGAGGGGGAACACGTCAGATCTGAGGTGATAGCTTTCGGTAATTAGCAGCCAGCCCATCCATCACCCTCGTTTCACTTTCCATTATCTGGAATTGGTGAGGGTGAGAACTCAAGCTCGAAGGTTGGATTGAGGAAGTTTTGGTTAATTGAAGGGAAGGCCTCCTCATTGACTCGCCCTCTCCGTCTCTTCGAATTGAGTTCTCGAAAGTCACTGAGGTAACCAAAATGAAAGGGAATATTCTTGTTTCACACTTGGTCGCTGTAGTCGTGTAGCCTGTCGAATAGTGTAAGTGGGTAGGTACTTACAAGAATATTATTATAAACAACGTGCATGGCATCGAAAATGGGGTATTCCAGTGAGTCTATAAATAAGGTGGTTAATAGGATTAAAAATAAGATGGTTTAGTTCAAATAACAGTGAAAAGGACGTCAGGTGTGGGAGAAGGTGATAATTGTGTAATATATAAGGATGGAAATGCGAAAAAAAGATATCGGATGTTGAAAAAGCGCGTGTCCTACGTTTCAGCCGAGCTGTGTGTGTGCGCGCGCGCGCGTGCGTGCGTTCGTGAAAGCGGTAAGGTAGTATAGCATCCATAGGAGTCTCGTCGATCAAGGTCTCCGCTCCTTCAGTCTATACTTACTTAAAAGAAAAACGGAGTTATTGAAAAAATAGTCTATTTCCACTAATACACGAAAAACGCAAAAAACACTGTTATACCGGTTTCGGTGATCAAACCATCGTCAGTAACACACAATAACGCAATAACAATTATAATTATTATAATAATAATAATTAATTAAAATAATTAATAACTTACTTACTTGCTTACTTTCTTACTTTTAATTATTATTAATTATAATTATTATTATAATTATTGTGTGTTACTGACGATGGTTTGATCAAGGAAACCGGTATAACAGTGTTTTTTGTGTTCTTCGTGTATTAGTGGAAATGGACTATTTTTTCAATAACTCCGTTTTTCTTTGAAATGGGTTTCCACGATTTCTTCGCGACTGATTTAGTTCCTATACTTACTTTATTGTTAAAGAGTGATCAGGTTACGTTAGAGGAAATTTTAGCTATTATTTATTTCCATCTCAGTCTTATTTATTCCGTTTTAATTTGTCCCCAATACTCTGTGCATTTTCGTGAAGCTTGAGGAGGCAGTGAATTATCTTACGCCACAGCCTGCCTTTTTTCAAACTCCCAATTTCTGTTTGCTTCTGTGATTGTATGTGTTGTGAGCAGGTAGTGTGGATGCTCACAACATAGCGGATTGAAGAGGAAGGCAGAAGTCGGATGAAGGCGGGCGAGGAATGATGTGCTCCTTCGGAGTCTTTTCACTAACGCCCCACGGTTTTCACCACAGCAGGGGTTAGTCGTAGGGAAGGTTAGCTCCCCGCGGCTTTCACCACAGCAGGTGCCTGGGATGTGAGAGCTAGTACCCCGTGGTTTTCACCTCAGCAGGTACTAGAGGAGAGGAAGGTGTCCGGTGGTTACCGCAGCAGACACCTGGCGGATGGAAGCTAACACGCGGTTTTCACCACAGCAGGTATTAGATGATAAGGAGGCGTCCCGCGGTTTTCACCTCAGCAGACACCTGGAAGGTGGATGCTGATACCCCGCGGTTTTTACCACAGCAGGTACCAGTGGAGAAGGGGGTATCCCGCGGTTTTCACCACAGCATGTGCGGAGAAGGGCAAGAGAGAGGCCGAAAGAGAGAGGGTCGAAGAAGTCGTAAGTGGGGGGTCGGACCGTCGAATGACGAGCTGGGCCAGAAGGGCTGTTTTTATAGAGACTTTTCCTCCTGTCCGCTGTCCACAGTCGGCCGTTACGACCGTTGAGGCAGTTGGCGGTTGGGCAAAACCCTCGGAGTTGACCAGCTCAACGTTCTCCGCGTTCATTTGGTTAAATCTAGTAATATTACAGGAGTGGTTACTGGTGAGGGAATCACGACAGTATGTTAACATTTCTCGAAGAAAAGACTCGATTTTCTTTAACCCCGAGCAACATACTTCGGGAAAAAATTACTGGAATACCCAATTCAGGGTGCGTCTTCGACCGAAGCGTGCAAAAGCTGTTTGTCAAATCATCACTCGAGTATTTACGATTAGCCGATAAACAGCCTAAGCTATTTAAGTTGAGTTGTATTACGAATTTGAACACCGGACGCTGGGGAGAGGGTCGAACCCGAGAAGATGTGTTGACCCACCAGCTGGATGGCCAGTTTCCCGAACCCAAGCGCGAGTGCTTTCAAAACCTCGCTGCCGGAGTCGCGCGGCCTTTAATAATTCAAAATTTAATTTACCAGGGGTTGACATGGAACGTCGCACCCCCTTTTGTCCCTGTGTTTGGTATCCGCCCTCCGTTTCCTCCATCCCTTAGGCAACATCTAACTACATTACTCTCGTTACCATCGTCTGTTTGTTCATCTTCCACGGAATCTGTTTGCTGAGGTCTCCCTTTTCCTTTCAGCTATGCACGGGACCCTCCCAGTGCACACAAGCCCACCCTCCTCGGCGCCTTCGCTCCGAGTCGAACTTACTTTGTACATCCACTGTACCACCCTCCTCCATCAAGTTGTAATTATTCCAAAATTGCTTCATTCCTATTAATCAAGATTGAGGACTGATAGCCATTTAAACGCATGCTGCCTCGTTGAACTTGAATCCATCTCCTACGCCCACTAGGTGAGTAGCTGTGTACCAGGAAGACTTCTAATCAAATAATAGGTACAAACATGTACTACTGCCTAATACGGATACAATAATTTACATTATATCATCCAGCCATAGTACAATACTCAATCCACATCTGAAAGAAAACGTTTCACCATTTTATAGTATTCAAAATGCGCCAAAAACTGCTGGCTTCTACGATAGAATTTTATAATATTTATCGGTATCAGAGGAAAACTACCCCTCCTAAATTATTTTATTTACGAAAGCCTTGACATTTCATAGCCCGCGATCCCTTTATCTAGCCGCGCTTCTCACCTCGTTTCCAGAGACAGGGAAAAGGGTAGTAACCGACTACCCCTCCTACTTCACCTGCGACACTAACGCTCTCTACGAAGGAGTAAAACGTGTAGCAAGACTTTTAAGTTCGCAGTTAGTTGTGTACTGAGGTGTCAGTCCGAAGGTACATAATTTGTGCTCCCCCAAAATATAAAAACTATCGTATTCAAAAGGAATCTTTCTTGAACATTACCCCTCCTTTTGGTATATTAAGAGTGATTTCCGAAATATTTATAATATTTTATAATATTTATAATATTTTCTAACATTTTATATTATTTTCAATAATAAACCCTTGGAATCGAGCATGAAAAAAAAACCTTTTTACCCCCCCCCCCCCCCCCCCCGCAAAACTCGAAGCTCGGCTTACTGTCAGTTATCTCTACGGTATGAAAAACGTTGATGAATAAATAATTTTTTGAGACCACCCGGAGCATTGTACGTCCAGCCGTTCGTTTGCACCAAAAAGCTTCGTCAACATGATCGTGAATCAAGCGGTATAAATCCGACCCAGACATCATTGCTAGGGAACACCTGATTACAATCACTGTATGAAGTCGAGTTGGTTGTTCTGTGATATATTTTTTTCATTTGAAAAATGATGGCTCTTTTTGATTTTGTTATTAGGTAGGTACTTTTGCAACTTCAACAAACGATATGCTTCATGAATGACAACAAATAATTAATAACAGAATTATTGAATCCCACGCATATTTATGAAACTGTAATTCCCTGGCCGACTCCAGCACTCGATTTAGGGCTTTCCTGGAGGGCATCTATACAGGTAAATAATAAACCGTTGTGTAATAAACTGCAGCTTTTTTAACGCGTTTTTCATAATTTGCAAATCTAGTTCTGTTGCTATAGTGTTCTAAAATCTTCATGATGGCTAATCACTGATAATTCGGCAAAGTTAGTATTTGATTTACCTACAAAATTACTTTGAAATACCCTTAAAAAAGGGCCGTATGTGGCATTAAATGGTTAAAGTTATGATACCTACCATCCTAACATTACCATTTTCTGTACCTACAGTATCCTTTCTTAGTAAGCGTCATCGAAGCATTTTCATTGATAAAAGTTGTATGGATAATAATTTTGTCATCAAGAAAAGTTCTGAATACTTCGTCTACTGATTGCTTTTAAAATTTAGTGCTGAGAAAAGTTGGAAATTCTCTTGAAAGGTCACCACCATCTCTTCATCGATTATTTATCAGTTTATCACTGTGCACTGTGTTCTCTGGAAGTGTACTCTACGAGGCATTTGAAATGATCGGTCACAGGACTTGAGCTGACATTCGTGCTAAGGGCCGACGAGACATTAGGGGAGAAGACGAATCGTAAACAATAAAGATCCTAACTGAAACTCCTCGTTTTCTAACATAACCGAACCCCACCCCTCGGGCCCGGTCCGCCCAAAAGGCCGTAAATATCGTCAACGATGGTCCGGGAGCCATGTCCAGAATGGTAGCAATATCTCCGACGTTTTACGAGCTTCCGAAGGGAGCGGAAGGGTCGATAGTGTTGGTCCGGGGACCAACCAAAAGGGTCAGGGAGACTCCTAACAAAAAAGAAAGGTAAAAAAAAATGGAAACAAATTGTCCAGCCGCCTCCTCCTTCCCCATCATCAAACTCCGGTTCGTAGCAGATCCAGCGTCCAAACGGTATCAAATCCTTCGTACTATCCATTTCCAAATCAAATTCAATATTTTCCAAAACAAATCAATATCAACGCTTCCAAATCAAATTTCTCAGTTTTTCTCGAACAAATTTCAAGTTTTCCGAAGCAAACTGAAGGTACTCCAAAACGAATCCAAAATTTTCCTAAATAAATTCAAGGTATTCCAAGTCTAATTCAAGGTTTTCCATTCCAAAAAATAAGAAATTAATTTTAATTTACATGTTTAATTTCAACTGGACCGTTCGATAACTGATATTGGCACAATTATTTGATTTCCAAGTCAAACTCAATGTGTTCCAAAACAAATGCAACGTTTTCCAGAACATATTAATACAAATTTTCCAAATCAAATTCAAGGTTTCCCAAAACAATTCCAAGTTTTTCCAAAATAAATTCAACGTTTCCCAAGTCAAATTCAAAGTTTTCTTGAACAAATTTCAAGTTCTCAGAAGCAAATTCAAGATATTACAAAACGAATCCAAGTTTTCTCGAACAAATTCAACATATTCCAAGTGTAATTCAAGGTTTTCAATTTCAAAAAATATGAAATTCATTTCAGTTTACACGTTTAATTTCAACTGAACCGTTCGATACTTTATATTGGCACAATTATTTGATTTCCAAGTCAAACTCAATGTGTACCAAAACAAATGCAACGTTTTCCAAAACAAATG
This sequence comes from Leptopterna dolabrata, assembly GCA_954871275.1. Taxonomy (NCBI): domain Eukaryota; kingdom Metazoa; phylum Arthropoda; class Insecta; order Hemiptera; family Miridae; genus Leptopterna; species Leptopterna dolabrata. The sequence continues at coordinate 6,626,160 of OX940983.1, read as the reverse complement.
AATACAAATTTTCCAAATCAAATTCAAGGTTTCCCAAACCAAATCCAAGTTTTTGTAAAACAAATTCGTTTTCCCCAACCAGTAAGTTGGTGAAACGTTTTCCAAAACAAATTAAAGTGTCTCCCTAAACAATATCAAGGTTTCCAAGTCAAATTCAAAGTTTTCTTGAACAAATTCCAAGTTCTCCGAAGCAAATTCAAGGTATTTCAAAATGAATCCAAATTTTTCCGAAAAAAAATTCAACATATATTCTAATTCAAGGTTTCCCGTTTCAAAAAATATGAAATCATTTCAATTTACACGTTTAATTTCAACTGAACCGTTCGATAACTGATATTGGCCCAATTATTTGATTTCCAAGTCAATGCCAATCCAGTCAATGTGTTCCAAAAAAAAAATGCAACGTTTTCCAGAACATATTAATAAAAATTTTCCAAATCAAATTCAAGGTTTCCCAAAACAATTCCAAGTTTTTCCAAAACAAATTCAACGTTTCCCAAGTCGATGCCAAGGTTTTCCATTTAAAATATGAATTATTCGTTTGAATTTACACGTTTAATTTCAACTGAATTTTTCCATTATTATTGATATTTGCACAATTATTTGATTAGACGCAACCAGGCAATTTTATCGAACGGATTTAACGAAAATTTCGTCAACCATGCTAGCGCAATGTTTACCATCAAATTTGCAAAACATCAAATAACTTTGATAAACTTGCTTTATTGTGTGTGCGTATGAGCCTCTTCACGCCAGAAATCAAGTTTGTTTACACTCCAGCTGTTTGTTTGCATTCTGCAGCTATTTTGTTTCACTGGTAATGCGCAAGATTTGTCTGCCGTGCAGCCCCGGGTTCGAATCCAAAACCCAGTCCTCAACTTGTTTCTATTATATTTTCACTATAATTCACTATACTGACCATAATTAACTATATTCTGTACTAGGGAACTAATTTCGTAATTAGGCTCACCCTTAAATGAAGAAACAAGAAATATTCACGATAATTCCGTTATATTTCATGCTATGCACTAGCAAGAAAATTCTTTGTACTAAATACAACGGGTTCTAGAGCGGTAGCCGTCGAACGGAAGCCTCGAAAAATTCGCACTTGATATAATGGCAATTTCACAATTTATCGTTGTTAAGAACCTGTTTCATATGCCTCTGTCTGTGTATATGTCATAAGTACGTACTATTTACGTCACTGGAAAAAAGATGAAAACTTTACTAATACTAAGAGCGATTATTCTGACGATGAATCTCATCCAGCTCCAATTCTTCTAACAAAGCATCAACCCAGCCACTCCATTCTCAAGATTGGAAACACATTTTCACGATCTTATTATGAATCACATCGGACGGTGAGAAACATGACGGCAAACACCTGTCAACTACGCGATAATTCAGACGGTGAAATCGCGATCGTCCAATAAATCCTGAACGGCATGTCCCACGAAAATCGTTTTAGTACCTACGGACTGGCTCTAGTTGGTCCTCGAAGCTCGGCGTTACTGTCACTCAACGGAGTGAAAAATAGGGAAATATCCAGAATATCCCTATCTCGGAAAATTATATTTTGAGGTGTGGGTTTTCTCGCATTTTTAAATAATTTGATTTTGGTTTATTATTTTCAATAATGAACCATTGGAATCGAGCATGAAAAAAAAAATTCTTACCCCCCCCTCAAAATTTGATGGTTTACGTTTCAAGGTATGTAGAATCCAAAACTGCAATAAAAATATTTCTGTCTGTCCGCCGTACGCCGTACGCCGTACGGGCCACTTTTCTTAGTTACCATGAAAGAAAATTGATGAAATTCGGGTTATAGGTTCCGTTCGCTGTCTAGTTGGTCCTCGAAGCTCGACGTTACTGTGAGTCATCTCTAAGGGGTTCAAAATAGGGGTTGAAATTTTCAAAACGCCTATACCATTTTTTTACGTGAATATTTTTACGGTTTTAAATAGTTCTTGAACTTGCGAGTTTTTTAAGACCATCCGGAGCATCGTACGTCCAGCCGTTCGTTCACAGTAAGGCCCCGAAGTTTGCACCGACAGGCATTTTCGACTCCAGTGTGAATGAAATTGTATACAATTCAAACCAAATCTCGTAACCAGAGACGCGCCCACAATAGGAAATTTGGCGGAGATGAAATCATTGCTAGGGATCACCTGATTATATTGTCAGAGTATGAAGTCGAGTTGGTTGTTCTGTGATATTATTTCATTTGAAAAATGATGGCTCTTTTGGAGTTTGTTGGTAGGTAGTGAAACTTGAACAAACGTTGAAGTATTATTGATGGGTAAATTATTACTACGGTAAATCATTACTCAACGGTAAATTATTACACAACGGTTCATTATACCATCTACGTAGAAGGGGCTGGAGTTTGTTGGTAGGTACTTTCGCAACTTTTTTCTGTATTTTTGAGACCATTCGGAGCCTTCTGCGAGGTTGCCATACAATTTGATTTACAATTTATTGGCGTTGAAGAGCAGGGTGAATGCAGGCATCAAGCTGAATAGTTGAGAGCACAGGTCAGTGGTCTATCAGCCAGGTTGACGGTGTAGCGCAGTGGTGTACGTGACGGACTGTGACGCCAAAGTTACCGAGGTCGAAACCCTACCGGGACCGAATATTTTTTCACTTCACATCAACAACTACCCTTCAGAACTTCACATGTTTCTTTTTGCCATTTAAGCTACTGTTTGTCATTGGCATCATTTTAGCAATATTTTTTACTCGTGATTTAGGTAGGTCCCTAGTAACGAGTACGGGGTTAGGTACTAAGCTACGAAGGGTCAGCGATCTGCATATACTCGTATATAGAATAACAGGAGATTTGGGTTTTTGACCGTTGATGTTCAGACTAGGTAAAGGATGGGGATCTTGAGGTTCGGTCGAGAAATAATATCAGATAGTTTTAGGCTGACGTTTCGATCTATTTGTACATCATCTTCAGGGCTTAGGTATCAGGTGCAGTTGTTCCCAGTGATGACTATATGAACGGCTGCTGTATTGTGATTACTTAATTAATATTGCTGGGTTGTGAAATAATCTTTGCGCATCCACTGTCAGCACATGTTATTTCTTGATATATTATTAAAATGCAACATCAGTGTTTCACAACCCAGCAATATTAATTAAGTAATTACAATACAGCAGCCGTTCATATAGTCATCACTGGGAACAACTGCACCTGATACCTAAGCCCTGAAGATGATGTACAAATACATCGAAACGTCAGCCTAAAACTATCTGATCTTATTTCTCGACCGAACCTCAAGCTCCCCATTAGAGTGGTCACAAAAAGTCAACTTTCGAAATTCAATCGTGGCAACCCCCTAAAAGGTGCCATTTGACTAGGAAATGAGATTCCCAAAGTTTTAGGTCGATCGGATAACATTAACCCGTGCCGCATCGAGGTTGAAGTTTAGAAAAACTAACTTTTTTTCATAAAAATATTATTTCTTTCCTCATAACATAGTAACCATTTGTCCTAGAGACTTGAAATTGGTCTTATTTTATTTGAAATGTTATCTTCTTCAACTTTTACTTCAATAATTTTTTCGCTAGATCCTATAGATTTTATGTTATTCAGCTTTTTCGATCTCAAAACGTGGTCCGTTTCAGCAAATGTGCCTTTTTACGCATACCCCTAAAAACCACACTCCAGTCAATGAAATCGACCTCTAGGCAATTTGATACTTCTTTATCACTCTGGTATATTGAAAATTGATACATTTGAATCTAATATATAATATATGGAGGGGGTAGGGGGGAGATGGGTGGGTGGTGGGTGCTATGAAATGCACAAAAAAACAATAACAATTATGTAAAAAGTGTTTTAGTAATACAAATTGAAAGTTTTTTGTATAGAAAATAATAGCCTGGAACTTATTTTACAACACAATATATCTATTCCAACACCACTGAATTTAGAACTACATTAATGGCTTAGATAGTGAGGCTTTATCGACATCAGGGTAAATTTTCCTACATTCTGACACAACTTGTAATAAAAATTGGCGCTGTTCTTCGTCTTTTGTCAAGCAAGAGTTGAAGTCTTGTATCAATTCCACTCCTCTTTGAGCAGTGTCGTTGACTACCCTTAAACCGTTCACTATGTTTTTAGCATGCAAATAATGAGGATTTTTGTTCCATAAGCGTGTATCGGTGTTTAAAAAATCTGTCTCTATGGAAAACCGCTTGAAAAAATTCAAGGTTTGAGAGGTGACAAAAAAATCAAGTTGCTTATCCAAAATTTGCTCTACATGTGCAAAATCTAAAATCGCTTTTCTATCCCTACCATCAATTTCACTAGGTAGGTACCTATCGGGTTCACCTAGGGAAAATAATTTCATGGCCATACTTTTGCTTCCGAGTCTGCGAAGCAGCGGAAGCCTTCACTTTCGTGAGCCAAAAAATTTTTGTCTTCAGAAATCAAAATTTCCACTTGCATTTTGCGTTTCAAAGCCTACTGAACAAATTTGGTTCCGTGTCTGTCGGTCTGTGAGTCTGTGAGTCTGTGAATCTGTGAGTCTGTGAGTCTGTCCGCATTTCCTTGTTACAGCCATAACTTCCACGATTTTGAATTGATTCAGCTCAAATTTTGAGGGAGGGTGCGGATAACGCCCCTTGAGGTCCCATACAAATTTCAACATGATTGATCCAGCGGTACGCCCTGCGCATGCGCTAACGTTAAATTCAACAAACACGCATAACTTTCACAATTTTGATTCAATTTCCCTCAAATTTTCAAGGGTTGTTTGGACAAGGCCTAGTGAGTTCCAGTATGAATTTCAGCATGATCGGACCCTAGGTGCGCTCTGCGCATGCGCTGGCGTGAAATAGATTCAATTTCCTTGTTACAGCCGTAGTAACCAAAGATTTCACCCAATTTCAATGTAATTCTCAGGGATTAAGCGGGTAGGGCCCATTGAGGTCCCATATAAATTTCAACATGATAGAGCCAGCGGTTCGCCCTGCGCATGCGCTCTGTCTGTCTGTCTGTCCTTCTATGCACGGCCGACGGATATCGACCAAATTTGGCACGAATATCCAGTAGGCTCCCAAGTTGTGCAACGTCGCATTTTCAATTCCCTGACCATAGCGGAACTATGGTCGACCATGGTCAACTCCTGAATGGCTTGACGGATATCGACCAAATTTGGCACGAATATCCAGTAGGCTCCCAAGTTGTGCGACGTCGCATTTTTAATTCCCTGACCATAGCGGAACTATGGTCGACCATGGTCAACTCCTGAATGGCTTGATGGATATCGACCAAATTTGGCACGAATATCCAGTAGGCTCCCAAGTTGTGCAACGTCGCATTTTTAATTCCCTCACCATAGCGGAACTATGGTCGACCATGGTCAACTTCGTTAATTGAAATGGTAACCCCTATTTTTTATCGCGTATTCGTAATCTACGTGAAATTCTATCTACGATCGACCCTTCGGACTACCCCCGCGGTCGACCATAGCGCATCCATGGGCCCCTCCATGGTCGAATCCCGAATTGCTCAACGGATATCGACCAAATTTGGCACGAATATCCAGTAGGCTCCCAAGTTGTGCAACGTCGCATTTTTAATTCCCTGACCATAGCGGAACTATGGTCGACCATGGTCAACTTCGTTAATTGAAATGGTAACCCCTATTTTTTATCGCGTATTCGTAATCTACGTGAAATTCTATCTACGATCGACCCTTCGGACTACCCCCGCGGTCGACCATAGCGCATCCATGGGCCCCTCCATGGTCGAATCCCGAATTGCTCAACGGATATCGACCAAATTTGGCACGAATATCCAGTAGGCTCCCAAGTTGTGCAACGTCGCATTTTTAATTCCCTGACCATAGCGGAACTATGGTCGACCATGGTCAACTCCTGAATGGCTTGACGGATATCGACCAAATTTGGCACGAGTATCCAGTAGGCTCCCAAGTTGTGCAACGTCGCATTTTTAATTCCCTGACCATAGCGGAACTATGGTCGACCATGGTCAACTTCGTTAATTGAAATGGTAATCCCTATTTTTTATCGCGTATTCGTAATCTACGTGAAATTCTATCTACGATCGACCCTTCGGACTACCCCCGCGGTCGACCTTAGCGCATCCATGGGCCCCTCCATGGTCGAATCCCGAATTGCTCAACGGATATCGACCAAATTTGGCACCAATATCCGGTAGCCTCCCAAGTTGAACGTAGGCGCATTTTTAATTCCCTGACCATAGTGGAACTATGGTCGACCATGGTCAACTCCTGAATGGCTTGACGGATATCGACCAAATTTGGCATGAGTATCCAGTAGGCTCCCAAGTTGTGCAACGTCGCATTTTTAATTCCCTGACCATAGCGGAACTATGGTCGACCATGGTCAACTTCGTTAATTGAAATGGTAACCCCTATTTTTTATCGCGTATTCGTAATCTACGTGAAATTCTATCTACGATCGACCCTTCGGACTACCCCCGCGGTCGACCTTAGCGCATCCATGGGCCCCTCCATGGTCGAATCCCGAATTGCTCAACGGATGTCGACCAAATTTGGCACCAATATCCGGTAGCCTCCCAAGTTGAACGTAGGCGCATTTTTAATTCCCTGACCATAGCGGAAATATGGTCGACCATGGTCAACTCCTGAATGGCTTGACGGATTTTGATAAAATTGGGCACAAATACCCGGTAGGGTATGGGGATTTTTCCGTCGTTTGTTGGTTCCACGATACTGCGTACAGCGAATCTCGGATAGCGAGCGAAGCGAGCGGTCAGGCTAGTTATGTATAATGGAAGTAATGTATTATGGAAGTCTTGTTATGTATAATATGTATATTTCATGTAATGTTATGTAATGTTATGTTATGTAATGTAATGTTATGTAATATGTATATTTAACGTTATGTAATGTTATGTAATGTAATGTAATGTAATGTAATGTAATGTTATGTTATTTTGCTTCCGAGTCTGTTCTATTTTATAATGGGTCACTCTGATTGTGACGAGGAAGCTCCTGTGCCATCACCTTGGCAGTGTATTTTTAATGTTGTCGTCTAAAGTGTGGTCGAAAAACGAGAACGCTATTTTCTCTGAGCTGAGGTACCTGCCACAGATGGCTTACAAATTTTGACAAAGCCTTATCTGCTATTTCTGTGTCAATTTTCCTATACTCTACTAATGCTTTCAACATTTCCAGATCTTGTTTAGGGGCCAAAGCAGGTTTGGGGGCATTGAACCGTGCCTTGGCGTAAATATTTATTATGGAACAAAATTTATCTTTTTAGAGATCAATTGTTATTAACTCAAAAAGAAATGAAAGGAATAGAAGAAATTTGTGTTTTTATAATAAATATTTACGCCAAGGCATGGTTCAATGCCCCCAAACCTGCTTTGGCCCCTAAACAAGATCTGGAAATGTTGAAAGCATTAGTAGAGTATAGGAAAATTGACACAGAAATAGCAGATAAGGCTTTGTCAAAATTTGTAAACCATCTGTGGTACCTCAGCTCAGAGAAAATAGCGTTCTCGGTTTTCGACCACACTTTAGACGACAACATTAAAAAAAGTATGGCCATGAAATTATTTTCCCTAGGTGAACCCGATAGTGAAATTGATGGTAGGGATAGAAAAGCGATTTTAGATTTTGCACATGTAGAGCAAATTTTGGATAAGCAACTTGATTTTTTTGTCACCTCTCAAACCTTGAATTTTTTCAAGCGGTTTTCCATAGAGACAGATTTTTTAAGCACCGATACACGCTTATGGAACAAAAATCCTCATTATTTGCATGCTAAAAACATAGTGAATGGTTTAAGGGTAGTCAACGACACTGCTCAAAGAGGAGTGGAATTGATACAAGACTTCAACTCTTGCTTGACAAAAGACGAAGAACAGCGCCAATTTTTATTACAAGTTGTGTCAGAATGTAGGAAAATTTACCCTGATGTCGATAAAGCCTCACTATCTAAGCCATTAATGTAGTTCTAAATTCAGTGGTGTTGGAATAGATATATTGTGTTGTAAAATAAGTTCCAGGCTATTATTTTCTATACAAAAAACTTTCAATTTGTATTATTAAAACACTTTTTACATAATTTTTATTGTTTTTTGTGCATTTCATAGCACCCACCACCCACCCATCTCCCACCTACCCCCTCCATATATTATATATTAGATTCAAATGTATCAATTTTCAATATACCAGAGTGATAAAGAAGTATCAAATTGCCTAGAGGTCGATTTCATTGACTGGAGTGTGGTTTTTAGGGGTATGCGTAAAAAGGCACATTTGCTGAAACGGACCACGTTTTGAGATGGGAAAAGCTGAATAACATAAAATCTACAGGATGTAGCGAAAAAATTATGGAAGTAAAAGTTGAAGAAGATAACATTTCAAATAAAATGAGACCAATTTCAAGTCTCTAGGACAAATGATTACTATGTTATGAGGAAAAAAAGAGTATTTTTATTAAACAAAGTGAGTTTTTCTGATCTTCAACCTCAATGCGGCACGGGTTAACGTTATCTGATCGACCTAAAACTTTGCGAATCTCATTTTCTAGTCAAATGGCACCTTTTAGGGGGTTGCCAGAAGTGATTTTCTAAAAAAAATTTTGCCTATTGCCTTGTGACCCCCCTACTCCCCATCCTTCATCTAGTATATAGAACGGTTATCTATACAGAGAGCTGCGATCTGTAACAGAAGGGTGTTCTACACTAAATAATAAACCGTTGTTTAGGGATTTGCAGCGTTTTTTCGTGTATTTTGCTGTTTCTTCCTTTCATCGCATCAAAACCCCTCGGAACTTACACGCAACGGAAATATAACTGTTACCACATGACTCCCCTCCAATCCAGCTACCGGAACTTGCATTACCCACCACTGCCGCACCATTAGCTCTCATCGGGCTCTTCAAAAAGGATCCCACCTTCCCACCCGAAAAAGGTATTTGCGGACACGCGTGACGAGGGGATTCCGAACCAGCCTTGTTCCCAACCTCTTATCGAATGATCCTTACGGCCTCCTATGGGGACTTCTCGAAAACTTATCGAAAGACCTCCGAGCACGTTCCGACACTCAAACGGGGAAGAAAAAGGCAGAAACCCTCCTCCATCCCTGGCCGTATCGTAAATCGCGGCAATCAGCCTTCTCTTCTCCGCTTCCCTTTCTTGAGGTTCCCTTTTTCGCCCTTCCAATCTCTCTTCCGTACTGAATCGACAGAAAATAAGGGGATTTTTTTTCCCCTCTTCGCTTCAAAAGACCTGCTGAGTTCCCTAAGATAAGCAACTTATTTCGTGAATGTTACCCACTGAATGTTAGCCGCCAAATGGTTGGTAAAGCAATGAGCGCTTTCCGGTATACACAGCCAAAGCGTCCATTACAGTTCCCATAATGATGGCACTTGTTTGACTTCAGTCGGTAACAGCTCACGTATCGGAGGGAATTGAAGGGCTGAACGTCCACCGGCGGTTCAAGTCTGAACCAACCTTGGGGCCTATTCACTAAGCCAAAGAGACATCTCTTTTCGGTCCGACTCTCTCTTTTGGCGGAAGAGATGCTTATAGTATCCATGACAGGGTTACTCGGTAACTTATGAAGAATATGAAGTTGATTTTGACCAAAGAATGAAGAGTTGAGGTTAAAACGAAGGTTCATCTCCCAAAAATCCGTTTTTTAAGAGTCAAAAACCTGGGAAATTGTCTGGAATCACCATAAATTTGTATAATAACACTAGACGTAGTATCAACAAGTGAATCAAGACAATTAAATGTCACTATCCGAGATCAGAGATAGTTTGTAAAAAAAATAGGAGCTTGATTCACGTTTTTGAGAAACAATTAATGAACAGCCAGCATTTCTGCAGGTATGTCCAATAGAATAATAAACCCATGTGGTCTTTGTTCAAATCACCCAAAAATGATTTTTGGTTTATTATTTTCAATAATGAACCATTGGAATCGAACATTAAAAAAAAATTCTAACCGCTCTCAAAATTTGATGGTTTACGTTCAAGGTATGTAGAGTCCGAAAATAAAAAATTTCTGTCTGTCCGCCGTACGCCGTACTGGCCAATTTTCTTAGTTACCATGAAAAAAAAAAAAAAGATGAAATTCGGGTTATAGGTTCCGTTCAGGGTCTAGTTGGTCCTCTAAGCTGGACGTTACTGTCATTCATCTCTAAGGGGTTCAAAATAGGGGTTGAAATTTTCAGAACGCCGTAGCTCGAAAACTCTCGATAGAAGGGTATGGTTTTTTTACGTTGTTAAATTTGTCTTGAGCTAAACAATTTTTTGAGGCCACCCGGAGCATTGTACGTCCAGCCGTTCGTGTGCACCAAAAAGCTTCGTTAACACGATCGTGAATCAAACGGTATAAATCCGGCCGGGATATCATCGCTAGGGAGCACCTGATTATAATCAAGTATGGCTGCATGAAGTCGAGTTGGTTGTTCCGTGATATTATTTCATTTGAAAAATGATGGCTGTTTTGGAGTTTGTTGATAGGTACTTTTGCAACTTGACCAACCGTTGAAGTATTATTGATGGGCAAGTTATTACACAACGGTTTATTATACTTGACCACGAGGGTAGGTACTGACCACATAAAACAGTGATCTACGTAGAAGGGGCATCTATTTCACTCCACATCAACAATCTCCCTTCTGAACTTCATTATTTTTTGTGTTTCTTTTTGCCATTTTTGGTACTGTTCGTCATCGACAGAATTATTTTAGCAACACTTAACTCGTGATTTAGGTAGCTACCTAGTAACGAGTACGGGGTTAGGTACTAACCTACGGAGGATCCACGATCTACATAATATGTACAGAATAGTACAAAATTATTATGTAATATAGACGGGTTATCTATGCAGAGAGCTGTGATCTGTAACAGACGGGTATTCTGTACAAAATAATAAACCGTTGTGCAGGGATTTTTTGTTCAAATCACCCAAAAATGATTTTTTGTTCAAATCACCCAAAAATGATTTTTTGACATAACTTTTCTGTACAACGTGCCACTCTGGCAAGTGCCCAGCCATGGCGTAATCAGTGCTGTGGCAGATGAACATTAGTTTAATTTCACAAGCTATTTCTTTGAAAATTCGCTTCTTTAGGCCATGCTGCATTGCTGGAAGTTCGTCCAAACAGTTAATAAAGGGTTTCGGTCCTGAAATTTGTACTTGAAAACACCGGCTTCACCCACAGCGCCAGCATCCATTTCCCTCCAAACCGCACTCCACCGAGTCTTCCCCTCGGAGCTCCTTCCATCACCAGAGCTCTGCCACTCCGAGCTCTTCCGCCTCTTCCCACTAAACGATCTCGCAACCACTCGGCTCGTCTCTTTTGTCTCGTTTTTTAATGGAGGCCCCCGAAGACGAGGGCGACTTCCCGAGCTGAGGGTTTTTAAAGCCGCTGCCAAATAAGAGTTTCACCGCCATTTCGGCTCCTTTTGGCTCCCAGGGCAGTCAGATCGTACGAGGAGTTTCCAGCGGATTTTGAACCGAGTTTGGACTTTTTTTTTTGTATTACCCGATACTTGGGTACCAGAAATCATGGGTAAATTATAGGTAACGTATGTATTATACAGGGTGTCCCAGTTCCTTCTGGAACAAAAAACGCTGCATATTCCTGCACAACGGTTTATTATTTTGTACAGAATACCCTTCTGTTACAGATCACAGCTCTCTGTATAGATAACCCGTCTATATAATATAATATGTACTATTCTGTACATATTATGTGGATCGCAGACCCTCCGTAGGTTAGTACCTAACCCGGTACTCGTAACTAGGTACCTACCTAAATCGCGAGTTAAATGTTGCTAAAATAATACAGCCAATGACAAACAGTAACTAAAACGGCAAAAAGAAACGCAAATAATGAAGTTCTGATGGAAAATTGTTGATGTGGAGTGAAATAGATGCCCCTTCTGCGTAGATCACAGTTTTCTGTGGTCAATACCTATAATGAACCGTTGTGTAATAACTTGCCCATCAATAACACTTCAACGGTTGTTCAAAGTTTCACAAGTACCTACCAACAAATCCAGTAGTCCATCACTTATCAAATGAAATAATATCGCACAACAACCAACTCGACTTCATACAGCCATCCTTGATTATAATCAGTTGCTCCCTAGCGATGATAATATCCCGGCCGGATTTATACCGTTTGATTCACGATCGTGTTGACGAAGCTTTTTGGTGCACACGAACGGCTGGACGTAAAATGCTCCGGGTGGTCTCAAAAAAATGTTTAGCTCAAACCAAATTTATTAACGTAAAAAAAACCATACCCTTCCATTGAAAGTTTTCGAGCTACGGCGTTCTGAAAATTTCAACCCCTATTTTGAACCCCTTAGAGATGACTGACAGTAACGTCGAGCTTCGAGGACCAACTAGACCCCGAACTAACCCGAATTTCATCAATTTTGAAAAATGATAATTGAACGTTTTAAAACATGAGCAGGGGTGAATTTGGTCGGGGGGGGGGGGATTAATTAGACCTCGTAAAAGAGGTCTCCTTGAAGCAATTATCAACAAATTAAAATTATAACTGTTCAGAGGAACTGTTCGAACGCAATACTGCTGCAGTTACAGTATCCATACACGAGGAGCATATCTCGGTACTCCTGATTTGAAAAATAAAGCGGAATAACAACTACCTTTCCACGAGACACGTTAAATTGAACTGGTGGAAGAGAAGAGTTCTGTTGTAGTTTGATAAGATGATTAACCGAGGTTCTTAATTCATTATAAAGAAATACCTGCGAAGCGTTAGTTTTATTTTACGAGGTCTAATTAGTCCCCCCCCCCCCCCCCCCCATTCTCTTCTACTACAACGTTATTTTTAGATCTACGTATATCAATGTAAAGCCTATTAGATGAACATGTTTTTGTGAAATTTGACAGGTTGTAGGTTTTTTTTGTAACCTCAGTAGAAGGTACAATCTTTTTCACAATTTCAAATTTTGCAATTTTCAGATGTTCCAACTGATGTTGGCCAAAATTTTAAGTAACTCTGACCAATGAAAACAGAAGACTCTTACAGGAAATTTATGCTCGAATTTATTAGCGTTTTTATGTGGTAAGGTAATGAAACGTTGGAAAAATACAAATTGTCGGATAACTTTAAAACGAAGAATTTTTCGAAAATATTCTACTGAGCATTTTTTGTTCCATACGAAGAGTAGAAACGATTCCCTGAGTTTCTCCAGAAGGAACTGGGACACCCTGTATATTATCTAAAAACTGAAACAAAGCAAAACCCCTTTTTGGCAAACTAGCTAAACTTTTTTGTACCTCCCACAAACTCGCGTAATTGCAAAAACTCAATTTTTCAGGAGAGCAAAAACAAACTTTGTTGCAGCATGTAAAATCCAGTTTTCGATGTTTTTTCGGTTCTTTTGGTTTATTCAATAATAATATTTTTTTATGAATAAATTTTGACTCCCCCTCAAAATTTGGGTTTCCGTTTCAAGGTCACAATCCGACAGTCCGAAAATGGAATAAAAAAATTTCTTTCTGTCCACCGTACGCAGTACTTCGCTTTCTTAGTTACCATGAACCATAATTAATGAAATTTGGTTGGTAGGTCTCGTTTGGGGTTTGGTTGGTCCTTGAAGCGTGCGGAAGAACGACGATTTTAGACCAAAATTTAACGTAAATTCAAGGCTTTTGGGAGTTAAAAAAAATCGCTGAAATCTGTAAAAATGACTACTTAAAATCAGAAAACATTTATATCAATTGACTTAAACTGGAATAAGAATGGTGATTTCAGATTGAAAAAAAAACATCCGAAATTGTAATTAGATATTAGAAAATATAATTCGGGGATCAAAACTCTCTATAAATCTTTTTTTTTTAATGGCTAAAATTACCGGTTTTTTATATTTCACCAAAACTGGTGCAGAGATGGTGATTTGTGACTGTTAAAACTAATTCGACAATCACAATTATTTTGGACGAAACTGGGGATCAAAAATCGCTCTAAAAACAGAAAAAAAATTACTGAAATCACCAAAAATGTGTATAAATTCACCATTTTATGATGATTTTAGTAGTATAAAATACTTCACAAACAAGAGAGTCAAATTGGAGTTCATGTAGGTCATAGATGGATAGAATTAATCAGAATAGCTTCAGCTCTCTAATCTATATTTACATCAATTGACTTAAACTGGTATAAGAAGTGTGATTTCAGACGAAAAAAAATATCATCCGAAATTTTAATTAGATATTACGAAAATATAATCCGGGGTTCAAAACTCGCTATAAATCTTTTTTTTTTTAAATGGGTTATACACCGGTTTTATATTATATTTCACCAAAACTGGTGCAGAGATGGTGGTTTGAGTGATAAAACTATTTCGATAATCAAAATTATTTTGGGCGAAACTGGGGATCAAAAACCGCTCTAGAAACGGAAAAAAATTACTGAAATCACCAAAAATGTGTATAAATTCACCATTTTATGATGATTTTTGTAATCTAAAATACTTCACAAACAAGAGAGTCAAATTGGAGTTCATGTAGGTCATAGATGGATAGAATTAATCAGAAAAGCTTCAGCAGTCTAACTTCAAAAATTCGCTCATGGGGTCATACTGCATGGATTGAACCTTTTTTTTCCTTTTTGTCCTTAATCAATGGGGATGATGGAAAGATGTTTAACCGGGCCGGGGAAACTGTCGGTTTAACCCGGTGATTCGAGTAAAACCGTCGTTGTTAATTTTATGACGAAGTGCCGCTCGTTATTGTTCGTTAGTGCCCCCCCCCCCCCCCCTCCTCGTTGGCACTGGCCACCGCCCCCTTCACAGGAACCAAGTGCTGTAACGCGGAGGTAATAAGCCGAAATTACCCCTTCGCCCCCCCCCTCCCCCCACTCTCATCAACTGCCCACGTCGTCCTCAATACGTTAGTGACCCCCCCCCCCCCCCCCCCTCACGATTACCCTTTTACCTTCTCGCTTCGTCGTGAGCAAGAAGCGGGACCTCGGATTTACGGTAGGCGATATTACATCCCCTCCGCCTCCATCGCCCACCGGGGGGGGCAATAATTATGAGACGTGACAAAAGGGTGTGAAATGATGCAGGGCGATGTGGAGGGGGAAGAGAGGGGAGTTTGCGAGGGGGTAAAAGTGGCCGGGGGGGGGGGGGTGACAAAGTGTGGCATATTAAGCTGTTTGAGAATAGTGGCGTGGTAACGGCGGGGGGGGGGGGGGGGGGCACCCTCGCGGTCCGAGGTCGGTACCGGCCACAGATGTCAGTGATGCATTGGGGGCCCTCGGACACAGGCGGCTCGCACTAACCCCGGTCATCGCCTCCGTCATAACTTCCCCCGTCAGCCGTCACCGTTACGACGTCATGTCAACCGCTATCGACGTCCGCTGACTGTCCTGTTCCGTAACACACGACCCCCGACCACATGATATCTCGACTTCTCGGGCTCTGGTTACACTCGAATTACTGAATCGAATTCAAAATTTGATAATAAAATAATTTTTCGGAACAGTTTTCAGCCCCCCCCCCCCCCCCCGCCAAATGATGTACAGGCTTCAGAATTATACAGCAGTTATCTAATTCAAGTATTATTTAACATGCACATATTCATAATTTAATAAAATTATTTATTTATTTGTTGCTTCCTCACTACCGGAAGGTAAAGAAGCCTTGGATTCGTGATTGAGTAAAAAAAAATTATGCCCTCCAAAATGAAAATTTGCGTTTCAGACATTGATGAACGTTTTTGGTTACGTGTCTGTCTGTCTGTCTGTATGTGGTAACCTCGTAACGCCCATAACTACTCGAAATAATGGTCGAAATTGGCTGAAATTTGGAGGGTAGGTGCGGGTTGGGTCACGGATGGTCCCATACAAGAACAATTTAAAACGTACTGTAACATCCGTCTGCGCATGCGTGAACGTCAAATGTTGACCATTTCCTTTTAACGCTGTTAACTACGCAAATATAGTACTAGAGAGCTGAAATTTTGAGGGTGTACGTGGGTTGGTTCGCAGATAATCCCTTATCAAAATCATTGAAATCGTACCGTAATTTTGGTCTGCGCACGCGCCAACATGAAATGTTGAAAAAATGTTGAAATGTTTGATCCTATTACGCACGTTTGGTAATTTATTAATAGATACTATTTTTTATTGATATTCAATCATTTTGACGCATCATTTTTTCTTACCAACTGATTCTATACGTCCACGTTACAATAACTGTACTGCCCACCCAACTTGGTAGACGATTTTATTTATTTTTTTTCGAGAATTCAAATACATGAATGTATAGTCCACATTGTTTTCTGTCACGATGAGTGAGTTGAAAGGGTCTGTAATCAGCTTGTACTCTTCATTTAACCAATTTGCGCTCGATAACTTTATACGAAATTGGAGGTAAAATTTCAGTTTTTGGGGGCTCAAAAATTGCTGCAAGTCAGTAAAAATGCTGCGAAGTCCTTGTCCAATAAGTGAAATTTTGGATGGTTTCCACCAACTTTGGTCCCCCAAAAACACGAATTGGGCCCTGGTTTTTTTTTTGTTTTTTTTTGTTTAAATAAATTATCTTTGTTCATTTTATAAATCCCAAAATCGTTTGGGGTCTAGTTGGTCCTCGAAGCTCGGCGTTACTGTCAGTCATCTCTAACAATTGAAAAATAAGGGTTGAAACTTTCAGAACGCCGTAGCTCGAAAACTTTCAATAGAAGGGTATGGTTTTTATACGTGTTTAAATTGATCTCGAACTAAAGAATTTTTTGAGACCGCCCGGAGCATTGTACGTCCAGCCGTTCGAGTGCACCAAAAAGCTTCGTCAACACGATCGTGATATCATTGCTGATTATAATCAAGGATGGCTGTGTGAAGTCGAGTTGGTTGTTCTTTGATATTATTCCATTTGAAAAATGATTGCTGTTTTGGATTTTGTTGATCTTTTGCAACATGAACAAACGTTACGCTTCATGAATAGCAACAAATAATTTATTAATGATTGAATTATTGAATACCGCGCATTTTTATGAAACAATAATTCCCCAGCCGGCTCCAGAACTCGATTTAGAGCTTTCCTGGTGGTAGCACGAAGGTAGGTATTTACCACAGAAAACAGCAATCTGCGCAGAAGGGGCATCTATGAAGCTAAATAATAAACCGTTGTGTAATAATTTACAGCGTTTTTTGTTTGTTTTTTTGTGACAACTCACATTATCGAGCGTGGTAGGTGCACAGGCAGAATTTTAGCCTGTTTTCATAATTGCTTTAATTACAAGTTAATTACAGTGTTACACCTGTGTGGAACTCACCTCCCAGGCGTAGGAGGAGTCCAAGGGCTCGGGGACCCACTTGCCGGTGAAGGGGCCGTAGCGCGTCCCCCGGGGCACGAGGTCCCGCGCCCACACGCCGGCGCCGCCTCTCACCTCGACCTCGCTGGGGGTCCGAGAAGGCTCCGCCTCCTCAGCGCTCCCTGCAACATCAGAAAACAAAAACAAAACGTTCCATCATGCAGCATGGCAATAAGGGGGAATTTTCAAATAATATTCGCGTGATATTTTGTAAAATGATGACAGCGAGAAACCATACACCACTTTTCGAGAAATTGTGTCACTTTTTCGTGATTTTAGCCAGTTTTACCGATTTTTGACTCTTGAAAATTTAAAACTGCGACAGAATGAGAGGAGAGTGACGGTGGAACTTCGAGAGTCCCCCTCCTAGACCAGCGAGACTATGACCGGTTAAGAAAGGATATCGATTAGGCTTCCACCAAACGACCCCGTCTCCAGCGGACCAAAAAACTACTCGAGAACCGCTGCACTGCTACACTCCTCCCCACATGACATACTTCTGGGTAGCAGAAGTATGAGAGGGAAAAGGGGCGAATGAAAAGTAGTAGGAAGTTCTGGTTCAGGAAAAGACATCTGAAAAACTTCAAGGTGACTAACCTCCATCGTAATGGTACTACCTCAACAATATTTACTGGTGGAGAACAAAGCTCCTACATACGAGTATTGGCGGATAATGTTGTCAGAGGTTGTTGTCCAGTGAATTGTGCTCATCTGGGCAACCTCTAGGTGATAAACATCCGTCGTTAGGTTGGAACAAATATTGGGACTTGCAAATTGGGACACGGCATCAATCGCCTTCAAATTAGCTCAGTAAACTTTAATTATACTGACACTCCAAAGGGGTGAAAGGGGGTGGGGAAGCCAATAGAAGTATGTATTATCAAAGGGACAGGTTGTTAGTAAAGGGATCCTTCTGGGAAACCTTTGGGCTTTTCCTTCTGGTAAGCCCACTAAAAGTGGATGGAGTACGGTGAATTGCTCAGCGCGTACTACCAAACCACGCTCTGCTCCCATGTGATAGAGTGTGACAGTGGGGGTGGACCCTCGAGAGTCCCCCTCCTAGACCAGCGAGATTATCACCGGTTAAGAATGGGTATCGATTAAGCTTCTACCAAGCGGGAGCCTTTTTTTGTCTTCCCCGGACTAAAAAACAGCTCGAAAAAGCCACGTCGTCACAAATCTGGCCCACCCTTCTTCTTTAGAAAAATATTTATATCATCGAAATATTCCCTCTTTCTGCTGTGAATCACCAACCCACATAACGTCAGTTAATATTGATTTTAGCCCTTACTACCAATTTTTGACCCCCTAAAATCCAAATATGACTCCTATTCTGTATGAAAAACAACTGAAATGGTCTTTCTGTCTTTACTCACCCTTTCGTACCACTTTCAATGAGTTTATATAAATCGCTCATGGTTTTAGCCGTTTTTACCGATTTTTAACTCTTATAAAGTCAAATTCGACCGACTTTTTTTTGGAAAAATATTTTTATCATCATAATAGTCCCTCTTTCTGTCGTGAATCACCATCCCACACGCCAATTAATATTGATTTTAGTCCTTAATACCAACCTCTGACCAAATTTGACTCTTCAAAACATCCAAATTTGACTCTTATTCTGTATGAAAAACAACTGAAATGGTATTTTTCTGTATGTACTCACCCACCCTTTCATACCACCTTCAATGATTTTGTATCAACTGGTCGCGATTTTAGCCATTTTTACAGATTTTTGACTTTTATAAAATTAAATTTTACCGACTCTTTTTTTAGAAAAATTTTTTATCATCATAATTGTCCCTCTTTCTGCTGTGAATCACCATCCCACACAACGGCAGTTAATATTGATTTTAGCTTAATACCAATTTTTGACCCCTTAAAATCCAAAAATATGACTTGTATTCTGTATGGAAAACAACTGAAATGGTCTTTCTGTCTTTACTCACCCTTTCGTACCACTTTCAACGAGTTTATATAAATCGCTCATGGTTTTAGCAGTTTTTACCGATTTTTAACTCTTATAAAGTCAAATTCGACCGACTCTTTTTTTGGAAAAACATTTTCACCATCAAAACAGTCCCTCTTTCTTTCGTGAATCACCATCCCACACAACGTCAGTTAATATTGATTTTAGCCCTTACTATCAACCTTTGACCCCCTAACATCCAAATTTGACTCTTATTCTGTATTAAAAACAACTTAAATGATATTTTTCTGTATGTACTCACCCACCCTTTCATACCACCTTCAATGATTTTATATCAACTGTTCGCGACTGTTTTTTGACTTTTATAAAGTTAAATTCGACCGACTCTTCTTTTAGAAAAATATATATTTATCACCAAAATAGTCCCTCTTTCTGTCGCGAATCACCATCCGCACGTCAGGTAATATTGATTGTAGCCCTTAATACCAATTTTTGACCCCCAAAAAACTCTATTTTGACCCCTATTTTGTATGAAAAACAACTGAAATGGTCTTTCTGTCAATGCTCACCCTTCCCTACCACTTTCGATGATTTTATATAAATGATTTTAGCCGTTTTTACCGATTTTTCAACTCTTATAAAGTCAAATTTGACCGACTCTTTATTTGTGTGTGTGAATAAATTATAAAACTAGTAGAAGAATTTTTCCTCCATTGAACATTCTTATTTTATTATAAGTTATCTTACACCATTGCGGGATGAGCATCATATTTACTCTTGTCTCAGTAACATTGGAGATGCCAAGAACCAGCGGAGTTGTTGTGTGGCGTCAAGAGTTGTGATATGAAGAGAGAAAGGAGGAAGCGAAATTCATAAGGTGGTACCTATGATTTGACCAAAATATACGCTGTTAATATTGACTGGATCTATTATTCTGCTATGGAATAAAAAAAATGTGAGTTGGACGTTTCCACTGAACGTATTCAGACGTGCCAGCACACCACAGATTGTCGAAGGTAAGTGTAGCACCAACAATTTTTTCTCTCTTGGGCCCTTCTCCAGGATCCTTTTCCGTTTCGGGAAAAAATTAAGATGCTCGTAAAAACTGCTGTAACCAATGCTTTGACAAGAGCACTAAAAACCCGATACGCCTCTCGGAAAAGGCCGATGGGCGGGCGAGAGGAAATAAAATACCCTTTCCGTGGTAGAAAAACAAACTTTTTTCTAAAATATTCCTTCTTTGATGGAGGAGGTTTCGAGAATGGATGGGTTTTTAGAGGCGTTAAACCGAGTGACAGGGTCATCATTCCGAGGAATATTCATAAGGGTGACTGGGAATGGGATGTCTGGGGAAGGAAGACGTCCTGACTCAATGGGAACTCAATAAGTTTCGGTAGCGACGCATTTTAATATCCGTCAGTCGGGCGAAGCTTTTGAGTGAAAGGTCGGGGAACCGTTTACGGTTTCGGAGAGAAAATATTTTCTCGTCGAGAAATTTGTCAACATCACTGACTATTTCATTCGTACAGATCAGGTTCGGTTATTTGGAGTTCAATTAGGGTAGCCCAAACGAGTGTCTGCTTGGAAGGGGTCAAGCTGAAAATGTTATGTCAGGTTTTCAAAGTCAACGCGTTCTTAAGGACCTGTCCTCTTGAGCACTGAAGCTTGTTTGCAAGAACACGAAATGAGCTCCTAATTTTGAAAAATTACCATTGATCATTGATAGTGCCATTAGTTGTCTTGATTCACCTGTTGAAACTACTTCCAGTGTTATTATACAAGTTTATGGAAATTTCAGACAATTTCCCAGGTTTTTGACTCATAAACAGAGGCGTTGCGTCCATAAGGCCACTTGGGCCACTGCCCCGGCATCCAGAAACACAAAAAACTCCAAAGAAATGCCATCCATTTGTTCAGTTGGCATTCGAATTTCCTTCCGTATAGGTACTGTACCTACCTAGCATTTTTCATGAAGTTCAACAGGGACTCGACAGAGTTCTCTCTCTCTCTATGTCCCAACCTATGTCTGGCATGGCTGCGGCCAAGACAAGTAACTGGGAAGAAGAAGAAGACAGAGATCTCTGGCTATGGATATTCGAGCATTTTATCGGAATATAGCTACACTAATCGATGTCTTGCAATCGAAATCGAAACCTACGTTTCCGAAACTAACAGGTGTTGCCATGGTAACGGAGAAAAGTGGCCCGTCCGCGCAAGCTCAGTTGAGTAAAAATTTGGTTAGCTCCGCCTCTTTTCGGCCCCGTCCCAACTTTTCCATCCAAAAATCGTTTGTGTTCACAATCGATTGGATTGTTTCAATTCATGTTGTTAACTCGATACAAGATGCTTGTCCTTCTGTCCTCCCCTAAAAATTCTTATCATGGAATAAAGGGAGCCCTTTATTCCATGTTCTTATCACTTTCGCCGCCGTTCTGTTCCTATGTTGAGTTTTCAATTTTCTGCTTACGTTTCGAATTTTGTATGTTCCCATTCGAGTTCCCAGGACAGATTTGGATTTGCGATAATGAAGTGCGTTGTGTCCTGTCTGTGGTTTTGTGGATTGATCGACGTCAACATACACAGATAAGTACCTGGCTTCTAGTCTGATTCTCCATCCAAGTAGGTACTGGCCGGCGGGTCATTACTTCGTTGTATTTTAGTCTAGTTCGTTGTTTTTAGTTGTTGTTTAGTTTATTTGCTTCTGTATTTTTGTACCACATGAATTCGGTGGCTAACTTACAGTCGAAATTTTCGACGTTTTCCTACGAGGATAGAGTGATGATTAAAAGTTTAGGAAGTTGCTGAGTATTAGTCAGTATGAAGCTATAGAACTTATAGCTTCTGGTAATCCCGGGTACTGGTCAGAACTATTGTGAACACAGTGCTTACATTCTGACTTGCTAAGAGCTGCGGTTGATTAAAATCCACCCATTTCTCATAAGAAGACTCCACTATTGGAAAACATTTACAGGTATTTTGTAGAAAAAGCTGTTAATTGTGTTCCGGTTTGGTGGCCCACCATTTTCAGAGCCCACGCTCCGCTACTGTTCCAACCGCTATCAAACTCAAAACCTTCTGAAACGCTCATCAAGACGGTATTGGATATTGGATGGTTTCTTACGGGTTTGTAGGAGTCAGCTAACCGTCAGAAAAAGCCAGTGGTAACAAACACAATGGGTTAAATGATTATTGTAACAGTTTTGTGATGATTTGCTTCGTTTCTCAAACGTGGAGCACCAGGTGAGACGGTTGGTACGTGGAAGGAATTCGTCCAACTCGCTCATTTATTTATGAAACACCCAACTCGAACCCTTCACGGGGATTCTCGAGGAAAATACGGAGATGGAGGTCTGGGGAATCAATGAAGGAAAGTTTCCACCGCGAGGGTCGTGACTGGGGAGGCGAGTTATGACGGGATAATAACTGTAGGTGATGGACTGCGAGGATGTGCCTCTGACAAGTACAAGAGGATACGAAGGGAAACTTGTTGGGAGTGGGGAGAGCGGGGGCGAATTAAAGATTATTATTAGTCGTCCGAGGGTTGATAAAGTGGGGAGTCTGTTTGGCTCCTGCAAGCGCGGAGGACCCTTCACTTTCCCACGAAGCGATAATAATAGTTGTGGGGGTTTTATTCGATGAGTTTGCCTTATGACACTCAGCCAGTTTGGTAGTTTCAGTTCTAAAACGCTGCAAAATCCTTGTCACTTGGGTCTATTATTCTATCGGACGCACCTACAGAAATTTTGGCTATTCATTTATTGTTTCTTTCATGTGCAACTATTGAAACAGCTATTATTGACGGTGTCCACCAAATTTGGCCCCCAAAAAACACGATATAAGCTCCTATTTTTGGCAAATTATCTTTGATCGTTGATAGTGCCATTTAATTGTCTTGATTCACATGTTAAACTACTTATGTTATTATACAATTTTATGGTGATTTCAGACAACTTCTCAGCTTTTTGGCTCATACAAAATGAATTTTGGGTGCTGAACCTTCGTTGCAACCTCAATTTTCCACTCTTCGGTCAAAATCGACTTCATATCTCGTCGTCATATCTCGGACTTCATGTCCCCTCGTCTTAAAAAACATGGAAAACGATATCTCACAAGCTACGTCAAATTTTGAGGGGTTGTTAAAATTATTTTTTCTCACGCTCGATTCCAAAAGTTCATTATTGGAAATAATAAACCAAAAGAAAAACTTGTCGTAAGACAGTGCGGTTGGTCTCAAAATTCTCAGAATACTCGTAGAATCCAGTTTCATTGAAAAATAATATAAACCGCTTTCATGATTAATGCCCATACATTAAAGAAAAAAACCTTTTTACCCCCCATTTTTCACCCATAACACCCCTGGGTATATTCCGATGGGGCTGCAAAGTTTCGGGACACAACTAGGGCCCAAATGGAGCATGTGTGCGAAAGAACGAATTTTTTAGATTGAAATTGAAGTAGATAAATATGCGTGATAAGGCGGTCGGACATTGCATTTTTGGAATTTACGCACCTTGAAACGGAAAAGAAAAATTTTTGAGGGGATGTTATAAAAATTTTTGCTAAGCGAATACATAGGTGTATTATTTGTAGAATAATAAACCAAAATGCCTCACTAGAAAATGACTAATGCGAACAGGCTAGAAACGCGATGGTTTGCCTTGCTGAGTCTTTGGGGTGCGTACGAGAGCCGAATTTCAAAGACCTGATGTATACCTACAGATTCAGAAAAAACAGACACATTCATAATGATTAATGTAACATTAATATCAAACCACACCACATCCTCATTATTATGCACACATGCTGATTATGAATGGTAGTTTCTTGTGGCAACGTCCTGAAAGCATACAGTGTCGGTCGGACCAATTTAGCTGAATGATAAAAATTTAATCATTATAGTTATCAGAATAGTATATTATGTAGTTAAACTTACCTACTTATGTCAGTTGTTATTAATAATTAATTAATTTATATTGTTCAAGGAATATGAATCGGTATTCATTTGAGTGGACTCCAAAGCTAGCTACTGGTTAACAGTATACATGTGACAATAACTGTCAAAACCTTATAGAACCAAAACCTTAAATAAACTATTGAAGGAGAGAAAAAACGCTGCAAATCCCTGCACAACGGTTTATTGTTTTGTGCAGAATACCCTCCTGTTACAGATCACAGGCCTCTGTATAGATAACCCGTCTATATAATATAATATGTACTATTCTATACATATTATGTGGATCACAGACCCTCCGTAGGTTAGTACCTAACCCCGTACTCGTTACTAGGTACCTACCTAAACCGTTGTGTAATAATTTACCTGTATAGGTTCCCCTTCTACGGAGATAGAATAGTGAACCGTTGTGTAATAATTTGCCCATCAATAATACGGTACTACAACGGTTGTCCAAGTTGCAAAAGTACCTATCAACAAAATCCAGCCCCTTCTTGGTAGAGTTAGCAAATTTATGCGGAACCTCGAAACTTCCCCCAAATCAACTCAGAGCGGCCATCTCAGAGCGAAGGGGATGCTTCCTCCCGCCAAATTTCCAAGCTCGGTCCAGTCCACAAAATTCCGTGTTATCATCCCAAATTCCCAACCAGTTACTAACTGTAGATGAGCCGTTGTGTAATAATTTACCGTGGTTTAATAATTTACCGCTGTGTAATAATTTACCGTTGTGTACCTAATAATTTACCGTTGTGTAATAATTTGCCATTGTGTAATAATTTACCCATCAATAATACTTCAACGGTTGTTCAAGTTGCAAAAGTACCTATCAACAAAATCCAGCCCCTTCTGGGTAGGTGAGCCGTTGTGTAATAATTTACTATTGTGTAATAATTTGCCATTGTGTAATAATTTACCGTTGTGTAATAATTTACCGTTGTGTAATAATTTGCCGGTGTGTCATAATTTGCCATTGTGTAATAATTTACCCATCAATAATACTTCAACGTTTGTTCAAGATTCAGAAGTAACCTACCTACAAAATCCAATAGGTAGTCCATCACTTGTCCAATGAAATAATATCGCAGAACAAACAACTCGACTTCATACAGCCATCCTTGATTATAATCAGATGCTCCGTAGTTATGATATCCAGGCCGGATTTATACCGTTTGATTCACGATCTTGTTGACGAAGCTTTTTGGTGCTCACGAACGGCTGGACGAACAATGCTCCGGGTGGTCTCAAAAAATTGTTTAGCTCAAGACAAATTTAATAACGTAAAAAAACCATACCCTTCCATCGAAAGTTTTTGAGATACGGCGTTGTGAAAATTTCAACCCCTATTTTGAACCCCTTAGAGATGACTTACAGTAACGTCGAGCTTCGAGGACCAGCTAGACCCCGAACGGAACCTATAAACCGAATTTCATCAATTTTTATTCATGGTAACTAAGAAAAGTGACCCGTACGGCGTACGGGAGAAAGACAGAAATATTTTTATTGCATTTTAAACCATCACATTTTGAGGGGGGTAAGAATTTTTTTTTTCATGCTCGATTCCAATGGTTCATTATTGAAAATAATAAACCAAAATCATATGCTAGTGCGTTCATCAGAAAGGTAAAGATGAATCTGAAAATGTGTGGTTGTGGATAGAACAGAAGTGTGAAAAAAACACAGGCCCTGCCACAATCTGTAAAAAGACTAGCAGTCTAAGCGGAGGAGAAGGACAACGATACAGAACATAGTGGTTTCAGAAAGTTATTAAAAAAATTAATAAATAAATAAAAAACTGCAAATTATTACACAACGGTTTATTATTTATTTACCTGTACGGATGCCCCTTCTGCGTAGATCACTGTTTTCTGTGGTCAATACCTACTCTCGTGCTCCCCCCAGGAAACCCCTAAACCGAGTACCGGAGCCAGCCGGGGAATTACTGTTTCATAAATATGCGGTGGATTCAAGAATGCTATCAACAATAATTGTCCATAACGTTTGTTAAATTTACAAAAGTAGCTATCAACAAAATCAAAAATAAACATCGTTCTTCAAATGAAATACGCACATAACCAACAACAACCAACCAACTCGATTTCCATCAGCCATCCGTGATTATAATCAGGTGTTCCATAGCAATGATATCTGGGCCGGATGTATACAATTTGATTCACGATCATATTGACGAAGCTTTTCGTTGCGGACAAACGGCTTGTCGTCAATGCTCCGGGTGGTCTCAAAAATTCTCAAGTCCGCGAACAGCTTAAAAACTAAAAAAAATCGAGATAACGGCGTCCTGTAAATGTCAACCCCTATTTTTCACCCTACTTTACCCCCCAAATGGGACCCATAAACCAAATTTTATTCATTTTGATTCATGGAAGGTAACTAAGAAACAACGAAGTACAGCGGACTGCGGACAGCGGACGGAACAAATGTTATTCCATTTTCGGATTATACGCAACTTGTAACGGAAACCATCAAATTTTTGGGGGGTGTTAAAAAATGTTTTTATGCTCGATTCCAAATGTTCATTATTGAAAGATCCAAAGGTTCATTATAATCAATCAGGAGAACGCCGTTTTTAAAAAACAAAAAACAAAAACATGAGAACGCCACGAGAAATCATTTTGAAGGGTTGGCTGCACTTCACATGTTCCCTCCAAAATAGGACAAGCTTTCGTTATTCATCATCAATATCAGTGATACGGTGAAATGTACTACCTACCACGTTCTGTATCGTTAAATTTGACTTTTTGTTTCCCTAAACACCAGAAAATTTTAAGAGTCAGCTAAATCGCCATAAGTGAAACATTTTTCGAATCACCAGGAATCCAACGACAACACGATTTTGATTGGCTGAGTTAATTAATCAATCAAGATAAATTGTTAACAAATCTAAATTTTCTTTAAAAATGTGTCATTTGGTTTATGGAAAATTGGCTGAGAGTATAGTTGTTGCCCTTATTTCCGGTTTCTTGAGACTCGATGAACACCTGGTTGCATACGAAAAGATTGCCATCAGGACAGTGTTAACTACAGTTAACAATTATTGTAGCATTTCAACGGGGTGCATTTTTTTCTGTATTTCCCCTTTCTTTGAGCCCCAAGAAACACAAAAATAGGGGGGAAATTTTTTTTTTTAATTTTTTCGATGAAAAAATGAAAAATCGAATTTTCGATGATGATTTTTCTCGGTTAATTTGCTTGAGAAAAATGTTTAAAAAACAGTGTCTTTTCGTTGACAAAAGGTTCAATTTGATTGAAAAAACGCTGCAAATCCCTGCACAACGGTTTATTATTTTGTATAGAATACCCTTCTGTTACAGATCACAGCTCTATGTATAGATAACCCGTCTATATAATATGATATGTACTATTCTATTATATGCATATTATGTAGATAGCAGACCCTCCGTAGGTTAGTACCTAACCCCGTACTCGTTTCTAGGTACCTACCTAAATCACGAGTTAAATGTTGCTAAAATAATTCTGCCGATGACAAACAGTACCTGACAAAAAGAAACACACATAATGAAGTTCTGAAAAGAAATTGTTGATGAGGAGTGAAAAAAGTTGCAAAAGTACCTACCAACAAACTCCAGCCCCTTCTACGTAGATGGTATAATGAACCGTTGTGTAATAATTTACCGTTGAGTAATGATTTACCGTAGTAATAATTTACCCATCAATAATACTTCAACGTTTGTTCAAGTTTCACTACCTACCAACAAACTCCAAAAGAGCCATCATTTTTCAAGCGAAATAATATCACAGAACAACCAACTCAACTTCATACTCTGCCAATATAATCAGGTGATCCCTACCAATGATTGGCCGTATTCACAAATTCCTATTGTGGGCGCGTCTCTGGTTACGAGATTTGGTTTGAATTGTATACAATTTCATTCACACTGGAGTCGAAAATGCCTGTCGGTGCAAACTTCGGGGCCTTACTGTGAACGAACGGCTGGACGTACGATGCTCCGGATGGTCTTAAAAAACTCGCAAGTTCAAGAACTATTTAAAACCGTAAAAATATTTACGTAAAAAAATGGTATAGGCGTTTTGAAAATTTCAACCCCTATTTTGAACCCCTTAGAGATGACTCACAGTAACGTCGAGCTTCGAGGACCAACTAGACGCCGAACGGAACCTATAACCCGAATTTCATCAATTTTTTTTCATGGTAACTAAGAAAAGTGGCCCGTACGGCGTACGGCGTACGGCGGACAGACAGAAATATTTTTATTGCAGTTTTGGATTCTACATACCTTGAAACGTAAACCATCAAATTTTGAGGGGGGGTAAGAATTTTTTTTTTCATGCTCGATTCCAATGGTTCATTATTGAAAATAATAAACCAAAATGTGTTTAGGTATTCAGTTGCATTCAGAATTCCATTTGTTGTTTTTTCGTTTAGATGTCATAATGCTGCGTAAAACGCCGGAGGGTGCAAAGCGAGTTGTCTTCATTCGATTTAGCACCCTCCACGTAATGATCTGCACTCCCCTCTTCCACTTCCACACGAATCCTAACACGTGTTACATCCTCGCGGATCGCATCGTTTTTCATAATCAATTCTGATTTTGAGAGCCTCCGATCGGCTGCAGCTGTGGTGATCCCCGATATCAGCTTCAAGCCGTGAAAATGAAGCGCTACCCATTTTCAAAGTGTCATCTCAAGCTACACACGAGTTTTACGGAACGGATGGGGATTCGTTGATTTTATTCGATTCTCGAGAGCTGTGATTCTGCTGAAATCTCGAATGAAGCTTTTATTAATAGGGAAAACTACGTCCACTTCACTAATTGATACCATTTTCCCCATCCGTGCCCGAAGTCGATAATACTCATCCAAGATGCTCAGGTCAGCCGCAAAAGCCACTGCCCCACATTAGGGACTTATTTTATGACCCAATCGCTAGATGGCGTGCGGAATGGAAAATACGTTCAAGTGGGATTTGACCCGAAAGTTTGTTCGCCATAGCACGGCAATCCAACGATAAATCTCTTTAAATTCCCCAAACTGGTTCCCCTCTGGGTATTTTTCTCAGTTCAGCGTTTTCCTCACGAATTCTCGTCTGTGCGTGGTAATTAGGTTCATCTAAACACGATCCAGTGCAGGCACTCAATCTGGGCGTAGTACAGTGGCGTACAGTCGTTGATTGGGGGGGGGGGGGGGGGGGGTATCGGAAATCGAAGAAAAAAAATTCCTGTCATGCAGCATGGCTATAAGAGCGAATTTTCACAGAAATATTCCTGATATTGTCAAAAAAGATGATAATTAATACAGCGGGTAACCATACCACTTTTCTCAAAATTATATAATTTTTCGTGATTTTAGCCATTTTTACCGATGTTTGACCCTAATATGACCCACATGTTTTTGAGAAAAATAGTTTGATCATCGAAACAGTCCGTCCGTCGTGATTAATCATACCACACAACGCCAGGTGAATTGATATTGATTTTACCAACTAATACCGATTTTTTACCCCCAAATCAAAATCTGACCCTTACTCTGTGTGAAAAACAACTGAAATGGTATTTTTCTGTCTTAACTCAACCTTCCATACCACTTCCAGTGATTTTATATAAATTGTTTGCAATTTTAGCCGTTTTTACCGACTTTTGACCCCTAAAAACTGTAAATGACCCCTTGGAATTTTTGAAAATTGCTCATCTTCGAACTCATCCTTTCGTTTGGCAACACAAACGTTTTGGAGAAATTTGGAATTTGGAAATTTGGAATCATGTAGGTACCCAAGGACAGATATCATCTGGAGTGGCACGTAAATAATACATATAAATTTTTGTTAAAATCTAGGGATGAACTGAGGATGCTCTGAAACGGATTTCCCTATAAAAATATTTCAAAAATTACCCATAGCAATAACTACATTTTCTTCGAAAATTCTTTAATAATGTTTGACATTACAAATAAATCTGAATTTAAATTAAATTTAACAAAGCACTAAATGTTACAGGTAACATTAGGTAAGATAAGCTGATGAAATAAAACATTTATTTGGCAACAATGTTCGCGAATTATCAAGGAATGAAGCTATTGTAATGGGTCCAAAATTTTCAGAAAATAAGTTTTTGAAATTATGTTATAGGCAAATCCGTTTCAGAGCATCCTGATTTTTTTGATCTCTAGATTTCAACAAAACTTTACACGTATATTATATATATTTATTTATGTGTCACTCCAGACGATATCTGACCTTGGATACGTGATAAAAATTCCAAATTTCGCCAAAATGTTCTTCTTGCCAAACAAAGGATGAGCAACTTTCAAAAATTCGAAGGGCGTCAAATTTGAGTTTTTAGGGGTCAAAACTTGTTAAAAACGGCTAAGATTGATGTATAAAATCACTGAAAGTGGAATGGAAGAATGAGTGAAGACCGAAAAATACCATTTCACTTGTTTTTCACACAGAATAGGGGTCTAATTTGGATTTTTGGGGGTCAACAATTGGTATTAAGGGCTAAAATCAATATTATTCACCTGAAGTGTGGGATGGTGACGGTGAGGGACTATTTCGATAAGCAATTTTGTCAGAAAGAGCGGGTCATATTTTTGGGACAGATCGTTCGTAATCAAATAAACGTAATATTATTTAACTGTTTAATCATGTTTGATTTACCGCTTAACCTGTTATTGTTGTATAATATATGTTTGTTACTTTCGTGATTGTTATCATTCTTAAGATTTAATTTTAATTTGTGATGAACTTTTCGAGCCAATAGGGGGGGGGGGGGGTCATGAACCCCACTACCCCCCCCCCCCCCCGGGCTACACCACTGTCCGCTGCTGATTGACAACGCATGGATCTCGAAATATTCTTCAGGCCTGTTCATTAGTCACTGTTCCTGTTCCTGTTTGGGCCTGTTTGTGTCACTGGCATGTTGCCGTTTCTATTAATTCTGTCGTGCGTTGGCGGTACAGCAATGGCAAAGTACATAACTGTTGTTACAGTCACCGAATGAACATTCATTTCCATAAATGAAGCTTAATAGGATGAACTACGCTACAAATTCTACATTCTAAACCCTGCCTCCGATGTTAATGACGTTGGCAATAAAATATATTTTTGATGGAGGTAATTCCGAGACAGTTTCCTCTCTTATGTTGAGCTGCGAAATCGCTGTTCGGAATCTCTGTGAAGAAATGGGGTTTGGTGAAACGAAAACGTTGATGGGTGGGTAGCTGAATACTGGTAGTTTTTTTCCTTCAACTGACCATCAGCCATAGGCATGACGTTTTTATTTTCACTTTGTTACAAAATTAACAAATTACTTTCAATAATAATAAAATTAACTCTTAATACCAATTTCTTGTATACAAGAAAAAATTGCCTGGTAAATGTCTGAACATCTTGAATGGATTATTTGAGAAAAGTTCTCTGGATTGACCACGTGCTCGACATAGAATTCCAGCGTTCGCCTTGTGACTCAGGTGAAGTTTGGGCAGATCAGGAATTTATGTTCGAGGTCATCTCTTGATCGTGGCAATGTTTGCAGGCTGCAAGATTTGAACGTCCAATTCGGTTCAAGTACGCTCCACACAGTGGTCATTTTTGGACAAATTTAGATTTGTAATGCTTACCTGTATTTCAAATGGATGAGTACTGCCGCTGTTTTTTGACCACGGGGAGATAGGTACTGACGGTATCAGAGAACCCACAAAAAATAGATGGGCCTAAGGATGAAAACCTCTTGACTCAAACACAAGCAGAGATGAATTATTGAAAGGTCAAAATGGCGTTTCGAGTGGCACACTACACAAGAGTACCAGTGAGTTTTCAGAAAGAACGTAGCGCACTTCGCATCCAAGAGTACGACAGTGCTATACTTCGCTAAAGAAAAAAATGAAACTTTATCTCGTTACAAAATATCATCTGATGCCCAGCAATCGTCTGGCGCCCGCTATCTTCTATCGTACGAAACAGATTCCGTTTTATATTCCTTATTCTCGTCTGACTTGTCTTATCAAATTCTGCCAGGACATCCTCCGACCTCCTAATTCTCCTTCTTCACACGGTATCTTTTAATTTAAATTTGTTTTCCTCTTTGAAGACAACTACTATCTACAAAGCTTTCGGAAATAATGTATCGTTTCATCTTTGGAACTAAATAAAAGCCGAAAATGAGAATCTGCCTTCCTGGTTCCCACAGGGTTCGGAGGAAACATGAAAGGGATGTTCCCACTGTCCATTAGCACACTGTTATCCTATCACGCTATCACGTTGTCTTCCTCTGTAAACCATGTCTCAGTGAACAAGGCCCTCATACTCAACTTATTCTTATCACTCTGACTCGTGGCCTGTGAGTTGTGCAGCATCACCATATGAGCGAAATGTCGAAGTAGCTTAGGGTTGTATGGAAAAGACTGCGTTCTCCATTAAAATCAAAGCCGTCAATGCATTAATTTAAATTATTGAAATAGTCCTTCTCAGGCTCTCACCGATTTATACAACTTGGTAAGCTGAGATATAATATATATATATATATATATATATATATATATATATATATCAGTTTTGAGCCTTTTATTGCCGCTTTGACCCAAATTCGACCCACTTCACATTTTTTTAAATTGGTCATCTTTGAACCCCTTTTTTCCTTATTTGCCATTACTAACATTTTAGAGAAATTTTAATTACCTACTTTTTTATCGAGTAGCCAAGGTCAACGCCGTCGAGAATAACACACATAAATATATATACATACACACATGTATACATATATAGTACTCTAAAGCTAGGTTCACATGGAGACGCAATTCCGGACGGCAATCCGGCACGGCAACGGGTTTGCCGGAATTTTTGCCACAGAGGCCTTCACATGGCAGCGGAATCATAACAAAACGCAAACGCAAAAAACAAACAATTGCTCGTACTTGAAACCACAAAACCAACCACAAATGTCGAATTTCAATATGGCTGAACCAAACAGGAGAGGTGTGCGCAGTAACCTCTGCGCAGATCCGGCAACCGACCCGACAGCAGAAAACATCTGGAGATTTTGATATTGTATCCAAGACACTGCGTTGCAATAATCCATTTTGCGTTGGCCAATAGCATTGCAGAACGCATAGCCGTGCCAGACTACCGTCCGGAATTGCGTCTCATGTGAACCTAGCTTAACAATTAATTGTTATATTGAGAAAACAGAGACTGCTATCAGGTTTCAATATTTGCGGAACGCCAATAAGACCAATAGTAACTTGATAACCTTCTGCGAAGGCAGCAGCTCTCTATCCCGTTTCGCCTTTCATTAAATTCTTGTAATCAGTTTACTATTTTATTCACTCCCCGACGCCTTATTATAAAAGCGTTGAATAAAAAGGTTAATTCTGGTTCAATCTCCGAATCGGTGTTTTCACTTTAGTATTATTCACATATCATATTATATTATATATTATATGCTTATAGATACCGGGAATAAAGCGAAAACATTTCATCTTCAAAAAAAATTTGGACCATTGTAAAGCTTATTTTCTTTAGAAATTCGCTAAAATGTCTCTATCAGTTACATAATTATTAATGTTGAGTGTGTGACGATATT
Organism: Leptopterna dolabrata; assembly: GCA_954871275.1. Lineage (NCBI taxonomy): Eukaryota > Metazoa > Arthropoda > Insecta > Hemiptera > Miridae > Leptopterna > Leptopterna dolabrata. Next base: position 6,592,357 of record OX940983.1, on the reverse strand, counting down.
GGACACGCCCAGGTGTGTGGACATATGAAGCTTCATGCGACGGCCGCTACAGGCAGGAGAGCTCTGCAGGGAGCTGACGGACCCATTATTAAATAGTGAAGAAACAATTAATCTCTATTAGGTAAAGTATAAGAAGTGTTCGTTAGACATAACCTATACATTAAATAATAGTATGTTCCCTATAAAAAATAATTTTGAAAATCGGGCAACTGTCTTTTCAGTCATTCCACTATGCTAAGAGAAATAGCCAAGCTTGGCTTGAATATTGGAATTTATTTGATGTTTCTGAGACCGAAACAAAGTCGAATCATTGATAAGATGATCAATGTTGAAAGCTGAAATTAGGTTTTGCAAATAAATTTATTGTTTATGGTAGGTTGTAGATACATGTACGCCCCATTAAAAATCCTATTTCCAATAATGTACCTAACGAGCGTTTCTCATATCAAAAACCAAGAAGAGGATCGTTTCTCGGACAGTGAGGAAGGCCAGTTCATTAGATAATGACAGCATCATTTCCAGAAACGGAAGGAACAGATAGCACTGAAGAGTGTCGTGGGTGGATGAATCAGAACCTTGACAGACTATGTGGGGAGATAGCGAATTACTTCTCCGTGAATGGAGGGATTCCAAGATGCCTTTACGGCGATGCGAAGACAGCTGCCTTATCTGACAGTGGTTTGTGAAATCATCCACCAGGCGTTTAAGCACTTTCTTGATTTACTTCAAGGTTTGATTGTTCGTCAAATTCGGGTTGCGCCAAAATTTTCGAGCCGAAGTGCACGTTTTGCTCAAAACAAATTTGATTTTACAGATTATCCTGTGAATGCACTGTTGTAATATTGGTCTCAGATGATGAGCGTGGAATCACACTTCTGTACGAAGAGTGGTGAGGTGTGACAGAAGATAGCAAAAATAGAGAAATAAACAAAAGAATGATTTTTGGAATCAAATATAGAAAAAAAGGCTACAAAATCTGACCATAGCTAAAGCAGCTGGCAGTCAATTATAGCTGTAGTAGCATGACAACAAAACCATTTGCATAGCTAGAAATTTAAGGCATTGCTGCTGCACCGCAATGCACCACTGATACAGCAATGTCGCAACCACCAAAACAGGATTAATCTCGATATTTAGGCAACTAATATGTGATTTAATATTGATAGGTACCTAATGCGATATTATTAGCATAATATCGCTCCAATGATATTGCGGGGAGCAAATTAATGGCCCCGGGTAATCATGGTAAATTGGGTCAGATGTCAACATTGAAGCTGATTATGATCAATAGGTTATCAATTGATAGCCATATCAATTACTGTAATCATGAATAAATCATAATTGTGAGTGTTATAAAGTCAAGAATGGTTGAACAAAATTTTGTTGTATTTTACGTATAAAACACAGCCATTGTGTAAAACGTGGTGTAATGATTTCAATCAAATATTTGGCTGCTGGGTAATCGACAAGAAACGAATTTCTTTGCTTCAACTATAGGATTAGGAGTTTTTTTGTTTTTTTTTTGAAGCCCTCCTCGACCTGGAATGTCACGCTATATGGGGAGAGAAAAGAGAAGGGTTGGGCCGCCAGGTGATGGACTCCAGGTGATCCTATTCCTTGGTTCTTATAGATACTTCATCTGTTTGGAAACTGCTGAATTCAAAAAACGACAGGTAAGGCTTCCGTGCTTTGAGAAACCCGATTTTGTAAAGTATCGCTATTTTACAAGTTGCAGCGTACTATCTTGTATATAAATAACGGGTTTTATTGCAGGGGAACGGGTACATGTCAAGTTAACATCACAGACACATAATGGGAAACGTGTAGGACCAAATTTATATATATATATATATATATATATATATATATATATATATATATATATATATATATATATATATATATATATATTTTTTTTTTTGCTTCCTCTCTACCGAAGGTAGGGAAGCCTTGGATTTGTGATTGAGTAAAACACATTTATGTCTTCCAAAATGAAAATTTCCACTTCCATTTTGCGTTTTAGATATCGAGGAACATTTTTGGTTCCGTGACTATCTGTATGTCTGTCTGTCTGTCTGTGGTAATTCCTTGTAACGCCCATAACTACCCAAAATAATGGTCTAAATGGGCTGCAATTTGAAGGGCAGGTGCGGGTTGGGTCACTGACGGTCCCGTACCAAAATCATTGGAAAGGACGGTAACTTTCGGCTGCGCGTGCGCAAACGTGAAATACTTGAAACGCCCGTAACTACTTTAAATATCGTTGAAATGAGCTCAGATTTGGAGGGTCGATGAAGAATAATTTTCTGATAGTTCCATAAGAATTTCATTCGTCTGCGCATGCGCGAACATGAAATGTTGTCCGTTTCCTTGTGACGCTTCTAACTACGCGAAAAATAGTCGTTGACAGCTGAAAATTTGAGGGCACACGTGGGTTGGATCGCAGATAGTCCTGTATCAAAATGAACCTACCCAACTATTCTATACGTTCATGTGATTCAAGTGAGGAAGCTATACTGCCTACTCGAACTGGCAGACGTTCTTTAACCATTCAAAGTAGGATTCAGCGCCACTGATTGTGTTAATTTTCGAATCGAAATTCCTGGGTAAGCAGTGGCACGGGTGGGAAGAAAGCGTGAGGCATCATAGAAGGTCCTTAGCTGGATGGCAAAAACTTTCAAAATGTCAAAAAAATTCGAAATTTCAAGACCCGTTTTCCAACGTGTAAGCTAAACGGAGACGCTTCATAGTTTGGAAGGCTCTCATCGAGATGTTCATTGAAGAAAAAAATAAAAATAAAAAAATAAAATTTACCATTAAAACTTATTAAATACTCTCAATTCATGTAAGTACGTGTACTATTTAACCTATCACCCAGGTAGCCAACATTTAAGAGGAATTTTTTAAAGGTGATTTTGACATTTAAGATGTGCAGAACATTAAAATTTAAAGTTTTGTGGTGGATCATGGAAGACGGGGATGCCACACATGTCGTTGATAACTTTTGAAACTGCAGCTTTTCCGGTGTTAGTTTGACAACTAACCAATATACAGGAAGGGCGTGGGGATAGAAACAGCTAGAAAGGTTCTCTGGTGGCAAACTAAGTAAAACGTTAACGAGCCCTTAAGTTTTCTAAAACCTTCGTGCTTCGGAGTGATAAGACAAAACGGACCCCCTCCCCGGGACAGCCCCAATCCGCTTTTCACCCTTAAGGGCACTCACGCCACTTTTATACGTCATTTTCCGAGCACCGAATATTATCTGCCCATTATCATTATTTATTATCAGTGGCCGCGGACTTTACCTATCTCCAGCAGTCATCTTTTTACCGCCCTCCCCCCCCCCGTCGTCGGAGTCTGTTATTATTTTTCAGAATACCCTCCCCTCTTTACCCTGTCGCCCAGCCTTTTTTTTCCATTTCTTTTTTTAATATAGCAGTTAATTACGATCCAATGTCTTCGTGATGATGAACACTTACAGCCCTCCGCTATACCTTTTAAGGGTTACGAGCCGCCCATTAAACGCCATGTCTGCCACGAAACTGGCGAATTCTCCGGCAAATTGGCCACTCAATACACTCTCGCTGGTGGTAAAAGCTATTAAAGACCCTGGGGAAAATACATGTAAAAGTATGAGCGATGGTATCCAAGTACCCAAATTTGGCTGTAGCAATAACTGCTGCTAATAGCTACAGTATCCATACGCCATCTGTACTATCTCAGGTTTAGTTTTGTCAGATAAGTTCAGGTGTGCAAGGTATCGAGGTTGCAATGCATGCAACTTGTCGAAATTGTATGCGTTGAAGCCGTCGAGATTTCATGAATAACAATAATATTATTATCTGTGGCTATTGGGGTCCAGTTCCGCGCAAAGTGGAAATTTTTCGGCCAGTTCCGCGCGGACACAAAATCTTCAACGAGCCAATTCCGCGCCATTTCAGACTCTCGGATAGGCCGAGTAGGTATACCAGTTCCGCGCGAAGAGAAGCTGAACGAAAGAAACGAAGAGAAACAGAAACTTTGGGGCGAATGAGGATTTTATTGGGTTTCGTCCAAGGAAGCAGAATATAGTCGAAGTCAAATAATCATCAAATTATCGTCAAAAGCAGTAGGTAGGTACATACGAGCGTTAGGACATTGCATTTCTAGTACAGAAGTGGTTGCTGAAACTCTCGAGTAGTAGGGATTCCCACACAGATGGAGTGGCAGACCGAATCGCGACTTCAAAATCAGCTACACTGTAGATGGTTGAAAGCTGTAGTTTCTTTCAGCGCACACTCCCACCAACTGTTCAAATAGTTTCGTATACACTTCTTCCGTTTTCGATCCGAGAGGTCCCCATACTAGTGGCACATAGTGACCATTTTCGTAAATGAAAACGGTAAAAAACTTAGTGAAAATTTTCACACAATAATCAAATGGGCCATCTACTAAAATCTTGTCACAATTACACGAAAATTGCAATTTCTTTTCCGTTGAAAAACAGATTATATTGTAGACAGAACCGTTTATGATACACATCTCCTCCCCATTATGAGTGCATACTTGCAGTTGGCTGACAGCGGAATGCACCTCATAAGTGTATTTGAGAAGTGGAGGTAATAACGCCTTTTGCGATAAATACTGCGATAAATAATGAGTCAGCGAGCGTACCCCAACAGTGTTCTTTGCGCGGAACTGGTACATGAAGATCTGCGCGGAACTGGTAGTTGTGAAAACTCAATCGGCGAGGAATTGGTCTTTTGGATTGGCACATTTTCCGGCTTTGCGCGGAACTGGCGTACTCCCGGCTATTGATAGCAAATCATTTTAGTGTAAAGGTAGAACCAGTACCAAACAGAGAGATTTTAATATATTGCTTGTGTGAAAAATATTTTATTATATCAGTTTTCTCTTGCGTCAATATTTCCTAATGTCATTCAAGCCTTATTGGGTCCAGTATCAGTTAACATAGGATTGATGAGCAAGAAGTACCTACACAAAAAAACGCTGCAAAGTCCTTGTCACATGGGGTTTATTATTCTACAGAAATGTTGGCTGTACATTTATTGTTTGTTTCATGTGAAATAATTGAAATAGCTATTTCTGATGGTTTCCAACAATTTTGGCCCCCAAAACACAAATTAGGTAGGTAGGTACGATCTTTTTTTTTTTTTTTTTCAAATTAACTTTGATCATTGGTAGTGCCATTTAATCGTCTTGATCCACGTGTTGACACTTTTTCTAGTGTTATTCTACAAACTGATGGTGATTTCAGACGATTTCGCAGGTTTTTGACTGATACAAAATCAATTTTGGGAGCTGAACATCTGGTACAACCTCAATTTTCCACTCCTTGGCCAAAATCGACCTCATATTCGATCTTCTCGTCCCCAAAAACATGGAAAACGATACCTCAAAAGCTCATGTTACCAACATGTTGCTAAAACGCAAAAAGTACCTATTTTTACACACATTTTCACTCACAACACCCCTGGGAATATTCCGATCGGGCTGAAAAGTTTCGGGACACAACTAGGGCCCAAATGGAGCATGTGTGCGAAAGAACGACTTTTTTAGACCGAAAATGAAGCCTGTACACGTGATACGGCGGACGGCGGACGGCGGACGGCGTACGGCGGACGGCGTACGGCGGACGGCGGACGGACATTGCATTTTTTGAATCTACGCACCTTGAAACGGAAAAGAAAAAAGTTTGAGGGGGGGTTATAAAAATTTTTGCTGAGCGATTACATGGGTGTATTATTCAGAGAATAATAAACCAAAATGCTCCTAATGCAGAACTGCTGCCTTTATAACGTAGTACACTCACATTATTTGTAGTTTTAGATATTTATTCAGGGTTATTTGATATTGGGGGAAAAATTTGTAGGTAGTAGGTAGCATATTAGAAGAGCGAGAGCTGTTTGTGGTGGCTGAGGAGCCCAGTTCATACAACACATACAACATCACAGCACTGTACCAACCTAATACCACCTGTAGAAGGTGTACCTATTTTACTTCTGTGGTGTCCATCTAGTAGTGATGTAGAAATATCGATAGTTTGGTCTATCGATATTTCCGAAGTATCGTACCTACAGCTACAATATTTTGAGAAAATATAGTGTCAATTCACCTCAGTCTTCGTTTTATCACTCACTGATAACTCTTATGTATGTACTTTTAATTGAATGGTGTAGTTACTGTTTATGCATTAATCCTAGACTAATAGCTAAAAACGTACGGAAAAATATAGTATAATTTCGTTGAGTTACCAGGCTGATTTTAGTAAGTTGAAAGTTCTTGAATGGTTCCTTTCATTATTTACTCTGTGGCAGCTTTTCCTTTTTACGACGGTTATATTTTAAAGGATGAAGGTACATACTTCAGGAATTTTCTCAATACTTTTTCAGAAATGAATCATTTGTAGGTATTCAAGTTATCTAATTTCTTACCTAGATATGTGGGTTTTGAAGAATCACCTAGCATTTTTCATCTCAATTTACTCTTTTTAATTAGTAAATTATTAGCCAATTAGTCTTTTAGTCAATTACCTATTTTAATTCCTTTTTTTAATTGGTTAGAAAAATTCAGAATTTGATTTGGAAAATTTTGAGAGATTTCTTTTGTCTCATGGTTTTTGGTTTATTGTTCTGTAAATAATACACCTGTGCATTCGCACAGCAAAAAAATTTTTGAACACCGCCTAACAATTTTTTCTTTCAGGTTTCAAATTGCGTCAATTTCAAGAACGCTGCAAATTATTACACAACGGCTTATTATTTACCTGTATAGATGCCCCTTCTGCGTACATCAGAGTTTTCTGTGGTCAATAACCCTCGAGCTCCCCCCAAGAAAGCCCTAAATCGAGTACTGGAGCGGCCGGAGAATTACAGTTTCATGAAAACCAGTACCTATGTAAAATGTCGAAATTCAGATAAAGTTCTGAAGGTAAATTGTTGATGTGGAGTGAAAAATGTTTATTGGACCCGGCTGGGATTCAAACCTGCGACCTTAGCGTTGGTTTCTGACGTCTAGCCCACTGAGCTACGGGGCAAGATGGGTAAGAGGCATCAATCCAGGTTGATGCCGGCATACACTCTTAAGGCATATTCAGTTTTATGGCAACATCGTGGACTGCTCCGAAAGGTCTCAAAAATTCAGCAAAAAATCAAACTATTTAAAAATACGAGAAAACCTACACCTCAAAATCCAATTTTCCGAGATAGGGATACTTCGGGTATTTCAACCCCTATTTTTCACCTTAGAGTTGAATGACAGTAACGCCGACCTTCGAGGACCAAATACAGCCCCAAAATGCTATGTTCGTCCGCCATCCGCCGTATCATCCATATCTACCTTTATTTTCGATCTAAAAAATTCATTGTTTCGCACACGGGCTCCATATGGGCCCTAGTTGTGTTCCAAAACTTTTCAGCCCGATCGGAATATACCCAGGGGTGTTATAGGTGTAAAAATAGGGTTTCTTGGTGTTTTAGTAACATGAGCTAGTGAGGTATAGTTTTGCATGTTTTTTAAGGCGGCGAGACCGAATATGAAGTCGGTTTTGACTAAAATAGTGGAAAATTGACGTTCTAACGAAGTTTCAGCTCCCAAATTCATTTTTAATGAGTCAAAAACCTGGGAAATTGTCTGAAAACACCATAAATTTGTACAATAACACCACTAGCAGTAGTGTTTTGAGAAATCAAGACAATTAAATGGCACTATCAATGATCAAAGATAATTTTTGTCAAGAATATGAGCCTACATCGAGTTTTTGGGGGCCAAAATTTGTAGAAACCATCAAAAATAACTATTTCCAAAATTATGTTTGTTTCGATAGTGATAGTATCATTAACGTTCTTGACCACTCAGTATTAATATTGTTGGTTGAATTCTTGAGGGCTGGCCACTTAATCAAATATCCACTATGCCGACATTTCGATTTATTTATAAATCCCCTTCAGGGCTTAGTTGATATGTCTTGCCAGTAGCAGGAACACACAGTCAGAAAAGGTGTTTACATATAGTTGAAAAGTTTTACCTACCAAGGAAAACTGTTTATCAGAAGTTTATCAGAATCGTAACTGTTTATAGTTGTAACTGTTTATCTGATAAACAGTTTACCTTGGTAAAACTTTTCAGCTATAGCAATGCAAACACCTTTTCTGACTGTGTGTTCCTGCTACTGCCAAGACATATCAACTAAGCCCTGAAGAGGATTTATAAATAAATCGAAACATCGGCGTAGTGGATATTTGATTAAGTGACCAACCCCCATGAATCCTACCAGCAATAGTGATAGTACCTTCAAAAACGCTGCAAAGTCCTTGTCACATGGGTTTATTATTCTATTGGACGTACTTACAGAAATGCTGGCTGTTTATTTATTGTTTCTTTCATGTAAAATAATTGAAATAGCTATTTCTGGTGGTTTCCACCAATTTTGGCCCCCAAAACTTGAATTAGGTACGCTCCTTTTTTTTTTTTTTTCAAATTACCATTGATTATTGGCTGTGCCATTAATCGTTTTGATCCACTTGTTGACACTTTTTCTAGTGTTATTCTACAAATTGATGGTATTTCAGACGATTTTCCAGGTTTTTGACTCATAAAAAATCGATTTTGGGAGCTGAACATCTGGTACAACCTCAATTTTCCACTCCTTGGTCAAAATCAACTTCATATTCGGTCTCCTCGTCCCCAAAAACATGGAAAACGATACCTCAAAAGCACATTTTACTAACATGTTATACTAAAACGCAAAAAGCACCTATTTTTACACACATTTTCACTCATAACACCCCTGGGTATATTCCGATCGGGCTGAAAAGTTTCGGGACACAACTAGGGCCCAAATGAAATGAAATGAAATAAATTTATTCGTTTGTAAAGAAAATCATTATAAAAAAATATTGTATTGAGAAAAACCAGTCAAGCAGCATGACTTAATGAGCGAATTTTCAAAGAAATATTCGAATTAATGGCTATGGTTTTGAATAAAGGAAAACTTCTTCCTCCTACTGTTAGTACCTAAATTGAATAATTTGAAATAGATTTTTTCTTTCGTCTTCCTTCTAGTAATACGTGGGCCGGTACTTGTCTATCTATGAAGGTATCATAACAATTATATGTCAAATGGGAAATTCAAGGAGTTGTACTAATCGTTTGCCTCCCCCTTTTTTGCTTCGAACTCTCGTCTTCAATTAATACTTCTCACATTTTTCAATCTGACCACTCTAAGGGGGTGGGGGGGGGGGGGTAAGAGTTTAAAGATTATCCTAGTTTTGGGTAATTTTTGCGCACTTTAAATGCTCTAATTTAAGAACGGATTTAGATATCTAAAATCCGATTTCACCATCGTGTTCAGCGTGCAAAAACCTTTAAAATGAGGGGTCACTTGTTAGAAAATAACATTTTGGGGATTTTTGGGTAATTTTTGCGCACTTTAAATGCTCTAATTTGAGAACGGATCAAGATATCTAAAATCCGATTCCACCATCGTGTTCAGCGTGCAAAAACCTTTAAAATGAGGGGTCACTTGTTGGAAAATAACATTTTGGGGATTTTTGGGTAATTTTTGCGCACTTTAAATGCGCCAAAACCCTCCTTAGAGTAGGCCAATTTCGCCCATCTTCGAACTTAGCCTTTCGATTGCCAAGATAGATTTTTTGTGCAAATTTGAGCTTTTTATCTCAATTCTATCGAGAGTTATCGTCTGGAGTGACACATATATATATATAAATATATATATACATATAAAAAAGTGTTAAATTTCAGGAATCGTTTTAGAATGGTCTGAAACGGATTTCTATGAAGAAAATTTCCAAAAATTTATATTATTTAAATTTCGAAGCCATTGCAATAGCTTCATTTTCTTTGAAAATTCGCTAAAACTCCAAAGTAAAGGGTAGGAATTCGTCCCCTCATGGGCAAGCCCGCGCTAGGGTGACGAGTACTGCCAGGAGCAGAAAATAAAACAAAACAAAGTAAAATCAAAGCAATGGAGTGAACAAAAAGTATAACACAACGAATACAATGAAAGGAAAACAGACAACCTTCATATTAAATACGATGCTTATCCGAATAAATATTCAACATATACAATACTCTTCTTCAAACTCAACCATCCAAGTTACAATGCCAGAACAAAAACAATTTAAAAGAAATCATCTCTCTGACTCTGTACTCTTAAAAAATATTCTTTAAGAGTTTTATTGATAAGCTTTTGATTTTTCAAAATCCCATTGGCGATATCGTCGGGCAAGCTATTAAATTCCAATACTCCAACATACAAAAAGGATTTTTGGGTAGCATTACTACGATAAAAAGGAACTGACATTTTGTTTTGGGCCTGAAACCGCGTACTAATCTCATGGCTCGGAAAGGTAAAAGATTGGGCACGCAAAACCTGCTTGATGCAACTCAGTCTAAACAGAGAATCCACTCAAAGCCACTCAAATGGAGGATGTGTGCGAAAGAACGACTTTTTTAGACCGAAAATGAAGCCGGTAAACGTGATACTGCGTACGGCGGACGGCGTACGGCGGACGGACATTGCATTTTTGGAATCTACGCACCTTGAAACGGAAAAGAAAAAATTTTGAGGGGGTGTTACAAAAATTTTTTGCTGAGCGAATACATAGGTGTATTATTCACAGAATAATAAACCAAAACTATCGGCAGTATCGATATTGGTATCGATAGTTCTCCATCAATCGTCATCTGCAGTTGAACACAAACCTCAGGTCCGGTAGTGCCACTTCCCGCAGTGAGAGTTGTGATGAAACCGTGAAGGGGCAAATTAGAGGGAATCCGCCGTAGGGGGGCACCGCAATATGTTGGTGTCTTTCAAAACCCCTCTTTCGGTGCCCCATTCAACGACCCGGGCTGAGCGGATGAGCGCAAATAACAAACCCTCCCACTGAGCCTTTTTTTTCCCTCCAGTTTGTCAGGGTTGTGGTGTCATTCAGACGAAACTCTCTTCATTCATGTTTGACCAGAACCATCTTCCACACCCTCCCCACCAGCTCGCTAAGCCTGAGCCCATTTCTCGTTGCGAAGGTGACAAGGGAGTTGTGAAAAACCCGGGTTTCACGTCGGTGTCAGCCGACGTTCAGATCACACGAATCGTTTCGTTTCGAGTTCTTTGGTGGATCCCGCGGGATGTCCCAGTGTGACATTCGGCCTGGCAGTCGGGCCACGAGGAAGCGTCGACGGATATCTGAACCAACACAGCGCTACCAACATCCACGGCAAAGGTGTGTACGAGGAACATCGGCCCCTGAAATGCTTGGCAGAATCAAGAACAACCTTTTTTGGTTTATTATTCTGTGAATAATACACCTATGTATTCGCTCAGCAAAAAAATTTTATAACACCCCCTCAAAATTTTTCTTTTCACGTTTCAAGGTGCGTAGATTCCAAAAATGCAATTTCCGTCTGCCGTACGCTGTATCACGCACATCTACTCTAATTTCGGTTTAAAAAACGCTGCAAAGTCCTTGTCACGTGGGTTTATTATTCTACTGGACATACCTACAGAAATGCTGGCTGTTCATTTATTGTTTCATTCATGTGGTATAATTGAAATAGCTATTTCTGATGGTTTCCACCAATTTTGGCCCCCAAAACACGAGTTAGGTACGCTCCTTTTTTTCAAATTATCTTTGATTATCACTGGTAGTGCCATTTAATTGTCTTGATTCACATGCTAATACTACTTCTAGTGTTACTATACAAATTGATGGTGATTTCATACAATTTCCCAGGTTTTTGACTCATAAAAAATTAATTTCGGGAGCTTAACCTTCGTTCAACCTCAATTCTTCACTCTTAGTCAAAACCAACTTCATATTCGGTCTTCTCGCCCTAAAACACATGGAAACCGATGCCTCAAAAGCTCATGTTACTAAAACACAAAAAATAATTATTTGTATATACCCATTTTCACTCCCCTGGGTATATTCCGATCGGGCTGCAAAGATTTGGGACACAACTAGGGCCCAAATGGAGCATGTGTGCGAAAGAACGAATTTTTTTAGACCGAAATTGAAGTTGATTATGCGTGATATGGCGGACAGCGGACGGTCATTGCTTTTTTGAAATCTACGCATCTTGAAACGTAAAAGAAACCATTTTGAGGGGATGTTATAAAAAAATTTCTGAGCGAATACATAATAATAAACCAAAGTTCGTTCGTTCGTTCGCACACAGGCACCATTTGGGCCCTAGTTGTGTCCCGAAACTTTGCAGCCCGATCGGAATATACCCAGGGATGTTATGAGTGAAAATGGGTACACAAATATGTATTTTTTGTGCCTTAGTAACATGAGCTTTTGAGGTATCGTTTCCAATGTTTTTTAGGGCGAGAAGACCGAACATGAAATGATTTTGACTAAAAGAGTGAAGATCTGAGGTTGAACGAAGGTTAAGCTCCCGAAATTAATTTTTTATGAGTGAAAAACCTGGTAAATTGTCTGAAATCACCATAAGTTTGTATAATAACACTAGAAGGAGTAACAGCAGGTGAATCAAGACAATGAAATGGTACTATCAATCATCAAAAATAATCTTTTGAAAAAAAAATTGTTTTTTTGGGGGCCAAAATTGGTGGAAACCATCAGAAATAGCTACTTCAATTATTGCGCATGAAAGAAACAATAAATGAACTGCCAACATTTCTGTATGTATGTCCAGTAGAATAATAAACCCATGTGAGAAGGACTTTGCAGCGTTTTGGAATCTACCCACCTTGAAACGTACAAGGTGCGTACACAGGTGTTTTATTCATAGAATAATAAACCAAATGCAAATTTGAGGGAAAACTCATCAATTCCAAAACAATTAGTAATTCCTCATTTCGCGCGTTTCTGAGAAATATTAATTTTTTAATCATTCTTTCTTTTTTTTGAGTTTGAATCAACGCGTGTCGTTTTGACTCCACCAAGTTGCGAGTTTTCAAGTGTTGTTCGAAGGGTACGAATCCTTCCTTCCCCACCGATTTACCACCCCGTCTCAACCCGTTAGGTAAATATTATGTAGAGGAGGCCCCAGTCGGCCACGTGCTCCACCGGTGTTTTTTCCCCGACAACGAGGGGTCCAGTCCTAGCAGGGGGATGTCGACGTGTTCGCACGCTATTCGCCACTCGCATACGACTCACCCCAATTTTCTTCCTCGTTCTTTTTTTTTCCTATTCATAATTTGTCATAAACCGCATCAATCATGTGTGACGTTGATGGGCATCGCGTACGTTCGAGGATTACGATTATCATTCGTCCTTCGACGCGTGGATTTTATATCAACCAATAACTGCTTAATAGAGTTGTAACCTGTCGTGTGACTATAAATAATGATTATACATTTGTTCGTCGAATAGCAACAAGATTACCATTGACGAGCTTGAACCTTGAACAAAAACGCTGCAAATTATTACGCAACGGTTTATTATTTACCTGTATTATAGACGCCCCTTCTGCGTAGATCACTGTTTTCTGTGGTCAATACCCTCGACCTCCTCCCAGGAAAGCCCTAAATCGGGTACTGGAGCCGGGCCGGGAATTAGAGTTTCATAAAATGCGCGGGATTCAATAATTCAATAATTAATTATTTTTTGTTATCAAGAGGCATAAAGTTTCTTGAAGTTGCAGAAGTATACCTAACTATCAACAAAATCCAAAATAGTTTTATTTCATTCTTCAAATAAAATAAAATCACCGAACAGCCAATTTACAGCCATCCGTGATTATAATCAGTTGCTCACTAGCAGCGATATCTGGGCCGGATTTATACCGTCTCACTCACAATCATGTTGACGAAACATTTCGTGCAAACGAACGGCTGGTCGTACAATGCTCCGGGTGGTGTCAAAATTCTTTAGTTCGAGGTCAATTTAAAAACGTTAAAAAAAACCATAATCTTCATCGAAAGTTTTCGAACTACGCGTTCTGAAAATTTCATCCCCTATTTTTCACCCTTTCGCGGACCAACTGGGCCCGAAATGGGACCTACAAACCAAATTTCATTAATTTTGGTTCATGGTAACTAAGAAAAGTGCAAAATACGGCATACGGCGGCCGGACAGAAATTCTTTCATTACATTTTCGGATTCTACATACCTTGAAACGGAAACCATCAAATTTTGATGGGGGGGGGGGGGGGGGGGGGGGGGGGTTAAAAAATTTTGCATGCTCGATTCCAATGGTTCATTATTGAAAATAATAAACCAAAATGCGCGTCATTCTTCTGGGGACAGCATCATTGTGACAGTTTATTCCTTATTAGTTAGCTATTATAGTTGCTTACATGGTGTCAGGTATACTTAAATCCTTGAATTAGACAGTTAGAAAGGCAATAATGTCGAGAAAAACAACAGATTTAAAGGAGGCGGCGTTTGACGAGGACCGACTTGAGGCGCAAGTAGCAAGTAATTCCCCTCAGTGGCAGAATCACCTCTTTGATTCTATGAACCTTCCGGCTGGGGCCATTGTAATATGAAGTTTGAATGATTCTAAAACGGTTCTAAACTTCATCGCAAACCCTCAGTCCAGCAATTTGGTACTGTCTGGGAGGGAGGAGGGCAAAAATGTATACGATACTTTTACCTGACTGAGGATGATAAACTACGAGTTATCGAGTAATGAAGGATATAATCATTCTCCTCTTTCCCCTCAAACTAGCAATACCATCATTACAACTCCACATTTATCAAAAACTCATAAAGATAAAGATTAATAATTAACTTGATTTTCAAATCCGCACTGTCAAACGTTCTTCGTTCGAGTTCTTGGATTGGGGTATGTGGACATATTTATTTTCTTAAATGAAAGCAGATTCCATCCTGAGAATTTGGACACCAACCGCACTTTCCTACGACATGCAGTTATTTTTCTATAATTTTTCACAATTTTGACGTCATCGCAAAGCCATGGTTTTTCAGTATGTTGTATTGTATGAGTGGATTCTCTCAAAACTTATTAACTGACAGAGAAACTAAAGTGATATCGACCTTTTCGGCTTTTTAATACCTCATAGTGCAGGGATTACAATCGAACGTCACATTTCATTAATCAAGCACAATAACTGTGTTTGAATTTTGTCAAAATTCAAATATGTTTGAAACGTCGTTGTGAAGGAGAAAATACAGTAGAAAGAAGTCGCATAGTAGAAAGGCGGTCAAAGGAATAAGTCGGATATAAGGATTGGAACAGTCAGGCTCCGATCGGCTGTACGTAAACACACAGGGAATTGGCTTGTTATAGTGATCGAGAGGTCTGTTATAGTGATCAGTTTTGACTTTTTGGGGGTACAAAGTCGACAAAATAAATAAAAATGGCTGAAATAAAAGTGGTATTGAATGATGACCGGAAACAGATGATAACTTTATCGGTTTTAATAACAATTTCCTCAAGAAAAGATTTATCAAAAGTAGGTAAATTTTGGGGGGTCATAATTCGCCAATATCGATTAAAATGGCTAAAATCACCTCAAAGTATATGCGCAGTAGAATTCGCTTATAGAGACTGGCCGCGTAGTGACTGTTTCCAGTCAGTCCCAGTTCGATCAACATAAGCGACTTCTACTATAACTTCAACAATTCAAGAAAAATAACAATAATAATAAGAAAAAAATAACTCAAGAATTTTTAACGATCGCGTTCCACTATCGCAGTTGCGACCATATCAGTCTTGGAGCAGAAGACTTTGTCGGTAATTTCTAATTTCTTGTCCCAATCGCAGTCTCCCTTCGTGACAACGCGATTCGGACATCGAATTTCCCGGACGTTCCTCAAAAAAACTACGATACCACGTCGAGCGCTGCTCTGCAATTTCAGATAGAAATAAGAAGGAGGAACACGAATGTGAGGAATCATATCTTTCTTTACTTCCTATTCGTTTGTCAGGCCGATCGGCGTGATATGGAATTTCATTCGATCAAAAGGACTTTTTATATTCACAGGGAAGATGGGAACAAGTAGGTAATGGAGGGAGACGTGTGGAGGTGCACTGAATTCATCTTCATTGAACGCTGCAAGGAAAACCCAGTTTGTTAGAAATTCCTAGCAGTGAAACATCGATTCGTGCTTTGCGTTGCGAATCGATTCTTCCCGCACAGTCACATTTTTATAAATTACTGCGCTTAGTTTTACAATTTTAATGCCCTCCAAGTTCCATAAAAATCTACGTCAGCATTCTGCATAAGTCTATTCGAAACTTCCATCCGTAATGAAGAGTTAGTGAATAGGCACTGATTTATTGCGCATTTAATAAGAATACGATACCTCAAATATTACTGGCATCTGAGACGTACAACCAACTTTCATCATGAAATTTACATTTGGTACATCGAGTCGATCACATTATTGCAACCAAAGTGCATAATGCAACGTAGTAAGCAAATCACGTAGTTGTGTGATTTTATCGATTTTGAAACAACTCAATTGCGTTTTGGATGATCTCCAACAACTCTGATATTCACTACAAAAAAAAACGGAGTTATTGAAAAGTTGTCTATGTTCACTAAAATAAATACGCAAAATATATACTGTTATACCGGTTGCTGTGATCAAACCATCGTCAGTAACAAACATTAACAGTTACGGTATACAGGTATTGTTATATATATATATATATATATATATATATATATATCAATATATAACCTATCAATAACTCCGTATTTTGATTTTGAAACGTGTTTCCACGATTTCACCGCGATTTATTTATATCGTAGCAAATGTGTAACACATTTCTTAGTTTGGATTAAAGACTTGTATTTAGTACATAACGCAATTCCACGTAGAAACTGATGTACGGATTTTTTATTGTTGCACCATATTGGTATATGTAACGTTTTTTGTGTGTGTGAATAAGTGCTATATGTAGAAGTTTATTGGGGTTGGGATCCTTGACACCGGTGTTGAGCGATACGAAATTATATTGCTATTGTGTTCCCGTCGTTTCGGCCAACCCATTTAAGGCTTGAGTATGGCAGATGGAGGGTGTTCACCGTAGGAAGACGTTTGATTACCAGTGAGAAGATAGTTTGTTTAACTGCATGTAATATGTACAGAGGTTTCAGTTCGTTATTATTTAGGTAGGTAATACGTATTTTTTTAAATAATATCTTTAGGTAGGTATATATTTTTTTCCTCTACCTACCTATGTTACCTTACCTAATATTTTTGAAAATTTACAGTTTTGAAAATGTACGGTGTTATGAACTATGTGTAGGCCCAGTCCGAAGGTTATTCTGTCTAATGTACAATAAATGTGTTTACTCTTTATTAAATATATTTATCCTACAAAAATGTAGATTACGGTATAAGTATACACTTTTGGTTTATTATTTTCAATAATGAACCACTGGAATCGAGCATGGAAAAAAAAATTCGAACCCCCCCCCCCCCCTCAAAATTTGATAGTTTACGTTTCAAGGTATGTAGAATCCGAAAATGCAATACAAATATTTCTGTCTGTCCACCGTACGCCGTACTGGCCACTTTTCTTAGTTACCATGAAACAAAATTGATGAAAACCGGGTTATAGGTTCCGTTCGGGGTCTAGTTGGTCCTCGAAGCTCGGCGTTACTGTCAGTCATCTCTAACTTAGGGGTTCAAAATAGGGGTTGAAATTTTCAGAACGCCGTAGCTCGAAAACTTTCCATAGAAGGGTATGGTTTTTTCTACGTTATTAAATTTGTCTTGAGCTAATCAATTTTATGAGACCACCCGGAGCATTGTACGTCCAGCCGTTCGTGTGCACCAAAAAGCTTCGTCAACACGATCGTGAATCAAACGGTATAAATCCGGCCCGGATATCATCGCTAGGGAGCACCTGATTATAATCAAGGATGGCTGTATGAAGTCGACTTGGTTGTTCTGCGAAATTATTTCATTTGATAAGTGATGGACTATTGGATTTTGTTGGTAGGTACTTGTGAAACTTGAACAAACGTTGAAGTATTGTTGATGGGTAAATTATTACAAATGGTAAATTATTACACAACAGCTAATTATTACACAACGGTACATCTACCAAGAAGGGGCTGGATTTTGTTGATCGGTACTTTTGCAACGTGAACAACCGTTGAAGTATTATTGATGGGCAAGTTATTACACAACGGTTCATTATAGGTGCTGACCACAGAAAACAGTGATCTACGCAGAAGGGGCATTCATTTCACTCCACATCAACAATTTTCCTTCAGAACTTCATTACTTATTTGCATTTCTTTTCGCCATTTTAGTTACTGTTTGTCATCGACAGAATTATTTTAGCAACATTTAACTCGTGATTTAGGTAGGTACCTAGTAACGAGTACGGGGTTAGGTACTAACCTACGGTGGTTCTGTGATCTACATAATATGTATAGAATAGTACATATTATATTATATAGACGGGTTATCTATACAGAGAGCTGTGATCTGTAACAGAAGGGTATTCTGTACAAAATAATAAACAGTTGTGCAGGGATTTGCAGCGTTTTAGTAGGTAAGTAAATTGATGATCGGTTAGAATTTAGAGTTGGTATCTAATTATAATTAGAAGTTACCTGTTGTTCTATAATAATTGGATATACTGTATGTTATATGTCTAGGTGTAGGCTTATTCTAAACATCGTTCCTGGCATGTTGTTACAATCGTAACAGGTTTTTATCGAGATTCATCAAGAACTCACCTCTCATAGCGAGATAATCCAAATTTGAGCGGTACAGATTTCTTGCACTTCGCGAAATTCACCGTGAAAAGTAAAAATCCCGAAAAAACGAGCAGGTGATAACAGTACGACGGCAGTTGACCGCTGATTGAAATTTTCTACTTAAACGGCGTTCGGTTGATGACAGGTGATGACGGCGAGATGATGTGATGATTGGAAGGGGAGGAAGAAGCCTTTTTTTAATAGGAGGGGACCCGAGATGAGCCGGAGACTGGATGAGAATGTTGTCCTGGAGCAACAAGGGCAGGGCGAGCGCAGATCAGATAGGGAGGAGGGGATGAAAGAGGGAGGAGCTGGTAGGCGGGGTCTTCCATCGGGATTTACAGGGGGGGATGAACAGGGGGGGGAATTGGAGCGATGATGCGGGGGATGAGGGGTTGGGCCCTTTCGCCCTCCGGAGGATGAGCTTCCTTGTTGCATCCCGACTATTGATCTAGTCTGCTACCATCCACAGCCACCTTACACTTCCAATACATTATCAAGTCACACGCAAACATAACTGCGAGATGATGCGAGCAAAACGCTGCAGATTATTACACAACGGTGTAGTATTTTCCTGTACAAAAACTCCCACTGCGTATATCACTGAACTCCTATTAGCCTACGACCGTTATTTAAAAGGGTCGTTTTTGGTTTATTATTCTGTGAATAATAGGTACACCTATGTAATCGCTCAGCAAAAAATTTGTATAACACCCCCTCAAAATTTTTTCTTTTCCGTTTCAAGGTGCGTAGATTCCAAAAACGCTGCAAAGTCCTTGTTACATGGGTTTATTATTCTATTGGACATACCTACAGAGATTTTGGCTGTTTATTTATTGTCTCTTTCATATAAAATAATTGAAATAGCTATCTCTGGTGGTTTCCACCAATTTTGGCCCCCAAAACACGAATAAAGTCCGCTCTTTTTTTTTTTTATAAATTATCTCTGATCATTGATAGTACCTACCATTTAATCGTCTTGATCCACCTGTTGACACTTTTTCCAGTGTTATTCTACAAATTGATGGTGATTTCAGACGATTTCCCAGGTTCTTGACTCATAAAAATTCAATTTCGGGAGCTGAACATCTGGTAGAACCTCAATTTTCTACTTACTCTTTGGTCAAAATCGACTTCATATTCGGTCTTCTCGTCCCCAAAAACATGAAAAACGATACCTTGAATGCTCATGTTACCAACATTTTGCTAAAACGCAAAAAGTACCTATTTTTACACACATTTTCACTCATAACACCCCTGGGTATATTCCGATCGGGCTGAAAAGTTTCGGGACACAACTAGGGCCCAAATGGAGGATGTGTGCGAAAGAACGAATTTTTTAGACCGAAAATGAAGCCTGTGCACGTGATACGGCGGACGGCGGACGGACATTGCATTTTTGGAATCTAGGCACCTTGAAATGGAAAAGAAAAAATTTTGAGGGGGTGTTATAAAAATTGTTTGCTGAGCGAATACATAGGTGTATTATTCACAGAATAATAAACCAAAACCGGATGCTAACTGTTATAATCCATGTTCGTATTAGACTCCATGTAGTAGCCATGATGCAATCTCCCTGCTGTGACGATTCATCATTCCGAACTTGTACAGTTTGATTATTATACGTCGTTCTCAATCAGATGCGTTTTGAATCTTTTCCTATCACATTTCTCAATTCAAACATGTAAGGTTACGACACTAACCTGTTAGATCGTGCAACGATCTAAGGTTGTGAAAGTTAGGTCGTTGAACGACCTAAGCTGATTTGATGGGTGACGCTAACGTTAACGTTGAACTGTTCTCATCATATTATTCTCATCACTTGAAGATTTCAGTTTAAAAAGCCGTTTTTAGTTCTCATCTTCGCTAGTATAATTATATGGTTGTTCATAGACTAGCTAGGTACAATTAATTAAGATTTTCCAGCCTTAAAGGTTCACAGAAACATGTCCTATTACTATTTTCAAATGGAAAATAATGTAGGGTTGCCCAGACGCGAGACAAATTAGCCAAAAAACTAAAGGTTTGTGGCTAATTAAAGTTATTTGGCAAAAATTAGTGGCTAATAGGTAGACATTATTAGCCAAAAAACGCTGCAAAGTCCTTGTCACATGGGTTTATTATTCTATTGGACATACCTACAGAGATGTTGGCTGTTTATTTATTGTTTCTTTCATGTCAAATCATTGAAATATAGCTATTTCTGGTGGTTTCCACCAATTTTGGCCTCCAAAACTTGAATTAGGTAGGTACGCTCCTTTTTTTGTTTTTTAAAGTATCTTTGATCATTGATAGTACCATTTAATCGTCTTGATCCACGTGTTGACACTTTTTCTTGTTTATTCTACAAATTGTTTCCCAGGTTTTTGACTCATAAAAAATCAATTTTGGCTTCTCGTCCCCAAAAACATGAAAAACGATACCTCAAAAGCTCATTTTACTAACATGTTACTAAAACACAAAAAGTACCTATTTTTACACACATTTTCACTCATAACTCCCCTGGGTAGGTATATTCCGATCGGGCTGCAAGGTTTCGGGACACAACTAGGGCCCAAATGGAGCATGTGTGCGAAAGAACGAATTTTTTAGACCGAAAATGAAGGCTGTACACGTGATACGGCGGACGGCGGACGGACATTGCATTTTTGGAACCTACGCACCTTGAAACGGAAAAGAAAAAATTTTGAGGGGGTGTTATAAAAATTTTTTGCTGAGCGAATAGGTACATAGGTGTATTATTCACAGAATAATAAACCAAAACCGTACGATTGTCCATAGACATAGAGAAATTAGCCAGGTACAATTTATTGACATTTTGCAGTCTTCAAGGGTCACAGAAATATTTCCTAATACTGTTTTAAAAAAAATATAGAAATTTAGGGTTCTGCGAGATGATGCGAACAAAACGCTGCAGATTATTACACAACGGCGTAGTATTTTCCTGTACAAAAACTCCTACTGCGTACCTATATCACTGAACTATTAGCCTATACGACCCTTAGTTGAAAGGGTCGTTTTTGTGGTGGATACCCAACCACCCACGCACGCGCGCACGTGCAGTCGCTGAACCTAAGTAGGACCCTCGACACATTCCCACTATTCACCTAATTTGGATGACTCGTTTGGCCGTGAACAAGAAACTTGTACCGACCAACGGATACGTGAAAACGCTTCGAATTATTACACAGCGGTTCATTATTTTGCCGTACAGATTTTGCGTAAGTCACTGTTTTCTGTTTGACAGTTGGTATATAAGGAATTTATACACCGGATTTCGCCTTTGTCATACCAATCCGAGCGTTTTGAAATTCACGAGGGACTATCTAGAAGCCACACCCCAACTACCCACCGAGTTGGGGGGGGAGTAAATCGATATATGATAACTTGCAGCGTTTTCAGTTGCATTTTCGTATTCTGCGCACCTTTAAACGCAAACCTTCAAATTTTGAGGGGGAAACTGTTCCATGTTTCTTGAATTTTAGCCGTAGGCTCTAAGCAGTAAGCATCCGGGGGTCCAGAGGGCTTGCCCCCTGGCGAGGCGCGCAGCGCCGAGTTTTGATTATCCGTAATCATCCATAATCCACTTTATATTGGCTAAAAAAACTTTTTTCCTCTCTCTCTAACGCTCAATGGTTTATTATTGAAAATAATGAAACAACAATCCGCGATTTCCGTCGCCCGTCGTAAAACAGACAGCCGTCCAACTGCCGTGCGGGCGTCGCGGACGTGATCAGCTGTCCTCGCAGGAGGATCAGAATTAGATGCGACCATTTCACTGAAGGCTGCCTATCGCCTCGCCACACTTTCCGTCGTTTCGAGGCTTTTTCTCCCCCCTTTTTTCCCCATTTAATAAATCTTTTATTTGTTTAAGACTGTCAAACAAAGTAATTATAGGGTCAAGTTGGTCCTCGAAGCTCGGCGTTACTGTCAGTCATCTCTAAGGGGTTCAAAATAGGGGTTGAAATTTTCAGAACGCCGTAGCTCGAAAACATTCGACAGAAGGGTATGGTTTTTTTACGTTATTAAATTTTTTTTGAGCTAAACAATTTTTTGAGACCACCCGGAGCATTGCACGTTCGTGTGCACCAAAAAGGTTCGTCAGCACGATCGTGAATCAAACGGTATAAATCCGGCCCGGATATCATCTCTAGGGAGCACCTGATTATAATCAAGGATGGCTGTATGAAGTGGAGTTGGTTGTTCTGCGATATTATTTCATTTGATAAGTCATGGACTATTGGATTTTGTAGGTAGGTACCTACTTGTGAAACTTGAACAAACGTTGAAGTATTATTGATGGGTAAATTACTACACAATGGTAAATTATTACACAACGGTAAATAATTACACAACGGTAAATTATTACATAACGGTTCATCTACCAAGAAGGGGCTGGATTTTGTTGATCGGTACTTTTGCAACTTGAACAACCGTTGAAGTATTATTGGTGGGCAAGTTATTACACAACGGTTCATTATACTTGACCAGAAGGTAGGTACTGACCACAGAAAACAGTGATCTACGCAGAAGGGGCATCTATTTCACTCCACATCAACAATTTTCCTTCAGCACTTCATTATTTGCGGTTCTTTTTTCCATTTTTGGTACTGTTTGTCATCGACAGAATTATTTTAGCAACATTTAACTCGTGATTTAGATAGCTACCTACTAGCGAGTACGGAGTTAGGTACTAACCTCCGGAGGGTCTGCGATCTACATAATATGTATAGAATAGTACATATTATATTGCAGAGACGGGTTATCTATACAGAGAGCTGTGATCTGTAACAGAAGGGTATTCTGTACAAAATAATAACCCGTTGTGCAGGGATTTGCAGCGTTTTTCAAATGAAATAATATCACTGAACAACCAACTCGACTTTGTACTCCGTGAATATAATCATGTGCTCCCTAGCAATGATGACCTGGGGCCAATTCCCCATTGTTACCTATCGCGTCCCTGTGATGATATTTGAGCTGAATTTATACAATTTCATTCACCACCTTGTTGTGCACCTGTCGGTGCAAACTTATGGGCCTTACTGTGAACGAACGGCTGGACGTACAATGCTCCGGGTGGTCATAAAAACTCCCAACTTCGAGAATTAATTAAAATCGTTAAAAAATTCGAGGAAACGGTGTCCTGGGGACTTCAACCCCTATTTTTCACCCTTTAGGGATGACTGACATTAACTCTGAGCTTCGAGGACCATCTAGACCCCATATGGGAGCTATAAACCGAATTTCGTCAATTTCGGTTCATGGTAACTAAGAACAGTCCGCTGTACAGCGTACGGCGGACGGACAGAAATTTTTTTATTGCATTACCGGACTCTAGGTACTACCTTGAAACGTAAACCATTAAAATTTGTAGGTGGGGGGGGCTTAAAAATTTGTTTTTCATGCTCGGTTCCAAACGTTCATTATTGAAAATAATAAACCAAAAAGTGGTCGATAAAACTCGAATCTGATGGATATGGAGAAAGACGATAGAAACACGAATATGAAAACAGCAGAATCCACAGTGGGAGGCCCACTTCCACTATCCCACTGCGGGGTGGCCTGTGAAGAAGACCCTCGCTCGCTCGTCCTCCCACCACTGTCTCCCCTCTTTTATCTAGTCAGTTCGAGGGCGGGGCTTGCGCAGGTCCCTCAGGGATGAGCCCTTCCCTTTGTTGGGTGTATCTTCGTGTATTTCGAGCCGAGGTCGACTCAACGGCTTTGCCCTGTGGATATCCGTCCATCTCCCGACGCCCCGATATGAGAGCCAATGAGGACTGCTGTTTATATTTTTAAATTAAATTACGTTCCATTCTAAGAGTTTCGAGACAAACCGCACTCTCCTACGATGAACCGTTCTTTTTCTATGAGCTTTCAAAGTTTCGGCAACGAGTGACGTCACCCTGGGCCCTGGCGGGAGGGGTGCAGTGACGTCACTTGTTGCCGAAACTTTGAAAGCTCATAGAAAAACTATTCATCGTAGGAGAGTGCCGGTTTGTCTCAAAATTCTTAGGATGGAACCCTACTTTCATTTAAAAATATAAACAAAAGTCGTGGGTACTCCTCATTACGCCAGCTCTAAGTGCATAAGGCAGTATAGAAATTAGTTGTTAGCGGTTAGATTAGGTACCTACGGTATACAGTTTAAAAAAACCCCATACCCTTCTATTGAAAGTTTTCGAGGTACGGGATTCGGGAAATTACAACCCCTATTTTTCACCCCTTAGAGATGACTGACAGTAACGCCGAGTTTCGAGGACCAACTAGACCCCAAACGGGATCTACAAACCAAATTTCAATAATTTTGGTTCATGGTAACTAAGGAAAGTGCGAAGTACTGACGGACGGCGTACGGGCGGCTTTTGTTGGGTGCTGTTGTAATTTGAACAAACTTTATGCTTCATTAATAACAACAGATGATCATTAATAATGGAATTATTGAACCCCGCGCATTTTTATGAAACTTCAATTCCCCGGCTGGCTTGAGTACTCGATTTTCGGTTTTCCTGTGGTACGGGGCTCGAGGGTAGGTACTGAAAATAGTGATCTACGCAGAATAATAAATAATAAAATAATAAATCTGTTGTTTAATCATTTACAGCGTTTTTCATTCCATTTTCGGATTCTACGTACCTTGAAACGGAAGCCATCAAAATTTTTTTTCGTGCTCGATTCCAAAGGTTCATTATTGAAAATAATAAACTAAAAATAGGATAGTTTGACCCGTATTTTGGTTTATCGTTATTTTCAATAATG
This sequence comes from Leptopterna dolabrata, assembly GCA_954871275.1. Lineage (NCBI taxonomy): Eukaryota > Metazoa > Arthropoda > Insecta > Hemiptera > Miridae > Leptopterna > Leptopterna dolabrata. The sequence continues at coordinate 6,566,916 of OX940983.1, read as the reverse complement.
AACATTTGGAATCGAGCATGAAAAAGAATAATAATAATCCCACCCCTCCCCCCAACATTTTTTGATGGTTTCCGTTTCGGAATAAAGAAAATTTGTGTCCGTCTGCCGCACTTCGCATTCTCCTTAGTTACCATGAACCAAAATGAATGAAATTTGGGTTTTAGGTCCCATTTGGGGTCTAGTTGGTCCGCGAAGCTCGGCGTTACTGCCAGTTATCTCTAAAAATAGGCGTTGCCATTTTCAGAACGCCTTAGCTCGAAAACATTCTACAGAATGGTTTTTTGACGTTTTTAAAGTGATTCGAACTTGAGACTACGTATGTACGTTCAGCCGTTCGTTCATCGTAAGGCCCTGAAGTTTATACCGAAAACCTTTGTCAACGTGAGTGTGAATCACGTGGTATACGCACACTTAGCCCAGCTATTATCATTGCTCGGTATCAGCTGATTATAATCACGCATGGCTGTGTGAAATCGAGTTGGTTATTCCGAGATAGTATTTCATCCGAAGAAAGTTGGTTATTTTTGCTGATAGGTAGTACCCATCTTCTTTTGTAACTCGAACAAACTTGGTTCAGTGTCTGTTTTTGTGTCGCTAATTCTTGCTACACACGTGTATAATTTCTTGAATTCGAATCCGACTTTGCTGAAATTTGGGGGTTGGGCCCAAATGGTCCGAGATGGATCATGAATACAGACACTGCGCATGCGCAAACGCAAATCCGAGGTAGCTACTTACCCACTCAATTTCTCACGAACAAATGGCCCGATTATTCTCAAATAACAAACAGTTATCTACGCAGTGATCTACACAGAACACAATGAACGGTTGTGTAATAATTTGCATAGTTTTTCATTTTCGATAGCTAATTTGGATTCTACGAGAAATTTCACACCAAACCACCCCTTTGAATGGAAGGTATTTTTCCACGCCAAATCACGAGGTTATCCCATCATACCTGGACAAAACACAGTAAAATCAGAAGTCTGAGCGGCGGGGGGGGGGCCTCATTTAAGGCAGAAAAGCCGCTGGTTTGTCTTAAATAGGACGCTGTTTATGAAGATAATTAACAACAAAGTAGAAAATACTGGAATTGACGGCTAGCTTCATAATAATTATAATCACCATCGAAAATAAGTTATGTTGGTAGGTACAATTTATTAATTTAAGGTGCTGAGATCCGATACTGTCCAAGTGCGACCTACATATTTATCATTTAATTTGGTTCAATAGATTCACTTAGAAGTCTTAGGACTCAAAATTTGCTGTTATTAGAAAATCTGTACACCAAAATCTATAATACGAGTGCATATAGCGCCAGTTCTGGTAGTCCAACGAGTAGACCCTCACTAATTTTCGAAAATTAGGAATAAGACCAACGTTTGGATGGCCGTTCTCCTCCAGAAATAAGGTGTAACTTAGGATACCGCAACTATGTAAATGAATCATCATAAGTGATGCAGCTACCCGTAATATGGGAACATGTTTTCCTCAAGTACCATATTTTCATATTCATGCACGTGAATGTTTGCAGCTCAACGTTTTTGTGCAGAGTGCAGTTTATTGTGGTGTGGCGGTTCTGGTTCGTATAGAATTAATGAGTGTTCGTGTTACCTGAACCAGGATAAAGTGAAGGTTGATTCGTTGTCGAGTTTTACAGATGCGTTTTTGACTAGGCGCGTCTGAGCAGGGCGAAAACGTCGTTACCGAATGATAAAGCGCTCCGAGTCAAAAGATCAAGTGCCCTACGGTGCTGCGCTTCATGGGATTGAGATAGTCATCCGAGTGACGAACCCCTTTTCTCCCAATTTCCGAAAGAAAAATATCGTGGTAAAATCGACCGCTAATTTCACACCAATTGTGCGGCACCGGAAGATGGTATCTCCATTATCCGGTAGAACTGCGGACGGAAGGGTTACCCAGGTTCCCACAGAATCGAGACAAAATATCGAAAAAACCCTTCATTCCGACATTTGAAATCCTTTTTTTCCACCCCAAATTCAGAAGATTTTGTTTTGTCTGGTGGGGTTTTTTTTCACAGTTTTGAGGAAGAGGGGTATAAAGAACGAACAATACGATGGCCCAAGGGCTTGAGTAGCACTTGAAAACACCTATTTTTTATTAATTTTTTCTAAAGGTTATTTCACCCCTTCCAGCCGTTGACGGTTGTACGGGTACATCGGTAAAGGGGTGAGAAAAATGAGCATTAAAAAAAAGGAGGAACCAGCCTGATCGGCGTCCGTGAAACCTCTATTGAGCTCATTATTGGAAATGAAGGGGTTTGAGGGATTCGCTTTGCGGGTTTCCTTCAGAAAATAGGAAGAGGTTCCGAGCGTTCCACCCCAGCGTCGCTCGCGGTCACAGGTCAACCTGGGGTGCAGAGCAGGTGAGGAGTCCGTACCTATTTGCCCTCTTCATGAAGGTCTCATGACGATTCAATCAAACAGATACCTTCTAAGTGATAATTGTGCCGCTTCATACGTGGAAGAAAAAAAAAACGCTGAAAATCCCTGCTCAACGGTTTATTATTTTGTACAGAATACCCTTCTGTTACAGATCACAGCTCTCTGTATAGATAACCCGCCTATATAATATAATATGTACTATTCTATACATATTATGTGGATCGCAGACCCTCCGTAGGTTAGTACTTAACCCAGTACTCGTTACTAGGTACCTACCTACATAACGAGTTAAATGTTGCTAAAATAATTCTGTCGATGACAAACAGTAACTAGAACGGCAAAAAGAAACGCAAATAATGAAGTTCTGAAGGGAAATTGTTGATGTGGGGTGAAATAGATGCCCCTTCTGCGTAGATCACTGTTTTCTGTGGTCAATACCTATAATGAACCGTTGTGTAATAACTTGCCCATCAATAATACTTCAACGGTTGTTCAAGTTGCAAAAGTACCGATCAGCAAAATCCAGCCCCTTCCTGGTTGATGAACCGTTGTGTAATAATTTACCGTTGTGTAATAATTTGCCGTTGTGTAATAATTTTTCCGTTATGTAATAATTCACCGTTATGTAATAATTTGCCGTTGTGTAATAATTTACCATTGTGTAATGATTTACCCATCAATAATACTTCAACGTTTGTTCAAGTTTCACAAGTACCTACCTACCAACAAAATCCTATAGTCCATCACTTATCAAATGAAATAATATCGCAGAACAACCAACTCGACTCCATACAGCCATCCTTGATTATAATCAGGTGCTCCCTAGTGATGATATCCCGGCCGGATTTATACCGTTTGATTCACGATCGGGTCGACGAAGCTTTTCGGTACAAACGAACGGCTGGACGTACAATGCTCCGGGTGGACTCAAAAAATTGTTTAGCTCAAGACAAATTTGATAATGAAAAAAAACCATATCCTTCCATCGAAAGTTTTTGAACTACGGCGTTCTGAAAATTTCAACCCCTACTTTTAACCCCTTAGAGATGACTGACAGTAACACCGAGCTTCGAGGAGCAACTAGACCCCCGAACGGAACCTATAACCGAAATTTCATCAATTTTGTTTCATGGTAACTAAGAAAAATTGCCAGGACGGCGGACAGACAGAAATATTTTTATTGGATTTTCGGATTCTACATACTTTGAAACGTAAACCATCAAATTTTGAGGGGTGGTTAGAATTTTTTTTTTTTTTTTCCATGCTCGATTCCAATGGTTCATTATTGAAAATAATAAACCTAAAGTTCTCTTCGTTTCGTCGCAGAACTGTATTCCTGCTGAGATGTGTTGTGAAATGGTTTGGTCCGTGCGAAATTGACAGATCTGCACCGTTGGAGGAAAAGTAAGTCAGAAGCAGAAAAGTCGTATTTGAATGTTTGGCTAAGATGAGTTAACGGTTCCAATCCCCGTTCTGTGGGGTGATTTCTACCGAATTTTAGAGTCTCAGAGCCGTATCTGCACGACAAATGCCTCATAACGGGCTTAAAAATAATGGGATAATGTACTTATGGGTGGATTTAATAAGCAAAAACTCGTAAATGCCTTTTCTGAAGGTAATAAGTTGTATCTGACAGCAGATACGATTTTTTTGCCAATCATTTTGCAGATACGGGTTAGTAAAACGCAGATATACGGTCTTAAAATTTCGTTAAATAATGATAATGTCGTGGTATCCTCCTGGAATACCACTCAATGTACATATTAAGATGGTCCTAAATAAAACCGAACGAACGGAGGGCCTACGTGACTAAAGTGGGATAGGTCTCCTATCCCTCCATTGATCCACCAAAGGCTCCTAAAGACCGTCGGAGGACCTGAGGAGGGTGGAAGATCTCCTATAAAACCCGCTCTTCTCACCCAACTCGCCATTCTACGCTCATGATGACTTCTGTCTCTCTCCTCATACCTCCTTACCTTTCTCGCCTAAAAGAACTCAGAGTGGTGGAACTGGTCTGGTGATAACCGACGTGTTGGAACCATCTGGGCACATCCCCTTGTGTTTCTAGTGGTGGTAACCTTTCTGGCTTCGCCTTTTAAACGCTAGCTATCCAACCAACTCACATCTCAACCTCACCTATCCAAGCCACACCTTAACCTTTCTTTCTATCACCACAAATAATATCAATTTATTGAGCGTTATTCCATAAGTGCTCACTCAAATAACTCTTAGCTCTCAACTCTTAGCTTTTGGCTTTGCCTTTAAAATACGAGAAACCAGTCCACTTTAGGGGTTCGGAGGTGGGTTTCAACATCAAAATTGCAAACGGTGGGAGAACTCGACGCTAGAGAATGTGAGGATACCAGAAATATTTGTGGGCCGAGTCGATCAGATATTATACTCGTAGTTTGAACTAGACCGTCAAAAACTCATAGGTATTGCATTGATCTCGATTAATACCCACATTACAGACTACACAACTGACTTATTGACACAATAATTGGAGCTATATTGTCTCTACACGTCGAATGGTTTTTATTATCATTATTACGTTTGTGATTAATGTTTCCCGGGATATGAGTACCAATTTGGCGCAGTCCCCAGAGATATAGGTACACAGACAAAAACGCTGCAAAGTCCTTGTCACATAGTTTTATTATTCTATTGGACATACCAACAGAAATGTGCTTCTCAAAAATGCAAATTAGGCTCCTATTTTTTTTTTTTTTCAAATTATCTTTGATTATTGATATTGCCATTTAATTGTCTTGATTTACCTTTTGATGCTACTTCTAGTGTTATTATACAATTTTATGGTGAACCCATGTTTTTGACCCAGAAAAAAATTAATATTGGGAGCTGAACATTCGATGAACCTCAATTCGTTGACCTGTTTAAATTACTCGTAACCAATGAGTTCCTTCACGTCTTCTCATTCGGCATGACACTCTGTTCGTTCTGATTTGATGTCTGTAAATAAAATCCTTTAGTTTGAAATGAAAACACGTTGATTTGGAAAACAATGAATTTGAAATGGAAAACCTTTAATTTGAAATGGCAAAATCTTTAATTTGAATTAGAAAATCTTTAATTTGAATTAGAAAACCTTGAATTTGAATTAGACAATTTTTAATTTGAAATGGAAAACCTTGAATTTGTTCCGTAGAACCTTGAATTTATTTCGGAATACCTTTAATTTGTTTCGGAAAACCTTGAATTTGACTCGGAAATGCTATATATTGCTATATATATAGTTGCACGTCATTGAGCTTCTTAGTCGGTGATATTTATGCGGTCTTGCATCCGTTGAAAATTGTACGGTATAACTAAACAATTATTTGGAGATGGGGTGAGGAGCTCGAGGGATGAACACCAAACCCTTTCCGATATCCGTGAAACCTCCGTTGACATTCATTAGGGGTGTGATTGAGGGATTTTTTCTTCTTTTTGAAGAGAAAAAGAAACCACTGTCATCCAGCCCCAGGCAACTACTTGTGGGGGTCAAGGGGTTGAACCCAACCCAACCTGCGAAAGTCGCTCCCCTATTTCACTGATTTCGCGCAACCCCCTTCGAAAGGGTGCATCTTTTCCTTATGATTCCTGCCCGCTCATCCTGTGATAATCCAATCATAGAAACCCTTCCGCCAGGTGATAATTATGTCTCTTCGAGGGGAAAAACGTCCAAAAATCCGCACCAAAAAGCCTTTCTCACCCCATACAACTTTATGGAAACCTGCAGAAGGGTTGAACCGTGTGAAATCATCTGATTGAAATTTGAAGAAAGAAAAAATCAAGACATCACAAAGAAGTGACTAGATCCTACCCATTCATTTCAATTCTAACGGCGATTTCTTCATTTTTTCCCCTCCAGAAACGAGCATCATTATTTCATTTGAGTAAAATGAATGTACTTTCAACTTGAGCACAATATTTCTCGCCATGATCAATTCTTGGTGAGTATAAGGAAGGTACTGGTATAATCCCATCATATGAAACATACCGCCAGGTGATAATTATGTGTCTTCGAGTGGAAAAACATCCAATCCCGCAGTTCATGGAAACCTTCAGAAGGGTAGAACCGTGGGAAATGATGAGATCGGAATTGATTGAAATATGACACCACAAAGATACTGCAATGTTACCCGATCATTTCAATTCTAACGGCTGTTTTGACTAATTTTTTTTTTGTTCGCAGTAGCCAGGCATGATTAATTTGGCGGTTCACGGAAAATTAATTACTATAACCTATAGATATTTTATCTGTTTACAAAAACGGTCGATACGTAGGTATATCAGTCCACCAACCTTTTGAATTTTTATAAATTTTTTAAATTATATTCTAATCATTTTTCCAACTATTTCCTCAGTGCCTGTTTCAGTTATGTCAAACTGATGATAGTTTCGATGATATCGGGTAAAAAGAAACTATCGACATATCGATTGTTACTGGATTTTGGTTTATTGTTTTTAATAATGAACCTTTGGAAACCAGCATGAAGAGAAAAATTTAACCCCCCCCCCCGCCCCTCACCCCACCTCAAAAATTGGAGGTCTTCGTTTCAAGGTATTTAGAATACGAAAATGGAATACAAAAATTTCTGGCCATCCGCCATCCGCCGTACTTCGCACTTTCCTTAATTACCATGATCGAAAATATTAATGAAATTTGGGAGGGGAATTTCCCGAACGCCGTACCTCGAATAGAAGGGTATGTTTTTCTTTACGTTTTTAAATTGATCTTGAACTTAAGAATTGTTTGAGACCACCCGACCATTTTGTATGTCCAGCCGTTCGTTGGCATCGAAAAGCTTCGTCAACATGATCGTGAATCAAACGGTATAAATCCGGCCCGGATATCATTGCTAGGGAAACCCTGATTATAATCACGCATGGCTGTATGAAGTCGAGTTGGTTGTTCTGTGATATTATTTCAATGGAAGAATGGTGGTTATTTTGGATTTTGTTGATAGGTACATTTGTAACTTGAACAAAAGTTATGCTTCGCGACTAACAATAAATATTTATTTGTAGAATTATTGAATACTATGAACATGGCTAGCTCCAGTACTCTATTTAGGGCTTTCCTCGGGTAGGTACTGAACACGGAAAACAGTGATCTACGCAGAAGGGGCACCTACACAGGTAAATAATAAACCATTGTGTAGAATTTGCAGCGTTTAAATCATTCCGTCACGCCAAACCACAGTAATCAGCTGTTTAAGTACATCATAATTACAATAGTTATATGTTGTACGAGGCACCATATTGGTATAATAATAGAGAAACGACCAACTGAAAACCCTTCTCATGGAGATGAGAAGGAAAAACTAAGAAATATAGAAAAAAAAATACTGCAAATTATTATAAAACGGTTTATTATTTACTTGCATAGATGCCCCTTTTGCGTAGATCACTGTTTTATGTGGCCACTACCTACCCTCGAGCTCCCACCAGGAAAGCCCTAAACCGAGAACTGGAGCCAGCCCGGGAATTACGATTTCATAAAAATGCGCGGGATACAATAATTCAATAATTAATTATTTGTTGTTATGCATGAAGCATAACGTTTGTTCAAGTTGCAAGAGTACCTACCGAAAAAATGCAAAAGAGCCATAATTTTTCAGATGAAATAATATCACAGAACAACCAACTCGACTTCATACAGCCATCCGTGATTATAATCAGGTGCTCCCTAGCAATGATATCCGGGCCGGATTTATACCGTTTGATTCACGATCGTGTTGACGAAGCTTTTCGGTGCACACGAACGACTGGTCTTACAATGCTCCAGGTGGTCTCAAAAAATTCTTTAGTTCAAGATCAATTTAAAAACTTAATAAAAACCCTTCTATTGAACGTTTTCGGCTACGGCGTTCTGAATATTTCAACCCCTATTTTTCACCCCTTAGAGATGACTGACAGTAACGCCGAGTTTCGAGGACCAACTAGACCCCAAACGGGACCTACAAACCAATTTCATTAATTTTGGTTCATGATAACTAAGAAAAGTGCTAAGTACGGCGTACGGCGGACGTACAGAATTTTTTTTATTGCATTTTCGGATTCTACAACCTTGAAACGTAAACCATCAAATTTTGAGGGGGGGGTTAATTTTATTTATTTTTTTTCATGCTCGATTCCAGAGGTCATTATTGAAAATAATCATCCAAAATCTTCCGTACCATCATGGATGGTAGGTAATTTGGATGATGGTGTCAGATAGGCTGTGAAGGTAAGAATAATTGCTTTACTCCATGTCCATGGCTCCTCTCGATGGATGAAATGCTCATATGACCATCCATGCTTCTGACATCCATCATCCATCTTACCGTACAGGGCACAGGAATTAATTTATTGTCTCGTATGGGTGAATGTCGAAGACAAGTGCCTAATTAAAAACAAAATAAATAGCACACATAGTACCTGATTAAAAACAAAATAAATACCAAATATCATACGCTGTGTATGAAATTTGGTTAATTTTTTTCCTGATATCACTTTAGTGAAGAGGTTATTAGGTAGTTTCAGTAGGCTTAAAAATAAATTTTTTCGGGTTTCCGATAGTATTACTGATAGTTTGACATCACCATTCTATTTCCACTCGAAACTCTGTCATCAACTCTGGTGTGTCAGCATGTGACTTCTAGCTGACCCAACTAACATTATGACGTCACAGTGCCCATTACCATCATTTAAAATACCTTATTAAAAAATACCTTATTAAAAAATTACCTTATTAAAAAATACCTTATTAAAAAATTACCTTATTAAAAAATACCGTATTAAAAACTACCTTATTAAAAAATACCTTATTAAAAAAATACCTTATTAAAAAATACCTTATTAAAAATACCTTATTTTAAAAACTACACACTCTTCAGATTAATCACTCCTCGAGGACACGTCCCACAGTAGGCACTTGCCACCATATCGACTGAGTATGGTTAAAGAAAGCCGTGTGATGTCCCGCCCCTGATGTTTTGAGATCCTAGCAATCCATAAATATATATATATATATATATATATATATATTTTAATAACCCTGGATTCAACCCTTTGGTTATATCCCGGGGCACTTCTCACACGCAAGCTTTAAGACAATTATCTCGTTATTTGAACCTTTAGTCCCAGTAAAATCCTCTGCCCTCTGCATGAACACTCTTGGTTACGGTAATATTGTTTCGAGGAAGATATTGAAGATTAAACATATTGAAACGTGATTTAATGACTTACGCACAGTTGAATTGCTCTTGTAAGCTCCTTCAACAATCCGTCGTCCTCGAAATTGGCGATATATCGAACGACTCTTACAGAAAAACTCCTGATCTTCCACTCACTAACTCTGGGTGACTGATTTCGATTTCCCTAATAAGACTGTTTTCTCTTCCTTTCGAACACGTTTCTTTCAACATCCTTCGAATCTTTACGTTATTCAATCAAAACCAAACATTGTGATAAGGGCCCTAATCGAAAAGCAGCTTCCAGGCTCACAAGCCCCTTAGAACGCAATCAGTGACACAACATCCTCCCCAATTAGCCTTCTTCAATATTGAATCACTGTCTGGCTACACCAGACTGATAATTCAGTGGACCCTCATCGTTTGCTTGGACGTTATTGGACGCCCTAGACTGGAAGGTTCTCCGATCATCATTGTGATAATAGGAATCTCATAATCAAATCATTGTTTAACCTAGGAGTCATGAATAAACTCACAAGGATAGTGCTGTCTTCGAATTACTCTAAAACATTATTTTCCGGAGACTGTAAAAGAGTCAAGATGCATAGAGGCATTTGGGCATACAATTTTAAAGCATTAATTTAGACCTCAATCCAAACAATTAATCAGAATTGGGAAAACTGAGCACTAAGGGTATTATAGCACCTTCAACCTAAATTAGGTGATTTGGGCCATATTTCACAATTTAAATACCTAACTTGGGTGAACTGGTCTACCTATATACATTACATACTTCATCAATGCAAAAATATGTAATTCCCCCTCACCCCAAAAACAACCCTGTTGTGAAATTTTGCCCGCCAAACCTATTCAGCCGCAGAAGGATTATTATATCCATTTTGCCCGCCGAAGTAGCATGCTCGGTGCTTCGCGCCTTCCTCTTGGAAGTGCGTACAGGAACCTGTTCCTCCCCCTCTGTTGGATTTTTTTTAAATAATAAATCGTTTATTTACACATTTTGCATAATACACATAGATTCACAGGTAAAATTATGAATGCAATGTTCCTCTGTTTATTACCTGAGCCTAATGTCAGTGACCTGCCCAGGCTCCTCTCTCTCCCAGCTTGTGTATGGTTCGTACGGTAATACATTTTAGTTTATAATTCTTATACATTATTATCTACTTCTTAGATATCTTAATTTTAACAAAACTAAATCTAATATAGTTAAACCTTAATCTAGTATACTTAATGTCTAATTAATATATATGAATCTAATGAACAGAGTATAGCGTTCCATCCCCCAAAACCTTGAAATTTCTTTCAACGCTGTTTGGCGGGGGATTATTGGCTTCCGGGGCAAAAAGTAGTACTCAGTACCACATAATTGGTACCTACTCATTACTACCTAAGTATCTACTTACTTAGCAGTTAGTGCCTACTCACTTTTTTGGTGGGTAAATTTTTACAACAGGGTTGTTATGGGTGGATATCTCATCCTTTAGCATGGATGAAGGTAACATTTTTTCTTTTCAATACCTACCTAAACATTCTTTCTCAGTAACTACCTACTTACCTAAAATTTGTCAAAATGGGGGGGGGGGGGATGAAATGCACAAATAACGTCACTTTCTTGGAGCGTAACAAATGTGTGTTCAAAATTTCAGCTCGATCCGTTATGTCTATGAGGCTGTATCTATAAAAAGTGTCTCAATACGTACCTACTTATAACTAAAAATTTCAAATGTGAGTGGGAGTGGGGGAGCCCCAAAAAAATGTTGCCCGTAAACCTGTCCCAAAAATTTGATCCGCTCTTTTTTGACAAAAATGCTTACAGTCCCTCACCGTCTCCATCCCACACTTCAGGTTAATAATATTGATTTTAGCCCTTAATACCAATTGTTGACCAGTACTTACCAATACTTTTTTGTTAAAATCTAGAGATGCATCAGGATGCTCTGAAAAGGGATTTGCCTGTAACACAATTTCAAAAACTTATTTTCTGAAAATTTTGGACCCATTGCAATAGCTTCATTTTCCTTGAAAATTCTCGAACATTGTTGCCAAATAAATGTTTTATTTCATCAATTTATCTTACCTAACATTTAGTGCTTTGTTAAATTTAATTTGAATTCATCTTTATTTGTAATGTCAAGTCTTATTATTAACGAATTTTCAAAGGAAATGAAGCTATTGCTATGGGTAACGTTTTCAGAACATGAATTTTTGAAATATTTTTATAGACAAATCTGTTTCAGAGCATCCTCAGTTCCTCACTAGATTTTAACAAAAATGTATGTATTATGTACCTATGTATATTTTATGTACCACTCCAGATGATATCCGTCCTTGGGTACATGATAAAAATTCCCAATTTCTCCAACACATTTGTGTTGTCAAACAAAAGGATGAGTTCGAAGATGAGCAATTTTCAAAAACTCCAAGTGGGTCAAATTGGACTTTTTATGGGTCAAAAGTCGGTGAAAACGGCTAAAATTGCAAAAAATTGATGTAAAATAACTGGAGTGGTAAGGAAGGGTGAGTAAAGACAGAAAAATACCATTTCAGTTGTTTTTCACACAGAGTAGGGGTCAGATTTTGATATTTGAGGGGTAAAAAATTGATTAATGGCTAAAATCAACATCAGTTCATCTGACGTTGTGTGGTATGCTTAATCACGACGGACGGATTGTTTGGATGATAAAACTATTTATCTCAAAAACAAGTGGGTCGAATTTAATTTTATTAGGGTCAGACATCGGTAAAAATGACTAAAATCACGAAAAATTATATAATTTTAAGAAAAGTGGTATGGTTTCTCGCTTTATCATCTTTTTGCACGATAGCAGGAATATTTCTTTGAAAATTCGATCTTATAGCCATGCTGCATGGCAGGAACTTTTTTCGATTTCCGATAACCCCCCCCATTCAACAATCCTGGCTACACCACTGCTGCCAGTAGAACCTTTAGAGGTTTTTGCGCAAAAACGGCTATTTCCGACCACTGCGCGACGCCACCTCACATTCAGAATGAATACTTCGCCGGAATTTTGAGTTTTTCGCGCGTCATCGCAAGTCGTCGCTTCGCGTGCAGTGTAAACATTGCCTAAGTGCGGAATAAACTGTGTTCGATACACAGCAGGTGATGAATACAAAATACTCCGAGATCCTCACCTTGGTTCAGCTTCCTTGCGAGCGGCTTGGATCGCATGGCGACCAATCAAACTCTGACTGTTCGGCAAAAGCTGATCGAGAATCCGCGTGGTTTATGAGAAAGGCACCGTGACGTCATCAAGCGGTTGTGATCCGACGGAGGCCGGCGGCGGACTTGGAGGCGAACCGGGGGCGGTCTCAGATGACCAAGAACTGATAAGTCCCCACCACCTGGAACTGACTCTTATTAACCTCTGCCAAGTCATCTAGGGATTTTTTTTCCCCTTTGCCGGTTTTTACGTGATTAGGCGTTACCTTTGTCGCGTGAGCTCCGCCAGACAGCGGTTAAGCCCTGTTATGTTTTCTTACAGAATATAAACCATTGGGGTCGCTGACTGGGAGACACACAAATGTCCAAGAACTGTTATACCACATACAACTTGATAAGATTCGTATCAATATTTAAAAATATTTAATATTTTTATTTATTTAATTAATATTTAATATTAATCTTAGGTAATTAATTTATATTAATTTAAATAATTTATATAATTTAATTACTTTAAAATAATTTAATTTAATTAATTAAATAATTTAATTAAATAATTTATTAAACAATTTAAATAATTCATTAAATAATTTATTATTTAAATAATTTATTAAATAATTTATTATTTAAATAATTTATTAAATAATTTAATAAATAATTTATTAATTACATAATTTAATAAAATTAATCAATTTAAAATAATTAATTAATTTAAAATAAGTAAATAATTTAATTTAGTTTAATAATTAAAATAATTTAATTTAAATTAAATAATTATAATATTAATATAATATAAATTAAATAATTATAATATTAATACAATATTAATATTAATACAATATTAATATTAATACAATTAATGTAATTATATACCTTACAATTATATTTAATAATTAATATTAATAATTAATATTTAATAATTAATATTTAATATTTAATGCGAAAAAAACCCACACCTCAAAATAAAGTTTTCCGAGATAGGGATACTCCGGATATTTTATCACCTATTTTTCACCCCTTACATTTGAGTCAGAGAGCTTCGAGGACCAACTAGAGCCTAAACAGGACTCACATACCAAATTTCGTGAATTTTTGTTCATGGGACAAAAAATTTTTATTCGTGATTGTTGAGGGGGGGGGGGGGGGGTCATGGTAGATTCCAAAGGTTCATTATCGAAAATAATAAACCATAATAAGTCAGGTTCACTCTTAGAGAAACAGAAAACAAGAAAAACATAATAGTCACTCTGGAATAGGTATAGTTCTGGATTTTTTGTCTTTTTAACATGATGTACATACCTATAAAATTAAACTGAACAGTGCGAAAACAATTTTGCATGTAAATATTTCTTAATGTTAATTGACGAGGATAGATCACACAGTTACATATTTGCGGTATAAAACTTAGCGGCCTGGACCGTAAACGAACTCTCATAAAATGTGGTCTTGATGTTGGAACATTTAAATGACTTGAAGCGGCTCGTGTTTAACTCATGCCCTAACCTAAGGAATATTGGAACCGTTCTTCAGTTTCAAACCATTTTGATTTGATTTAGTGTTTTGTAATGTGTTCACCTGGTCTAGCATTAAAGATTAATCTCACTGCAGCGTTTTGAACTCGTTTGGTCTCCGTTCACCAGTTGTCACGATAACTTAGTTTAGCATAGTCAGTAATTGGGAAAAGAAATTACTGGACTAACTTTGCTTTTATGTGTGGTGGAAAATTCGCGCAAACTGTTCTTAATTGATATATACCTACCACCGAACATTCTTTGACATGCATCTCTTCTGTATGTGTTTCTGTAGGTACGCATTTCTGATGCGAAAGGGAAGGTGGGAGAGATAGGAGTGTAGGTACGAACTAAATCACTCGCGACGAAATCGTGGAAACCCATTTCAAAGAAAAACGGAGTTATTGAAAAAATAGTCTATTTCCACTAATACTATTATTAGTGGAAATAGACTATTTTTTCAATAACTCCGTTTTTCTTTGGAGTGTAGGTACTTCGTATGTATTCCTTCTTTGACGCTCATGTACCACCACTATTCCTTCTCCAGCACGTACACCTTCAACGCTAACGTCGCTTCAACTTTGGCTTTCACGCTTTTGGTAATCGATCGTTTAAGCATCTGCGTTTGCTACGGAAATGGTTGCGCAAACTCTCCATTGTTGCAATTTCGATGGAATTCACGTGGGACCATTCAGGACCCAAACTTCTAAATCTACTCAATATCAATCATTCTAAATTTCATCTCGTATGGGGCTGTATGGGCTTGCAGTGAGCAACATTCATCAACTTCGTTCACCTATTGGGTATTTGTTATAGACCTACTTAATAAATTAATCTTGCTCTTTCAACCAATAATTGTATTTTCCCACTAAGAAATTACTCGTCGATCGTGTTTTCACGATTTCTAGCTCTTTAGTGAACCCATCATTTAACGATCACTCAACGAGAATACTAATAATTTGGATTGAATATAAATTTCATGTTAAAAACCCAAAAACTAAAATTGAGCTTTTGCGACAGTGCTCGTTTATAGTTTGCTTGTGCCTCGTTTTCTTTACAAACAGTTACCTACTAGTTGCAAAGTGACTTACTGCCAGTGAGAGAAACATTTAAGTACACATTGAGTAGGTAGTTGCAGTACACATTTCGATAAAGCCGAGCCAAAGTCAATACAAATCTTTTAAAAAAGTGTGTATTAGTAGCCTACTTGTAGGTTCGGAACACTTTTAGATTAAGGTTGACGATATCGTTTTTAATTATTGGAAGAATATTGACATTTTAGATCGTGAATGGTTTCCAAGTTACCTATACCTCGTTTCTACGCCCAAGCTTGAATTTTTTCATCATTCAGAAGTTTTGTTTGCTGAAGGGATGAGGCGAAGAAGTGTACACAGATCTACCTGACACGCGCCAGTTGGCTGCAGGAACTACGCACGGGTCGAGGCGATAAAACCGGCTGTCGCACTTTTGTTTGAAGAACGAAGACCAGTGTAAACACTCGCTCTTTGCCGGGGGCTATAATAATTGATTATTGAAAGAAGCTTCTTGTGTGGCTGCTCTAACTTAAATCCTTGCCATCTTTGTTCTTCAGTTTTAGGAGATATTCTGCAAAAACACACTATGACTATGTTGAATTGGTGTCAACCAGAGAAAAAGTAAACTACAGTGGCCCTGAGAGGAACTGACGTCCTGTCGTTCTTCTTTTCTGAGTTTATTTGTCCAGACTTCGTGCCATGTGTGGACATAGATTTGTTTGATTGTTGTTGATGGCTTTGGTGTTATCGATTTTTCTGTAGGTTTGCTTTCGAATTGGTGGGGTTGATGTGATTTGGTTGATGTGAAGATGTTGATGGGGACAGTTAAAACAGTATTGTTGAGACTTGTAAGTATCGGTAGATAGTACGGAGGGTTTCTGTCGAGTGGTCGTTTTTGATGTGTTCTTGCATAGTCCGTTCGGTGATGTGGAGTTCGTCAAATAGCTGTCTTCTAGTTGTGATGTGTTTGGGGCAGTAGTTGAGTAAATGGTCTATGTCGCCGATTTGGTTTAGTTGGGGGCAGTCTGGGCAGTAAGGAGAGTCTCTGTGTCTCATCAGATGTTGAAAGGATGGTGTCCCTAAAGCGAGTGCAGGAAGGTGGAGGGGGGAGCTACGTGAGGAGTGGTGGGGGAAGGATAGGAACGGAGGACGCCGAAAGGCTCGCGGAAGGGAGTTGGTGAGAAGGGCCCTGATGTAAAGCAGGTATCGGTGAGTCTAGCAACTAAAAGTATACTGATCATACATGGTTGATAATTCATACATCCCAGTCTCTCTCCCTGCTAGATTTATACATTTGTCATACTGTGTGGCACATACTTATACACATAAATCAAACGTGTGGCATACTGATACATACATATACCTACTTTATACTCACCACATATTATACATTACACTTTGCTACATGTACAATGGAGACTGCTGTGGGGGATGTATACCCACCGTGCCACGTAAGATGGCTTAGGTACACTTATACTACGCCACACGAGATGGCATATATACCTATGGTGCCATGGTGGATGGCATCATATTTATACGACCACGATAGATGGTCATTATACTATACTGCCGAAATGGGCGGCAACACAGCCACAGTTGGGTGGCGATATACATACCAACATTATACTATACCAACTCGGATGAGAGGTAAAGGGAGCGGGTGTAGGGGAGGAGGAGCCCGCGGGGTATACAAACCCCAAGGGGAGAGACTGGGAAAATTCTGTACCTATATCTAAATGTTTATATGATCTAAGGGCCGGTTCCAAAAAAATCAGCAACCACGATAGTCAAGTAACCCTGGGGTTCGATTCGATTTTTCGGTGACCACGGCTTTGACGGTGTGTGCGTTCCAAAAAGTTTCATCGATCGTGGTAACCATGGTTGAATCGATTAGTTGCGTCAAAACGTCTGAACCTGGATATTTGCATGGATAGTTGACAATGGATACTATTTTTTCTCTGTTCTACTCGTGGATACTTCAAATCCAAGACTTTTGTACCAGGGTTGATGTATTTTTCAGCTGAAAATAACGAATCCGAAGCAATTTTCTGGTAACACTGTTTTATAATCGCGCGCGCCCGCTTGAATCTGCAACCTGATAACAACCTCCCATCTCATTCTTCCAGTGAAACGAATCTCATAAAATCTTCTCCTCAGGGCTCACTGGGTGGCCTCTGAAACATGATACGTAATGGTATGGAATACCTAAAATATAAATACTAGATAAATCAAGAGCTTTCCAGCGAATGGAGAGCGATTTTCGTGCGATGAAAACTAACGAAGTTACTACAACATATTGATAGCAACGGGTTGGTTGTAAGTCAAAACCCTAGTAAATTTTGACTTCACAGTTACCTGACAAGATTCTGACTGACCCCGAGCGGTAAGATATAATCTATGTCAATACGATAATATAAGATATTCCTGTCAAAAATGAAGCTGCAACATACTTGGTCACAACGAAATAGCACGATCCTTCAAAAAGACGTGGGATAACTGTAATGTAATGTGTAATGTAACACCATTTCAAGCATTACCTATTGTCTGCGATTATACTTTGTCGTATCAGGTTTAAAACGAACGACGCTCCTTCTTTTGAAAGGCGAAAGAAACCGGTGAAAAAACTCGGTGTCACTCCAATGATTGAAGTTGGGATGCCGGGGTCGTTGACGTAATCTGAGTGGTTCAACAACTGACGCCAGTTCATAAAAATCATCGTTGTCTTCATCGTCGATGAAATTATAAAAATCATCCATCGCGGATCGGAAATATATTACGAATTGAATTGAATTGAATAATACCTAATCGCAATTTGCAGACGAGTGACAAACACAAAACAGCTGATGTTGATAGCCGCCATATGCAAATACCGTGCGCGCTCGCGTGCGAGTGAGGGCTTCACCTCTCGACCAATAGAATTCGAGTTCACCGTGGTAACCCCAGCGAACACTGGGGTTGTCCAACCACAGTTATTTTCTCGAGATATTGCAAAATAAATCGATTACGAACTTTTTTGGAACTGCACTTTTTCTTACCATGGTTGGCGAACCCTGGGGTTGGCTCCAACCCTGTGGTTCAGCTTTTTTTAAGTAGAATAATATAACTAATAACCATTCATGTTATACAGTGTACATATTTATGTTGTGGCAATATTATACACGATAAGGAGTATTTATATATGATTAGAACAAGCTTCCGTGATCTGAATGAAATTCGCATTGCCAGGAGGGCAATGACGACAGATGGGGTGTTCCCGTGGCCTATGAGAAGGCGATTGATGGTGGTAAAAAATGCAGGGGAGGCGGCAAGGTTTTTATACCAGGGAGTCAGGTTGAGAGTAGGAAATATGTTTTTAGTCCAGTGTCCTCTGTCTGTTGTCATTGTGTTGTAAGATTCTGTCCATTTGTACAGTTTGTGTTGTTTTAGCGTAGTCACTAAGTCTTTATGTTCAACAATGTCAAGTTTGTCATAAGGTCCTTCTGAGTCGGTTATTGTTTGTACTGTTCTGTCAATTATGTCATTTCCGTTGATGTGGCAATGGCTTGGTATCCATTGAAGTATCACGTGACTCCCTCGTTCTCTTTTTAGGATCTGAGTGGCTCTTATGATTCTTTGGACAATGTGTGAGGGATTATCACCGACTTGGAGGTCCTGTCGTTATTTCTATCAATCTGCAAAAGTTCATTTGACCAAGGGTATGTTCGGACAAGCAGTTCTGAACGGTTCGTAACTGACTGATTTTTGGCTGTTCGGACGGCATCAGAACTAGTTCTGAAATATTCCGAACTATAAGTTCGATGTTCGGACGTAGTAGTTCGTAACCATTCAGAACTAGTTCAAGAGGTTCGGGGTTTTCTTCAGAACTTGTAGTTCGAGACATGCGCAGTAGACGTTTTCACTCGTGTAACCTTATTATAAACTTATTATACTCTACCTGTGGCGTCAACTATACATTACAAAGTGTAGGTATTCTATGGTTATTGCTATTGTTTAGAATCTGAAGTTTGCCTGTTTAACTGCCATTCAGTTGGATCGTGAGGGCTACTTGAAGTGAAGATCTCTGGTCAGTAAATATGTATTCTTCAAGTTCTAGTGACAGTGAAGTGGAAAATGAGATTAGTGATCCACAGTTCAGTGATTCGGACGACGAACTCGTTTTTCACGTATAAACCTATATTCCTGTTTTATATTTTTATATAATGTTGTTGGTGTCTACCTACTTGATTGTATGTTCATGATGTTGGCATTAAATGTTTTTGAATAACAGCAAACGTTTGATCACTTTGCTTGTACTTTGTTTCCCAATGCACTCGACTACATTCTTGAGATTGTACCTAGTGTTGTTGAATAAGACTGGTTAATTTCGAGGAAAAGCCTTGACAAATTATGTTGTTCACTGCTGTCTTGCCTTGAATGGAGTACCTACTTAGGTACAGGTAGGTGTCTAACCTAGTAAGATTAGTTAATTCAGTCCCCAGTTTAATCTCCTAAACAAAACTTGCCCACCTGTTTAAGGTACCTAATAAGAATTCATACTAGTTTATTATATTCAATAAAATCTACCAATATTTCGAGAATTAAGACGTTTTGAGTCCAAATTTTTCCCAAAAATCTGGGTATATAAGGTTCAAGATGGCTCTAAATGACCAGCAACTAATCCCACAAAAATGTTATTAAAAAACTTCTTTTTTTTTAAACTTTGATGTTGATAGTATACTTCAGGTAAAAGCAATGGTAGTGGCCATAGTTTTTTAATTGCTTTATTTATAGCACAGAAGAAGGGATAAGGTTAGATATTTTGGTTATAAGTTCCGAAATAGTTCGAAAAGCGTTCAGACCGACAGAGTTATAACTAAAAGTTCTGAATGGTTCTCATCCCCTCCCTTTACAGTTCTATTCGTAACTGGTTCAAAACTGCATGTCCGAACATACCTAAAAATTGGTAGTTCCGTCATTGTTGTTCTCTCTAAATCAGGAATGCAGAATATTAATTCTGTATTCCTGATTTGGAGAAATTGCCATTCAGTCACTGGGAAAATCAGTCACTGGAGAAATTGCCATTCAGAAGCTCCTTAAATGTCGAGTTTCTTATTCAAGCAAAACTTTTGGTAGATACGTATATGATTGGTGTATGATTTTTAATTGGAAAAACCAGTTATTGATGAGCGAGGGAACACTGGAGTCAGTCCAGTATCCAGTAGTTAAGTACCTGGATACCAATAATTGCTACACGACATACTTTTTGGGTTCAGCTAGTCAGAGAACTACTGAATTAGTTGCCAAATGTTAGTCACCCAAATATTATTTTGTTTCAGGTTCAATCGAACCTGAAGTAACGGAACACTTTTGATCATTCTAAATCAATATTTTCCGCTATACAGTACTTACATTTACTTACTTACTTTTGCGTTGAATAAGATTTGTCGCCTTTTTTATAGATATTTATTATTTTTGTTGGAACGTTTCGATCTGCAATGAAATCTTCTTCCGCTTAGGTAAAACAAATTGATATAATGAAGTTTAAATTATTCTATACACAAGTCATGTTATTAGTTAAGGAGGTACCTAATTTATAATCTACATTACAGTTAAATACGATAACAGTAGATCTAATCTTAAACTTACTTGTTTACTTACTTACTCAACATGTAGATGTACATCAATTCAAATTACGATCCATGTAGTTGAGTTTTGTCATCTCAATGTTTATGGGTCCTGTTCATTTTAACATGTTTTTGATTCAGCTGATTTAAGGGATCGTAACCTCTCAGTATTTTTGGTGTTTCCTAAAGGTGGACACTTTCAATTATTCAAATGCTAATGATTAATAAGGAGCCTTTGTTTTTTCACTTCAGTATAATTCTTCAATTCAGTAAGAATCAGGGACAGCAGGATCGTGATAATCTTGCATATACTTCGATCCAATTTGGAGTTTTCCAGCCAATCATTTCGTCCAAGAGTTTCCATTGTTTTCTACGGTTTGTCCGACTGGAAATTTTCAAATTCCGTTATCAACCTGTTCACTCAATTAAGTTTTGCTTATTTCGTACACATCTACTTTTGACTTTACAAATTATTTCAGGGAGCTGCCACGCATTCGAGGACTCAACCCCCCAGGCCATCGGTGAAACCTGCTTTGTGGATTCCGGTGAGGTCAATTCGAGGCACCTCCGTCCGTAAAGAGCAGTTCAGAAGTAACTAATGATCGGAACGTGACGGGAAATGAGCTGAGGGGATATGAAGCCCCGAGGATGGTTCTCTGCCAATTGTCTGTTCAAATACGAATGGAACGCAACCTTTTTTCCCCTTCTTTTTCTTTCACCGACACAGAAATCGGTGAAATAGTGCTGTCCGATTGTGCTGCGTTCTATCTTTTAGACATAAATGGGCTAAACACAAGGCGTTGGCAGGTGGTCGAAACGGTTTTCCGAAGAAGGAAGAGTGAAAATTTGACACCTAAAAACCGAGCTAAGAGCCTGGTAATAATTATTCCCAGTAATGTATGATATTTCAACCACTTAGATCTCATATGTAACGACATGTAACAATTTAACAATATGTAATATGTCATTAAAATGCAGAGCAAAAATGGACTGCTTAAGAATTTAATATTCTTGAAGTATTTCTATATTTGACTATCGGAAAATATTTTAAATCGTAACTGTATTTCTCAGAGCGGTGGTGCAGCAACCCTACATTTGTGAGAAATCGAAATTTTTTAATGAAGAATTGGTTTACTACAATGTAACAATATTCTAGGGTGCCCTTTAGGAGCTTGGCTTCATATACAAAAGGCACCATACAGTTTTTGAGTGTAGGTAAGAACTGTATCACTCGCGAAGAAATTATGGAAACCTATTTCGAATGAGAACAGTCGTTGAGTGTGTCGATGAAAACGTTCTGTGCCTATCATTGAAGGGTACATGATCATACCATAACAATAATTTACCACAGCTTCCGGAGGAATCCGTCTTCACTAACTGGTCGAATACTGGAGGCGAGCGCTTTCGATGTAAGGAAGTCATCATCAGGCCATCGAGAGGATACTAAAATACCCTTTAGATTTAATACGATACCTCCCATAGGAATGGTCGAAATGTTGAAATGGCGCAGAATCAATTCCATCAAACACAACTAATTTCGTTCAAGCTTCTTTGAAAATCCTGTAACTTGGGCCAGAACTTGAAGCGTATAGTAAAGAGCTACATAGCTGAGAGGTTGTTAACAAAAATGCATCGATATTTTAGCAAAATTATGAGTTGAAGCATGTGACCCATGCATTTGAAATCAAACACTTATTCTCTCAAAACTGAGAATCAGGTACCAACGACGTCGATTTACATTAATAACTCACTTGGTGTAATCAATATCCGTAGTTCCCTCTTGCCCATTGTCACGAGAAGAGTAACTACAGGAAATTTGAATACCCAAGACGAACGACAAAATGTTCATCATGTTTGATGTGCAACTTTACCTGCACTCTAGTGGCACTTGCACCACGAAACGTAGACTAAACTCCTGCCACTCCTGCTCCAAAAAACAAACAGAAATATTGCGATCATTACTTCAACTACGTACCTATTATAGACGTATATATCTTTTCAATTTCAATTTTTTTATTCAGCAAATACTTTATACAACAAGTATAATGATTTTTAGAGAGTTATATACATAACACAAGTTCTAAACTTATATTGGTTTATGAGCCTAAGGTCAATGACCCGTCCAGGCTCGTCTCTTCCACCGCTATTTATTACTGCGTATGTATGTACCAGCATACATACATGCGTGTATGTACAGCATCATCATTGACAAAACACACCTTAAGTGTTTGGAGAATGAGTTACATTGATCAAGAACACAGTATTTACAGGTTATTCCTAAATACACACAATACACTTAATGCTAGGAAGGCTGATTTGTATTTTTATCCTAACTTAAACTTATTTATAACAAAACTTCCGTTATTTTCAAGCTCAAAATATTATAGAACTAATTTTTTAAATTTTCCTGTTGATGTTGAAGTCTTGGTTAGGAGCGGTAACTGTTCAAATAGGGCTGGAGCTAGCCATGGAAATTGTCGAGTGTAGAAATCATTCTGTGCCTGTGGTACCTGGAGGACATAGTTGGCATTTGTTCGCGTCGGTCTAATCACCGCTTGCTTAGTAAATAAATGCAGGTGTTTATGTACATATAAAACAGTTCTGTGATTCTGGGAGTGAGAACACCGAAGTGTTTGTGTAGGTAACTAGATGAAGTACGTTTATGGGAATTAGTTGCAATTCTCAAAACGGTGTTCATTGCTATGTTTATACTATTAAAGGTTGACGCATAAGTACCTCCCCAGACAATGATACCATAAGTTAAAATGCTATATACATGAGCATAATACACCGTTTTAAGGTTTTCTTTCGTTAGCCAACTTCGTAGCACCAGAAAGTAGTGTATGGATTTCCTGATTTTATTCACTAATGGAGCTACATGATCCTTCCACTTGAGGTGTTGATCCACGTGCACTCCTAGGTATTTTATTGTATTCAGCCTTTCTATTTCCAAGCAGCTGCACAATTGTCTTACTACGCCACAGTTTTCGTTGTGCACTTTGAGTTTAGTGCATTTGGAAGTCCTGTTTTGTTTATTGAGAATGTAATGTACTTGGTTTTCGAAAGGTTCATGGTGAGACTATTTGTGCTAAACCATTTGGCTACTTCATAGACAGTCGTTTCTGCGGTAGAATGCGCTAGCTCCCAGGTGTTCTCATTTTTCACAATAGCTATATCATCTATATGTATCAGAAACAAAATTGGGCCAAGGACAAATCCTTGCGGTACTCCAAAGCAGATTTTTTGTAGATTGCTATCAATATCCTGAATTTGCACATATTGATGTCTATCTGTGAGGCATGATTCTAGTAAAGCATATAACTCAAACCCGTCTGGGTCTGCTAGGTAGGTAATATTTGGGGATGACGTACAAGTAGCAATTCAAAATTGTGATCAAAGGAGGGACCTAAACGGGGGAAACTTTTTGTGGTGGTAGAAAGACACGAACGAGATAAAAGACTGCTCGTTCGTATGAATTCTCCCACTTCGACTGACCCAATCAAACAAAACAAGGGAGCAGTGAAAGAAGAAACCTCATCGCGTCGACCCTCTACAGAAGGTTTCGTCGGGCTGAAGCCCTAAAACAGATAATGTTGTGAAGCAGTGGTAAGTGATGGGATGATCCTATCAGCAAACTCAGTTGCACCTAATCTCCTGACAGACGCCATCCCCACAATATCCGCATCCACGATCTGTTGAAGTAAGGTCGAATTTAACTTAGTTCAGCTTCAACCTAAGCGTCAATTTGGCAAAGAAAAAAAAAATAAAGTATAATAAAAATATTAAATAAATAATAAAGTTCGACTTTGTGGTCCCCACCAATCTATCGACGAGTAGGTATTTATACATCAACTCACCAGCAGGCAGTTAATCAAAAAACGCTGCAAATTATTGCACGACAGTTTATTATTTACCTGTTTAGATGCCCCTTCTGCGTACAGCACTATTTTCTGTTGTCAATACCTACCCTCGAGCTCCCCCCAGAAAAGCCCTAAATCGAATACTGGAGCCGGCCCATGAATTACAGTTTCATAAAAAGCAGTACCTAAGTAAAATAGCAAAATTCAGGTATAGTTCTGAAGGTAAATTGTTGATGTGGAGTGAAAAATATTTGGTCCCCGCTGGGATTAGATCCTAGGACCTTCAGCATGACCACTAAACTACGGGGCCACACGTGTAAAGGCAAGTGATGCGCGCTCTAACTCAGCTTCATGTCTGCATATTTGCTCTTCAGGGCAAATTTTACAGCAAATTTTATGGCGACGTCGTACAATGTTCCAGATGGTCTCAAAAATTCAGAAAACCAAATCTAACTGAGAGAAAACTAACTGCGAGAAAACCCTCACCGCAAAAAATTTTCCGAGATAGGGATACTCCGGATATTTAACCCCTATTTTTCATCCATTAGAGTTAAGTGACAGTAACGCCGAACTTCGAGGACCAACTAGAGCCCAAACGGCCCTTATACCAAATTTCGTGCATTTTGGTTCATGGGAACTAGGAAAAAGCCGTGCACGGCGGACGGACGGAAATTTTTTTGTCATTCGCATTCTACGTCCCTTGAAAAGTAAACCATGAAATTTTGAGAGGGGGGGGGGGGGGGGTAAAAATGTTTTTCATGGTCGATTCCAAAAGTTTATTATTGAAAACAATAAACCAAAATGTGGAAAAAAAGTTGGAGTCAGGCGCATGGGTATTCCTCCCCTTCAAGACGCAGCTGTCATGCAGTTTTGCCTATATGAATTTGATTTGGGCTCCTCACAGAACACAAAATGGTGTTGTGTGGGTCTCCGATACGGAAAATCTAGTGTTCACCTGGATGATGTCCGTCTTACTTATGTCTTTTAGATCCTGTTTTAATAGGAGATCTGAGAGGAACTGTGACAAATTCTGTAGGTAACAAACAATCAACGACACGTTGACATTTGTACGCGGTTAGAGAGATTTAACCATACATTTGCTATACCGAAGAGGTGGGTATAGCAATAATCTATCTTTAATCTCGACTTTTGTTTTAGTACTGCCCCATGCTGCTAATAGATTTGTTAGGATGTAGGACAATTTCAAATTAAATCATTCAAGGTTCAGAATCAACCAAAGAGCGAATGTTATCGAATCAAACAACGATAATATGACTAAGTGATATCGACAGTCGATAACGCTACCTACCTCGTAATCATACTCTCAGGTAGTCGAGTGCATAGCGCGAATCTCAAGTGTCATTGCATCACACACAGTCACAGTCTGTAGTATAGCATAACGAAAGTACTGAAAAACATTTTTCAGCACACCAACAAATAATCTCCCTCTAACTTCCATATTAATTGTAAGAATATTTCTACGAAACTTGAACAAGCAGCAGTGGATATGGCAGTTATAACCTTGAAAGCACGGCATATCAATAGGTCATTGAAGAGGTTATTTCCTGCTGTTTTGGTAGACTTGTTTGATGTTGTAAGAAGTAGATTTTGAAATTGGAGTAGGGATGTGTAAGGTGCGTTCAGTTCCAGCAGTTAACCAGTTCACTCACTTCTGGGATGCGTTCTTTGGGACACGTTCACAAGTTCAACTGAGTCCCTCTAATTAGCCCGCAATCCCGCTCTAAAAATCTTGAACAGGGGGTTTAGTAGGTTTGGTTCAATAAAATAATTATACCTACACATACTTAGCTCAATATACATTTTCATTTTTTAACTATTTTACTCACACGCCATATTTTGCAGAGTCTGCTCAGGTGAGACTAGAATGAACATACAAAAAATTTGAAATACCTACCTGTCTGTATAATACTAGAAAAGCTTCAGAGACTAAGCTGGTGAGCAGGTGTACATTGCAAAATCGTTACCTAGGTTTGAATTGAAAAATTACTACCTACCTACATAATGTTATACAAGTACTGGAGTTTTTCAAATGCTACTTTCAGCTCCAAAAGATCGGTATTTTTCCGTGGCTGCTCCATCGACAACATTAAAATGAAACCACACCGCACTTCTTTCGAAACATTTTTGTAGGAACAGAACAAGGTGAAGGGTGAACGCACTTGCTAGAAAGGTGAACTATGTAGTACGTAGTATGTACTATTTGTTGCATGGGAGGCAATCTGCGAGCGGGGAATGGAAGAATGATGGGAATATTAAGGGGGGAAGGGAAGAACGATAGGAACGTAGAGAAGCGATGAACGGATGAACTGTTGGAAACTGGGGAGTTGTGAAAATTGAGTGAGTTTAGAATCGCCCTTTCAGTGAGGACGTCAAATCTTTGATCACCCGTTCGGTTCGGATCCGTTCAGTTCTGAACGATACATCCCTAAACTGGAGTCACTAGTTCAAAAACAGATGGATTTGGTAAGAGTATCCTATTAGCATGAGGTGAAATAGAAGTAAGAAGTGTTTTAAAACTACTAAATAACAAAGATGCTATTATTTTAATTGAAAGTGTTAGCACAAACATTATGATCTTGCTAGGTAACCTATGTGTAATAGCTGTTTTTGCTTCCGAGTCTACCAAGGTAACGGAAGCTTCGTTTTCACTCTTAGGAAGAAAACATTTTTTGTCCCCAAAATCAAATTTCCACTCGCGTTTCACGTTTTAGAGCTTTCTGGACAGATTTGATGCGGTATCTGTCTGTGTGTCCGCCAGTCGTTTTTGCACGCATAACTTCCTCAATTCAAGTCCGATTTTGCTGTAATAGTTAGGGATCATGTGGGAAGGACCCTAATGAATTTCAGGACGATCGGATTATTGGTACGGCTACTGCACGTGCGCAAATTTGCTAAATCATAGGTACTCAGTTTCTCACGAATCACAATTGGCCGATTTCGCTCAGAGTCGGTCGGTAGTTGAGTTGCAGCTCCCAGATGGTTCCCTATGAATTTCATTGCAATCGGATGATATAGCCACTGCGCATGTGTGCATGCATAAACGCTAAATCTGAGTTATCTAATTTCTCACGAGTTCACAATTTTGGTTTATTATTTTCAATAATGAACCATTGGAATCGAGCATGAAAAAAAAAATTCTTACCCCCCCCTCAAAATTTGATGGTTTACGTTTCAAGGTATGTAGAATCCGAAACTGCAATAAAAATATTTCTGTCTGTCCGCCGTACGGGCCACTTTTCTTAGTTACCATGAAAAAAAATTGATGAAATTCGGGTTATAGGTTCCGTTCGGCGTCTAGTTGGTCCTCGAAGCTCGACGTTACTGTGAGTCATCTCTAAGGGGTTCAAAATAGGGGTTGAAATTTTCAAAACGCCTATACCATTTTTTTACGTAAATATTTTTACGGTTTTAAATAGTTCTTGAACTTGCGAGTTTTTTAAGACCATCCGGAGCATCGTACGTCCAGCCGTTCGTTCACAGTAAGGCCCCGAAGTTTGCACCGACAGGCATTTTCGACTCCAGTGTGAATGAAATTGTATACAATTCAAACCAAATCTCGTAACCAGAGACGCGCCCACAATAGGAATTTGTGAATACGGCCAATCATTGGTAGGGATCACCTGATTATATTGGCGGAGTATGAAGTCGAGTTGGTTGTTCTGTGATATTATTTAATTTGAAAAATGATGGCTCTTTTGGAGTTTGTTGGTAGGTAGTGAAACTTGAACAAACGTTGAAGTATTATTGATGGGTAAATTATTACTACGGTAAATCATTACTCAACGGTAAATTATTACACAACGGTTCATTATACCATCTACGTAGAAGGGGCTGGCGTTTGTTGGTAGGTACCTACTTTTGCAACTTTTTTCACTCCTCATCAACAATTTCTTTTCAGAACTTCATTATGTGTGTTTCTTTTTGTTAGGTACTGTTTGTCATCGGCAGAATTATTTTAGCAACATTTAACTCGTGATTTAGGTAGGTACCTAGTAACGAGTACGGGGTTAGGTACTAACCTACGGAGGGTCTGCGATCTACATAATATGCATAGAATAGTACATATTATATTATGTAGACGGGTTATCTATACATAGAGCTGTGATCTGTAACAGAAGGGTATTCTATACAAAATAATAAACCGTTGTGCAGGGATTTGCAGCGTTTTTTTCACTTGATTACTGCACCTATATGTTTAAAGATACCTGTGTATGTTTGGTCATTTTAATTAACAATTAATTATCTTCAACTTTTTTCAAACTACACATTACGGTTCGTGCATAACATCAAATCATGTTATAGATGCAGAATCTTGGCAGACTTTTGTTTCTTAGTCGATTCCAGTGAATAAACCAAAAGTAGGTAATAAATTTCTCAGGTACCTATCATGTTTGAAAATTGCTGTCTTGCGTTGTTTCAGAGTCATGACTCACCACCTAGCGAGTGGTGGTGGACGATAACTGCTTAAATGACTAAAAGTTTAAGGGCAAGCACGATTTAAGCATTGTCAGCTGTTGACTGCCATAAACTACGTAATTATATTTGTAATTTTGGTTTATATTGGAATCGAGCATGAAAAAAAAAAATTCTAACCCCCCCCCCCCCCCCCCCCCTCAAAATTTGATGGTTTACGTTTCAAGGTATGTAGAATCCGAAAATGCAATACAAATATTCCTGTCTGTCCGCCGTACGCCGTACTGGCCACTTTTCTTAGTTACCATGAAGCAAAATTGATGAAATTCGGGTTATAGATTCCGTTCGGGGTCTAGTTGGTCCTCGAAGCTCGGCGTTACTGTCAGTCATCTCTAAGGGGTTCAAAATAGGGGGTGGAACTTTCAGAACGCCGTAGCTCGAAGACTTTCGATAGAAGGGTATGGTTTTTTTCCGTTATTAAATTTGTCTTGAGCTAAACAATTTTTTGAGACCACCCGGAGCATTGTACGTCAAGCCGTTCGTGTGCACCAAAAAGCTTCGTCAACACGATCGTGAATCAAACGGTATAAATCCGGCCGGGATATCATCGCTAGGGAAGCACCTGATTATAATCAAGGATGGCTGTATGAAGTCGAGTTGGTTGTTCTGCGAAATTATTTCATTTGATAAGTGATGGACTACTGGATTTTGTCGGTAGGTACTTGTGAAACTTGAAAAAACGTTAAAGTTATTATTGATGGGTATAAATTATTACACAACGGCAAATTATTACACAATGGCAAATTATTACACAACGGTTCATCTTCCAAGAAGGGGCTGGATTTTGTTGATCGGTACTTTCGCAACTTGAACAACCGTTGAAGTGTTATTGATGGGCAAATTATTACACAACGGTTCATTATAGGTATTGACCACAGAAAACAGTGATCTACGCAGAAGGGGCATCTATTTCACTCCACATCAATAATTTTACTTTAGAACTTCATTATTTGCGTTTCTTTTTAACGTTTTAGTTACTCCTTGTCATCGGCTGTATTATTTTAGCAACATTTAACTCGTGATTTAGATAGGTACCTACCTAGTAACGAGAACGGGGTTAGGTAGTAACCAACAGAGGGTTTGCGATTCACATAATATGTATAGACTTTTATTTATTTATTTTTTTTTTTAGTCTCAAAAATTACCTTGAAAGTTATTCCCTCATGTGCTTAGTTATTCTCTCACTACTTATGAAGTGAGGGAATAACGTGTGAGGGAATAACATTTTAGATGTTTTACAGAGGTGTACCACTCCACATAAATTTCTCAGGAAAAATAATAATGGATCATTGAACTCCCTTTGAAAACACACTAATTAACGCAAAGAAACAATGAATCCACCTTACCTACACCAAAATACAGGCTGGTGAGGAAATAACCAGTTTGAAGGACGAGCCCCGACTTTCAAACTAAACACAGCTGATGTTTCCATGAAAGAGGTTATCCAGCATTTGCCGCCAATCTCGACAGTGTAGCCAGCCATGGAAAACTTCATAGTAGTGGTCTGAACGGCAGTGGCGCCTTTTTTAAAAAATGTGAGGGAATAACGTGAAAACCAGATGGACACAGGTGTTCAAGGCCACTGATTCTTTGGTAGACAACTAGAGGCGCTGCCTGCCGTCGAAATCATTACTTAAGAACCTAAGAAAGTCAAAAAGAAAGTGCTACTACCAAATACAGCCCGGTATTATTCACATTCCAAGTAAGAAACTCGTGTCGAGGGACATGTGAGGGAATAACTTTTTGACCCTTTGAATTTAAATTTAGTTATGAAAATGAGTGAATAATAAACTTTAAAATGACTGGAAACCAAGGTGAGTGTATCTAGTTTTCAATGGTCAAAAAAATCAGGCTCAAAATAACATGCAGATTCCGAAATTTCCTCGGGACTTAATTTCGAATGAAATGGGAGAATGACCCAGCTTCAATTTCCTCGACAGAAACAGGGAAGGGTTTCGATCCACACACAAAAAAATTCACCCTCATGTTATTTATAATCAACACAAAACTAGTTGAAATGAATAATGATTGTAAGTAGTAACTGAGGAACGTCTGCAAGTTGTGTTCTGACTAGCAACGATTCAAGTTGGTTCTGTAATTTAAATTCAGACTCCGACTTATGTCGCCCACGTTACGATGTACCTCGGATCAGCTATTTCTTACAATAAGTGAAGAATGGGATGCGAATAGCCCTCTTGAATTAATTTACATAAAATTGTTGCAATTACTAAGTTCATTTTGGTCAACGCACTACAGCCAGTATGTATTTTAGACACACCGGTCTTTCGGTACCTTTGCTTCCGGTGTGAACGAATTTTGGCCGCAGAAAAACATATCATGATGATTCAATAGGTAGGTATTAAATTCGATGCTTCCACGTGCCAACTGAGTTGCAAGAAAATTGGTGATCTGAAGTCAAACTAGTAAGCATGAAGAGATAAATAGTAGATACTGGAATAATTGTATTCCGCCCTTAATTTATGCCATTAAAATTTATAGTCAGTTATTGTTGCCGTTTATTAATGTCTATATAATTTTCTATGTACTGACAAGGAGCACTAAATCTTATGGTTTTTGGTTTATGATTTTCCATAATAAACCTTTGAAATCGAGCATGGAAAAATAAAGTTTAACCACCCCTCAAAATTGGATGGTTTCCGTTTCAATTACGTAGAATCCGAAAATTGAATAAAAACTTTCTGTCTGTCCGCCGTACTTTGCACTTTCCTTAGTTATCATGAACCAAAATTAATTAAATCTGGTTTTTGGGCCCCATGTGGGGCCTAGTTGGTCCGCGAATCTCGGCGTTACTGTCAGTCATCTCTAAACTAAATTTCTCTCTCAGAAAGCCATAGCTCAAAAACCTTTAATGGAAGGGTATGGTTTTAACGTTTTTAAATTGATCTCGAATTTAAGAATTTTTTGAGACCACCCGGAGCACTGCACGTCCAGCCGTTCGTTTGCACCGAAACGGTATAACGCAGAAGGAGCGTTCATTAAGGTAAATAATAAACCGTTGTGTAATAATTTGCAGCGTTTTTTCTATTTAGGCGTAGATTTCTATAACGTAGATTCTACATTATCAATTCGTCTACGTTATTATGGATCTGAATACTGGAAATCGTCCATTCGATAGGCCGGATGAAAGTTACATAGCCTGTTCTTGTGCAATTACACGATATTTTGTATGATATTTCGTTGCTTTACTGTACTTATGCCATAAAACGGTTTCATCTTCGATTTTGGTCTATTCCTCAAAATGCCCAAAGTACCCTGTACCAGAACTCTCCCGCCTGCACAGCCAGTGTGGGGGCAGTAGCGTCAAGGTGGGGTTCGCCCGAGCAAGGGAACCTTCGCCTGGAACCGTTCAGTTCGCTTCAAGCCGAACCCCGCCGCGCCAACTCCGTCCAATTCCCGCAGCCTTAACGTTCGTTCTGGCAATAATTGCCGCGATTTTTTTTTCAATTCTGCGTCAATAAATTTTAGCGCATAATTAGCTCATATTGCTTCAAAAATATTGCACATAAAGGTACATATAACTTATAAACAGTGGTAATCGTAGAAGGAAAACCGGGACTGAAACCTATAAACAAACTTCAGCGTTGGAAAAGAAATAAAATTAATAAATACCAAATTAAGGCTTGATAGTTTTTACCTAATAGGAGGAACTTTTTGATGCCAACTGACGTAGGAATATTGTAAATAGTGATCAAAATCCCCCATCGATCATCGCCACGGGCGATCTCTATTTGTAGAGCAAGAAAATCAACGAGAGGATATCGGACAAGTGTTGAAAGTGCGCCAGGCCGTATATAGATGTGTACATGAAAGCAATATTGATTGGCTGATGGGTTTTTGATTCGGTTAGTCTTCGATTGTGACAGAGAAGCCCCCGCGAACGGATGAGACCTTCGAGATATCGCCGAGTGCTTCCAATCATACAAGACATCAATCAGCCTCAGAAGCTGAACCCGTTCGCTTACCCGTCGGTCGCAGTTGATCGACTCTCCGTAATATTATAGCCTTTGCAAAAATCATTCCCGGCTCCGGGGGTGCTCATGCGGGTGAGTCGACGTCGATGGGAGTGAAGACATGCAGAAGTTCTGGACAACGGACAACCCCTTGTACTCTTCGATCGTCTTCATCATTTGTCTCCTCAGTGGACGGCAGGACTGCAGCAATAGGAGCGAAGATGTCACAAAGTAAGAATAAAACTGTAATGTTCTCCTTTCCTCAACAATTCCTCATTTCACTCGTTAACCCCAAAACAGCACCACTGATGCACTACCCATTAACATTTGCTAATCAACCAGATCAGTTCTATCAGCCTAATTATAACGCTTGTGAAATTATTGAGTCATAAATTAAATAACACCCCACAGCTATTATTGGTTCCGTTCCAATTTCAGGTTTTTCCAGAATTCTTTATTACGCACGAATTGCATGAAACAACATTCCGAACTATTAAAAAAATTTAAAAAAATAAAAATAATAATAATTTAAAAAAAAAAGACATGAGTTTTAATATTTCAACTCATCTTATGAGTAAGAACGTACCTGTTGAGTTCATTTTGGAGAACTATGATTATAGTTACCTAGTCTAAATGGTAGCAAAACAGATTCTATTGCTAATTGCAATATCGTATCATCAATATCTTGCTATATCAGTTTCTTAGCTTCATCGGGAATGTGACACCTTTCAGTTATCTTGTAGGTAAGTATTGAATGAATCAGGTGTCAAATAATAAATTCTACAGGGACTTGTTGAATTTAGATAGCAAGATTGTCTTTAAGCTTTCGAGTTAAAAGGTTCTCCCGCTGTATACCCAGTCCAGGGTTATATTTAAATCAGGTGTCAAATAATAAATTCACTTCAATTAGGATTGTGAGGGCTGGGACAAACTCAACCACTAATTCCAACACTGGTATTACAGCTATAGTGAACTGGAAATGAATAATAATTATGATGTAAGTATGATTGATTTATTTCCATTAAAAAAAAAAAAAAAATGTAGATAGTAATAATTAATATGCTTAACACTTCTCCTTTTAAATATATTTAAAAACGGTCCAGTCATGCAGCATGGCTGTAAGAGCAAATTTTCGATGAATATTCGCGCTATAGTGTAAAAAGATGATATAGCGAGAAAGAATACCACTTTCCGTAAAATTAGACCATTTTTCGTGATTTTAGTAATTTTTACCGATTTTTGATCCTTACAAATTCATCATGTTTGACCCTATCTTTTTTTGAGAAAAATATTTTGATCATCGAAGTAGTCCCTCCGTCGTGAATCACTATCCCACACAACTTCGGGTAAATTAACACGTTCAGTGCGGCGGCAAATTCCAAACCAATCGTTTCAGTGCGACACGGGACAATTTGACCTCGTGCCAAACTTTCCAAAAGTGCGAAACGGGACATATTGACCCCGAATACTAGGTCCTAGTTTTCGGCCAGAATCTTGTGAAAATTGGTAATTTCCACCAAGTTCTGTTATTTTCTCCCAGAGTAGATCTGAATTGATGCACTGCAGTCGTAGGCCATGGATTGATAGCTTTTTTGGGTAAATTTTGAACATATACAGGGCACCCCCGAATGAATGGTCCACTGTTTTTATTTCGGTTTATACTAAAGATAGAACAACCGTCACAACGCTATCCTTCATGGTTTTTCCGTAGAATTCGCAAATCATTTTTTGCGCAGATGAGCACGCGAAAAACATGTTTTCAACTTTTTTTTTTAAATGAGAAACTACCTACTTTTTATTGCAAATTCGAATTCTAAGTAAAATTTCATGGAAAATGGCGCGTTACTCGAATTTTTGAGTTCGCAAAACCGTAGGTACGCAAATGCACGCAAAATGTGCGTAACAATGAAAAACCTTGTTTTTGGAGGTATCCAATATTGCATGTATGTGATTCATGATTTTCGCGGTATTTTTTCGCGCTGAATCACGAGTGAGTTCGGTTTTCGGTTGGCGATCATTATATCAAGGTTGAAATACCTAATTGGTAATTAAAATTACTGGTAAATGATCATAAATATAATAGCTGCGGAAAATTTATAATGTAAGTAGAATTTGAGGTTATTTTACTGTCAAATAATACCTAACGTTTTCAACTCCAGTATGCATGATATCAAAATGAACGTGTTTTGGTTACGCAAATATTACCATATCTCTAGTCCTCTTTCAATTAGCTATTTATTTCCTGACAGAATAAATAATGAAAAAAATATATAAATTGAAAAGTTCAGGTTTTTTTTCACATAGGTATTTTTCTTTCTGTTTATTATTATGAAACTCTGGTTGAAAAACATAATGAAACATTAGAAAATCTTGGAAAATTATGAATGAAAAACGCTCTAAGTCAAAAAGCTTCGTGGTGGAAGAATGTTTTTAATTGAAACATCTCAAACACATTGCTGGTTTTCCATAACACTCATCACAATCATACACCTGTCCCAATACTAGAGGGGCCCCAGAGCGCGGAAACGTGATTTTTTGGAACGAAAATTGGGTTTTTTGGCACGAGGTCTATTAGTCCCGTGCCGCACTGAAGGTAACTATAGTAACACGAATGCGGTTAGTGGTCTATTTGTCCCGAAGATGATAAACACGTGCATGAGTAGGGTACCACCTACTGTACACATCCATACTGGAGTTATTCAATTATCATTATTATTCACGTCATGACGCCATTCGCACGCAGCCGAAAACTAGAAAAATTGGCCCCGCACTGATTGTGTTATTGGGTGTACGAGGTCAATAAGTCCCGTGCCGCACTGAACGTGTTAATATTGATTTTAGCCCTCAATACCAGTTTATGAAAAACAACTGAAATGGTATTTTTTCTGTCTGCTCACCCTTCCATACCACTTTCAGTAATTTTCCGTAATTTTAACGGTTTTTACCGATTTTTGACCCCTTAAAAACTCAAATTTGACCACCCTTAGAATTTTTTTAAATCGCTCATCTTCGAACTGATCCTTTTGTTTGGCAATACGAACGTTTTGGCGAAATTTGGAATTTTTATCATGTACCTAACGACAGATATCGTCTGGAGTGACCAAAAAAAATATAAATTTTTGTTAAAATCTAGGAATGAATTCAGGATGTTTTGAAACGGATTTGCCTGTAAATAATTTTCGAAAGTGCATCATCTGCTAATTTCTGGACACATTGCAATAGCTTCATTTTCCGTGAAAATTACCTAGCTAAAAACCCAGAGTTTAAAAATGCAGAATAACAAATAACATAATGATATGCATTTATTTTTTCTATAAAAATAATTAGAGTGCTTCTTTTCAAAATAAATTCTCGATATAATTTTGATCAGTCAACAGTGTGCCCTAACTAGTAGGTAGATACGTAGCTATTCCGTTTAGCTCCATCTACAGCTCCCTTCCATATCGTTATTTATGAAGTTTTAACCTGGTACTATATTGAATCAAGTCGAGCATGAACTGTCATGTTGAACTGTTCGGTCCTTACAGTTTCCATAAAATGTTCAACGTTAATCAAGGTACAGGTTGCCAAGGTTCATATGTGTGGAGTCGAGTTGGGGTGATGGATTTCAGACACGATCGTAAAATTAGAGCTCGACAAAATCGAACTAAGTGAATGGAAGAAGGAATCCAACATGACCTCATTTTTCCTCAAAGTTACAAAACTGACAGAACATCGTTGCTTGCGAGGGCAGCATGTATTCTGCATCAACAAACTTTTACGGGCGCGAACACTGACCCTTGGAACTGTCCGCGAATAGCTTCAAAAATACGTTTTGTTTGAGGTTTTAGTGAACAAGAGCTTGTCGGGTATCGTTTTCCATGTTTTTGAGGGCGAGAAGACCGAATATGAAGTTGATTTTGACCAAAGAATGATTAATTGAGGTTTTAACGAAATGTCAGCTCCCAAAATTCATTTTTTACGAGTGAGAAACCTGGGAAATTGTCTAAAACCACCAAAAATTTATATAATAACACTACAAGTAGTATTGATATGTGAATCAAGACGAGGGCACTATCATTGATGTAAGATAATTTGTTTTTTAAAACGCTGCAAATCCCTGCACTACGGTTTATTATTTTGTACAGAATACCCTTCTGTTACAGATCACAGCTCTCTGTATAGATAACTCGTCTATATAATATAATGTGTACTATTCTATACATATTATGTAGATCGCGGATCCTCCGTAGGTTAGTACCTAACACCGTACTCGTTACTAGGTACCTACCTAAATCACGAGTTAAATGTTGCTAAAATAATTCTGTCGATGACAAACAGTAAATAAAATGGCAAAAAGAAACGCAAATAATGAAGTTCTGAAGGGAGATTGGTTGATGTGGAGTGAAAAAAGTTGCAAAAGTACCTATCAATAAACTCCAAAACAGCCATCATTTTTCAAATGAAATAATATCACGGAACATTCAACTCGACTTCATACTCCTTGATTATAATCAGGTGATCCCTAGCAATGATTTTATAGCGCGTCCCTTGTGATGACACGAGTTAAGTAATTCTTTCGATGAGAAACAACTAAAATGGCAAAAATAAACACAAATAATGAAGTTCTGAAGGAAAATATTGTTGATGTGGAGTGAAATGGATGCCCCTTCTGCTTAGATCACTGTTTTCTGTGTTCAATACCTACCCTCGTGGTCAAGTATAATGAACCGTTGTGTAATAATTTACGATTGTGTAATAGTTTGCCGTTGTGTAATAATTTACCAATGTGTAATAATTCACCATCATGGTTACTGATGGTTAATTTACCATAAGTAATACTTCAACGTTTTTTCAAGTTTCACAAGTACCTACCAACAAAATCCAATAGTCCATCACTTATCAAATGAAATAATATCCCAGAACAAACAACTCGACTTCATACAGCCATCCTTGATTATAATCAGGTGCTCCCTAGCGATGATATCCGGGACGGATTTATACCGTTTGATTCACGATCGTGTTGACGAAGGTTTTTGGTGCACACGAACGGCTGGACGTACAATGCTCGGGGTGGTCTCAAAAAATTGTTCAGCTCAAGACAAATTTAATAACGTTAAAAAAAACCATACCCTTCTAACGAAAGTTTTCGAGATACGGCGTTCTGAAAATTCCAACCCCTATTTTGAACCCCTTAAGATGACTGACAGTAACGCCGAGCTTCGAGGACCAACTAGACCCCGAACGGAACCTATAACCGGAATTTCATCAATTTTGTTTCATGGTAACTAATAAAAGTGGCCAGTACGGCGTACGGCGGACAGACAGAAATATTTTTATTGCATTTTCGGATTCTACATAGGTACCTTGAAACGTACCTAAACCATCAAATTTTGAGGGGGGTTAGAATTTTTTTTTTCTTCATGCTCGATTCCAATGGTTGATTACTGAAAATAATAAACAAAAAACCACAGTCATGCAGCATGGCTATAAGAGCGAATTTTCGAAGTTTTCGGCATCTTCCTCCTCCGCCTAAAATTTTCTGAAAATTAATTTTCGTCAATGTTTTCCCAACTTGATACCATACAAAATTAAAACAGGAGCAGTTTTACGCAAAGTAAAATTTGGGGTGGAAGGAGGGGGAGGGGGAAATCAAAAATGTTTTGAATACCAGAAGAGTAGGTATTGGGTACTAACAAATTTTTTGTTACATTTTTTGCCGAGTAACACCTCGGTTTGTAGATTTTCCAACGCTGAACACGATGGATAAGTCAGAATTGCGATATCCCATTCCGTTATCAGATTAGAGCAGACGAATCAGGAAGAACATCTCAAGAAATAACCACGTTCCTTCATCTTCAAAGTGCTCCAGTTTGAGAATGGAATGAGATATCGCAATTCTGATTTCACCATCGTGTTCAGCGTACAAAAACCTTTAAAATGAGGTGTCACTTGTCAGACTTTTTCATTTTGGGAATTTATGGGTAATTTCCCCCCCCCCCCTAAAACTCCCCAAAACTCCCCCTTAGAGTGACCCGATTCTGCCCATCTACGAACTTAGCCTGTCGATTGCCAAGACAGGTTTTTCGTGCAAATTTGAACTTTTTATCTCAATTCTTTCGAGAGTTATCGTCTGGAATGACACATACATATATAAATATATAAATATATATATAAATATATAAATATATATATATATATATACATATAATTTTTGGTGTCTTTCGGCAGGGAATTCAGGATGGTCTGAAACGGATTTTGGTATACAAATCTTTCGGAAATTCGAGTTTTAAAAATTTTGGACCGAGAACAATAGCTTCCTTTTCTTCGAAAATTCGCTAAAAAGAGCCTAATTCGTGTTTTTGTGGGGCGAAATTGGTGGAAACGATCAAAAATTGCCATTTGAATATAGCTAACATGAAAGAAACAATAAATGAACGGACAACATTTCTGTAGGTATGTCCAGTAGAATAATGAACCCATGTGACAAGGACTTATGATGAATACAAAAGCACTCGTAGTCACAGCTCACAGTTCTGCGGATGGATTTTGGATCTTGGCCTAATGAACCGCAGTTGGAGATTTCCCACGAGCGCTTATACAGGTACTCGCGGAGGTACACCTGAACAACGAGCAGTTGATGGTCAGCTTTCATTGTTCTTCGAGTCATCAGGAAGCGCCGAACATCGGCTTTAAGCACAGCGGCTACGCGGAGAAAGTTTTCATGATCGTCGTGGGAGTTTTACAAAGGCCCATTAATGCACTTTGCAATGAAGAAGGAAAACGACGGGGTTTTTTTCTCGGTTTATGAGAAAGGTAAGCGGTGAATCGGCAATTCATCCATCTCCGTGGGACGAGCGCGTTCCCTAATAACACAGTGACCCTGAACGTGATTATAGGTCTTTTCAGAAGGAAAGATCGCCAGTGAGGACGGACTTTGAGGAATGACAGGGCCGAGTGAAACGTCGGAATGGCTGTCGTCATGCGGCGGATGGACGCAGCTGCGAAACATTCGTGTTCGACTCGCATCAGTTGGGATTCCGTCGTTTTCAAGTTTCGTTTTGATCCGTTGTTTTGGCGGCGGTGATCCTTTTGTAGGGATGGGACATCGAAATCGATATTATCGAAACATCGATGTTTTACTTCGATATTCCGATTTTGGTTTATTATTCTGTGAATAATACACCTATGTATTCGCTCAGCAAAAAAATTGTATAACACCCCCTCAAAATTTTTTCTTTTCCGTTTCAAGGTGTGTAGATTCCAAAAATGCAATGTCCGTCCGCCGTCCGCCGTATCACGTGTACAGACTTCATTTTCGGTCTAAAAAAATCGTTCTTTCGCACACATGCTCTATTTGGGCCCTAGTTGGGTCCCGAAACTTTTCAGCCCGATCGGAATATACCCAGGGATGTTATGAGTGAAAATGTATGTAAAAATAGGTACTTTTTGCGTTTTAGCAAAATGTTGGTAACATGAGCTTTTAAGGTATCGTTTTTCATGTCTTTGGGGACGAGAAGACCGAATATGAAGTCGATTTTGACCAAAGAGTAGAAAATTGAGGTTCTACCAGATGTTCAGCTCCCGAAATTGATTTTTATGAGTCAAAAACCTGGGAAATCGTCTGAAATCACCATCAATTTTTAGAATAACACTGGAAAAAGTGTCAACAGGTGGATCAAGACGATTAAACGCTACTATCAATGATCAGAGATAATTTATATATATATATATATATATATATATATATATATATATATATATTTTAAAGGAGCGTACCTTATTCGTGTTTTGGGGGCCAAAATTGGTGGAAACCACCAGAAATAGCTATTTCAATTATTTTATATGAAAGAAACAATAAATAAACAGCCAACATCTCTGTAGGTATGTCCAATAGAATAATAAACCCATGTGACAAGGACTTTGCAGCGTTTTTCGCTATCGATGGCTCACATTCGATAACATCGATATATCGATGTTATGGTCCGATAATATCGGCAGAAAACACCCTTCAACCAGCTCTTGCCTCTTGGATCCCCTCACCACTCTTCCTTGATCCAAATGTTACTCCTTCTCCTTACAGGTCATAAAATACTCAAAAGTGCTCTCTTCATCAATGACTTTATTTTCATTTTCAGAAATATTTGAGTAAAAAAAAACAGAAACATTTTATTCCGAATTCAGTCATTTACAAAATAAAAATAAGAAACATTCCAAATCTGAATTATATATGTAGGTACTTGATTAGAAAAATAACTCTTCGTCGAGTGAGTGGAGGAAAACAAGTTTCTTCAGATTTTCTGCTTTCAGCCTATTGCGCTGGGGCGTCAAAATGTTGCCAGTTTCAGAAAACAAACGTTCTGAAGGTACACTGGTAGAAACGTGTAGAAGAGGGATATCGATATCGATGTCAAAAATATCGATGTTTTGGCTTGATGAAACATCGTTATCGATGATGTCTACAAAATATCGATATCGATATTTTCTTTCGATGTCCCATCCCTATCCTTTTGGTCTGTGCACGAATGTCGCCCTCCACGATCACTCAGAGCCCATCGAGTTCAAAGGGAAGGCAGGTACTGTCTCATAATGCCCGCAATGCCGACCAATCATTCCACAGACAGACTCTGCCCACAGTTGAGGTCATAAGCGCCACACCGAGTGAAAAACGCCGCAGTATTGCGCGACGGTTTATTATTTACCTGTGTTGTTGTAGTAGATGCCTCTTCTGCGTACATCAAACTTTCAGGGGGTTACTTTTTTCCCTAGCAAACCAAAAGTGGACAAAAGCACCACCGTCCATAAAAAATGTCATTTTGTTATTGTCATGTTGAAAAATATCCAATGTTAAAAATTGTATGTCAAAATGGTTTCAGAAATATTAAATTTAATGTTTATGTCTATAAAAAATGGTTGTGTCAAAAAATTGTATGATCATAACTGCCAGTATGGCCTTTTAGCGAATTTTCAAAGAAAATGTTAGCGAATTTTCAAAGAAAATGAAGCTATTGCAATGGCTTCGAAATTTAAATAATATAAATTTTTGGAAATTTTCTTCATAGAAATCCGTTTCAGACCATTCTAAAACGATTCCTGAAATTTAACACTTTTTTATATGTATATATATATTTATATATATATGTGTCACTCCAGACGATAACTCTCGATAGAATTGAGATAAACAGCTCAAATTTGCACAAAAAATCTATCTTGGCAATCGAAAGGCTAAGTTCGAAGATGGGCGAAATTGGCCTACTCTAAGGAGGGTTTTGGCGCATTTAAAGTGCGCAAAAATTACCCAAAAATCCCCAAAATGTTATTTTCCAACAAGTGACCCCTCATTTTAAAGGTTTTTGCACGCTGAACACGATGGTGGAATCGGATTTTAGATATCTTGATCCGTTCTCAAATTAGAGCATTTAAAGTGCGCAAAAATTACCCAAAAATCCCCAAAATGTTATTTTCTAACAAGTGACCCCTCATTTTAAAGGTTTTTGCACGCTGAACATGATGGTGAAATCGGATTTTAGATATCTAAATCCGTTCTTAAATTAGAGCATTTAAAGTGCGCAAAAATTACCCAAAACTAGGATAATCTTTAAACTCTTACCCCCCCCCCCCACC
Source organism: Leptopterna dolabrata (assembly GCA_954871275.1). Taxonomy (NCBI): domain Eukaryota; kingdom Metazoa; phylum Arthropoda; class Insecta; order Hemiptera; family Miridae; genus Leptopterna; species Leptopterna dolabrata. The sequence continues at coordinate 6,524,055 of OX940983.1, read as the reverse complement.
CCCCCCACCCCCTTAGAGTGGTCAGATTGAAAAATGTGAGAAGTATTAATTGAAGACGAGAGTTCGAAGCAAAAAAGGGGGAGGCAAACGATTAGTACAACTCCTTGAATTTCCCATTTGACATATAATTGTTATGATACCTTCATAGATAGACAAGTACCGGCCCACGTATTAGGTACTAGAAGGAAGACGAAAGAAAAAATCTATTTCAAATTATTCAATTTAGGTACTAACAGTAGGAGGAAGAAGTTTTCCTTTATTCAAAACCATAGCCATTAATTCGAATATTTCTTTGAAAATTCGCTCATTAAGTCATGCTGCATGACTGTTTCACTCGCACGGCTGCCACAACCAACCTAAGGTATGAAGACTACGAAAAAAATGGAATACCCTTCAGCACACTTGAACAACTGCAGTATGTATGAAATTTGTCTGTATTGTGCAAAATCCGTTACAGACCTTTATGAACCTACGAAAATCACCTCGAGGCACCTATTTGATAACAGTCGTGTGCTGCAAGCTGAAGCATACATTTAGTCCGTTCGTTACTTTAGTTTTCTCGATACACAAATACTTGAATATTCCACAAGTGTCTTTAAATACGTAAGACCTTCCTATTGGAAACGTGGGCATGCAACCTGCTCATATATGTTTTCGAGAAATCTCACCATAAATATTCTGTTTTCACTATATTAAACTATTTTATGTATTCACTCATCGATGTATACTACGATATATAAGATATATATATACGATATATACTCATTTCATTACCACTGGAAGTTGAAACAGAACCGCAGCGAAACGCCGTCCTATCGGACAACCCTCGACGAAAGTGAAGGTGAGCCGGTGGGTTCCTACTAGGGAAGCTCACTCATCGCTGTTGACAATGAACAGCCTTTTACAGGGTCTTCCTTTTAAAAATCCGAGCTCTGATCCCCTTGAAGAATCCACTTCCGGACGGAGTCCGTCGAAAGTGAAGCTTATACCATTCAAGGTTGGGCCTTCTTCCTTTATTGTTCCTTTTTACTTTCTCCTCCTCGCTTTTAGATAAGAACGGGCGTAAATGAAACGGTTTTGGTTGTGAAAAAAGAAATCAAAACTTCTCTTATCCGGCCAGACACAGGTTGATTTATTCAGACCCGAGATGGATTTGCAAATGAAGTGAGAGTGGAATGGGCCTCCGCCTACTTGCTGCGTATGTAGTATGCAAATGTTGGTATTGTACCTTATTTGCGGTATATCCTCCTGAAGAAAATTATATTGAAAGAACTCAGTGATTCATAGATGCCTCCTCCTTCTCATCACTTTCGCAAAAGACCACATTTAATAACTAGGTAGGTAGTACAATAAACTAAACACCTTGTGGTGATTGGGTAGGGTTGGATTGGATAGGTTGAACGAGGTCTAACGCTCCGCGGTTATCACCACAGCAGGCGTTAGTTGGAGAGGAGGCTAGCACCCCGCGGTTTTCACCTCAAGGTGGGGTGTCGGGACACCCCAGGGCACCAATTTTTTGCATGGTGGAGGGCTGAGGCGCTAGAAGAGGTTAAGGCCCCCAGTAGCCTCTTCTTCAGTTGTCTTCTACATGCCTTCGGCGCTGCATCTCCAACAAAGATGCAGTAACCTCTTCAAATCATTGTATTCCTACGAAAAACGTAGTTAACACGTAATGTAACACTTTTTTGTTGCAATCTTTTTTCTTGTTCAGGGTGTTTTCGTTTTGTTTTGAGTAGTAAATTTTGGTCCAAAAACATATTTGTTCACCCCTTTTTTGAAAACCCTCGCAATCCAAACTCTGAGCCCTTCATGAGACAGAGGATGTACAACGAGAGAATTCCCAAAGTCCTCCGGAATGAAATCCAGACTATTTTGGGCATACCTGCTCCTTCTCAGCAACTGCAGCACATGGGAGAGGAACCTCCTACCAAAAGGTGCAAGCGGTGCAAATTTTGTGACCGAAAGAAGGATAATAAGACGACCAGCACTTGCTCAAAGTGCAATGAACCAATTTGTAGAGAGCATGAAAAAGTTACCAAGTTTTGCTACAAGTGTGCCTGATTACAAGTGTACCTATTACCTTTTTACCATTATTAACTTTTCGAATATTTTGATGTTTTTCTTTTCATTCTCCAATGTTTTTTGAGTATGCGCAAACAAAATTCGTGATATTTAGCGACTCCAGCTATTGTTCGTGATCAATTTTATTGTATTGCAATGGTTTTTTAGTTCCTTTTGAAAATTTTGATAGTCTCATCTAGTTTGACGTTCATAATAATATAATCTTCATTTGATATAATATATTCAATGACTGAAACATGTTGCGTCATGATATATTTATTTTATTGAACATATTGTTACCTGAAACTGCCTGTGAGATACTTTAATTCTGAAAAAAAAAAACTTCAAAACATGAAAATGTTTTAAAGAGTTGGAACAAAAGTAGTGCTTAAGAACATTCTTGAGTGTCAGCAAATAGTTTACAAGTGATAGTTGGGCTATACTAATTCGAAATGAGCCTCAAAATACCCGGGGTGTCGGCGCACCCCACCTTGTGGTATATGTGATTCCGCTTCACCTTGTGGTGTGAGGGATAATAAGCTAAACACCTTGTGGTGATTGGGTAGGGTTGGATTGGATAGGTTGAAGGAGGTCTAACGCTCCGCGGTTATCACCACAGCAGGCGTTAGTTGGAGAGGAGGCTAGCACCCCGCGGTTATCACCACAGCGACTGCTAGGGGGGAGAGAGTTAGGTGGTCCAGAGAGAGTTGGAGTGTGGTAAGGTGGTGGAATGAAGAGCTGGGCGAGCGGGGTGGTATATAAAGGTGCCTCCACCTCGCCCTCCATCTGTTAATGGCTGTTGAGAAACGTTGGGAGCTGGATGGAGGGGACCCTTCTGGTCCTTTCCCCGAGGCGTCGCTCACCTTCGTTCTCCTCGTTTATTTTGTTAAATCTTATATTACATAGGAGTGTAGAACTTGAGGGGTACCACGACACACCTAATAACTAAACGGAAACTGCAGCTGCCTGTCTAACGTTATCAAATTTATCTAATATCTAAACATCTAAAAACCACCATTTTGCGATGAGGAAATCTAATTAAAAATTTATTTTCTATAAGAAATTACGGTTTTAGACATTTTTATTTTTCTCAGGAATTTGATAGACGTGACTCTATTAATAAATTATTACCCGCTTACGCAATTAATTGGCTGTTGATCCCCTGTTCTTAATCACCCGTTATCATGTCATCACTGTTATCAGTATCTTGTTTTCTGTTTGTTTTTGGTTTATTATTTTCAATAATGAACCATTGGAATCGAGCATGAAAAAAAAAATTCTTACCCCCCCTCAAAATTTGATGGTTTACGTTTCAAGGTATGTAGAATCCAAAACTGCAATAAAAATATTTCTGTCTGTCCGCCGTACGCCGTACGCCGTACGGGCCACTTTTCTTAGTTACCATGAAAGAAAATTGATGAAATTCGGGTTATAGGTTCCGTTCGGCGTCTAGTTGGTCCTCGAAGCTCGACGTTACTGTCAGTCATCTCTAAGGGGTTCAAAATAGGGGTTGAAATTTTCAAAACGCCTATACCATTTTTTTACGTGAATATTTTTACGGTTTTAAATAGTTCTTGAACTTGCGAGTTTTTTAAGACCATCCGGAGCATCGTACGTCCAGCCGTTCGTTCACAGTAAGGCCCCGAAGTTTGCACCGATAGGCATTTTCGACTCCAGTGTGAATGAAATTGTATACAATTCAAACCAAATCTCGTAACCAGAGACGCGCCCACAATAGGAATTTGTGAATACGGCCAATCATTGGTAGGGATCACCTGATTATATTGGCGGAGTATGAAGTCGAGTTGGTTGTTCTGTGATATTATTTCATTTGAAAAATGATGGCTCTTTTGGAGTTTGTTGGTAGGTAGTGAAACTTGAACAAACGTTGAAGTATTATTGATGGGTAAATTATTACTACGGTAAATCATTACCCAACGGTAAATTATTACACAACGGTTCATTATAACATCTACGTAGAAGGGGCTGGAGTTTGTTGGTAGGTACTTTTGCAACTTTTTTCACTCCTCATCAACAATTACTTTTCAGAACTTCATTATGTGTGTTTCTTTTTGTTAGGTACTGTTTGTCATCGGCAGAATTATTTTAGCAACATTTAACTCGTGATTTAGGTAGGTACCTAGTAACGAGTACGGGGTTAGGTACTAACCTACGGAGGGTCTGCGATCTACATAATATGTATATAATAGAATAGTACATATCATATTATATAGAAGGGTTATCTATACATAGAGCTGTGATCTGTAACAGAAGGGTATTCTATACAAAATAATAAACCGTTGTGCAGGGATTTGCAGCGTTTTTGTTTTAGTCGCCCTCTTTAAAAGCTGTCTGCAATTTCTCGTTAATTACTTACCTCGATGTTCCTAATCTTCGTTATCGGCTGTAGAATTTGAAAATCTATATATTTATGTACCTAAGACGAAGAGAAATTGAATGAGTATCATCATTGGATTGCGCTGAACCTATCTTCATATTAATTTAACCTAAATTAGACAAAGGTGTGACTGTTTGTGTGTAATGGTTCTGAGATTTTTTTTTTCGATCGTTAGGAGAATATAATAACAACTGTAGAACTGAAGTCATTGCGGTTTCTTTAATCCAAAACTAAAAAGACATTCTAAAACACGGTGGATATGCTTTTTATAGAAAAAATTTCGACACATCATAACGCAACAATTTATTATTTCTGATTAGGAATCCCTATATTTTGGATCCATTATTGTTTATTTTTTATACCTTATAGCAAAACTTATAGTTATATTATAGTTAGGTTAACTTATAGTTATTATAGTATTATAGCTGGTAGGCGTTTTCAGTATTTCGGATTCTGGAGCGCCATCCAATGGTCATAATAATAATCAAAATAAATACAAATTAATGTTTATAATGTGTTTACTTCATTGTTTTTTACATTTAACATAGATCATGTTTTTTTAAAATTTAACGTAAAACATCACAATTTTTCATTTTCTGTCGTTTAACCGATCATTTTAGTTTTGAGACATCGCCAAAAGCTGTTTTCACATTGGTTACCTACCTCCTAGGTAGGTACAGGTACCTGCTTTCTCTTCAGGAATTTCATAGTTTCCATTTTGATCAAAAATAATCTCCAGAGCGGCCCGAAAACGTTGAAGAGGTGCTGGATTACGGCTACCTCTAGAGCTGATGGCCAGTAATGCTCATATCGATTGTCTGGAAATGGGCGTGAATGGAAATCACGCTTTCAAATTGTGGTATCCTGATGGTTTGATCACCGAAACCCGTATAACAGTATTTTTCGTGTATTAGTGGAAATAGGCAGCCTTTCATAACTCCGGTTTTTATTTTGTTGGTATAATGAACTTGATATGCCCAGGGATTTTTCAGAGACTCATTTGGGAGTTTTACAAAACGTCACACGAGTTGAATGTTTGCATCTCAACTATTCAAAAACCACGGTGCCAAATTCTGTTCACGAAGCGCAGCTTTCGCCCATTTGAATTATTAATTATTTATTCACGTCAGTTTAATTTTTTGCTGTTAGACAACACCTGTATCAGTGATATCGTATACCTAAAAAGTCTTATTCTAATCCACAGCTCGACTGACACCGCTAGTCTAGCACAGGCTTCGAACTACGATGTCTACTGGAACGTGCCTACATTCCAGTGCCATAAATACGGCCTTAATTTCAGTCGAATCTCAACCGTTTGGGGATGCAAGCAGAACTACAACGACGAGTTCAAAGGAGAACAAATTTCCATTTTCTACGATCCAGGTAACTACAGCAATAATATGACAAATAATATGAAGGTAAATAAGCTTGGTTGTAATAAACTGACCTAAATCATGCTATCTCCTTTGATTGATGGATGGTCACCCAATAGTGAGAGACGTGATTTTCACTTTCAGATAGTAGGTAAATAATTAATTAAGTTTCATACTAAAGCTTTTGTCCCTGCTTGTGCGATATTCCCATGTATTATCTTGGAATAATCGCCGCTACTTTCAGCTTCATTTGAATTTTTTTCCATATCGTGCGAAACATGTGAAAACACACAATGGTATCGTGAAATGCAGCAGACGGTAAAAATTTGAAAAAATGATCTAATCAGTTAGGTCGGAAGACGTCTCACACGACGTCCTCATACGATATTCCTGAGATCCTGAGCATCAGTCAACTTGCGGCTTATTTGAATTTGTTATGAGAAGCAGTTCGGTGAGATTAAAATCCAATTCGGAACTTTCTAAATGAGACTATATTTAATATGATGTATAACTGCAAACATTATGTACGTTCACCGTAGATTTTGGCGGGTAGGTTACCTATCTATTTGTGAACAAATTTTGCTCACAAATGTTTTTAGCGAATTTTCGAAGAAAAGGAAGCTATTGTTCTCGGTCCAAAATTTTTAAAACTCGAATTTCCGAAAGATTTGTATACCAAAATTCGTTTCAGACCATCCTGAATTCACTGCCGAAAGACACCAAAAATTATATGTATATATATATATATATATATATATATATATATATATATATATATACCTATATATTTACATATGTATGTGTCATTCCAGACGATAACTCTCGAAAGAATTGAGATAAAAACTTCAAATTTGCACGAAAAATCTGTCTTGGCAATCGACAGGCTAAGTTCGTAGATGGGCAGAATCGGGTCACTCTAAGGGGGAGTTTTGGGGAGTTTTAGGGGGGGGAAATTACCCATAAATTCCCAAAATGAAAAAGTCTGACAAGTGACACCTCATTTTAAAGGTTTTTGTACGCTGAACACGATGGTGAAATCAGAATTGCGATATCTCATTCCGTTCTCAAACTGGAGCACTTTGAAGATGAAGGAACGTGGTTATTTCTTGAGATGTTCTTCCTGGTTCGTCTGCTCTAATCTGATAACGGAATGGGATATCGCAATTCTGACTTCACCATCGTGTTCAGCGTTGGAAATTCTACAAACCGAGGTGTTACTCGGCAAAAAATGGAACAAAAAATTTGTTACGTATCCAATACCTACTCTTCCGGTATTCAAAACATTTTTTATTTCCCCCTTCCCCTCCTTCCACCCCAAATTTTACTTTGCGTAAAACTACTGTTTGAATTTTGTATGGTATCAAGTTGGGAAAACATTGGCCGAAAATTAATTTTCAGAAAGTTTTAGCCGGAGGAGGAAGATGCCGAAAACGACAAATAGTGACGAAATAACACAATTTTGGTTATTTCATTTCGTCTGATGCATACCGAATTAACCGAATAGCTTCATACTTGAATACCTATAATTACCCAATAAGTTTATGATTGCTCATATTTGAATGGGATATCCCAAACATCACATTTTACATAAAATCAGTTATTTCTTCGAAAATTCGCTCTTATAGCCATGCTGCATGACTGTGGTTTTAATATTTCGAGTCTTGGAATGTATTGGGACTTAGGGTCAAATTTTCATATTCATGACCTGTCGTCATTAAATTTTGTATTCTTCTCTTCATTGAAACGAGCCAAAACCGTTGGTTTGCATCCAAACTCATTTGGCTTCTGCGTAGTATAAAAGCAACTTTCACTTCTATACAACTTATAGATACAGTATAACTAGGAGGCGAAATTTCATAGCGGAGGTGCCTACCTACCGGTTACAAGTGTCTAAGGTCCTAACTCGAGTTGCGACGAAATTCAGGGATCACCAGTTACCTCTTACCTGCGATAATTTAATCTCATGGATCAAATTATTGCTGAATGTTCAGTTCAAGACTCCTATATTCAGAGTTTTGCGTACCTACCTAATATGTATAAGTAATACAACAGGTTTTCAACAATATGATCTCGGCATATCATAAATAAATAGGTAGGCATAATATCTTCCTACTACTCCACCCTTCTTCTTGGGCTAGTGGAAGTAGGTGTAGTCTGTGTAAACGTAGTCTCTCGAAGAACTCAAACCGTAGAGTCAACTCAAACTCATAGAGTACCGTCACAGTGTACGGGTCTAATAATAATTACACTCGTAACGATATTTGATATAGAATTTTTTTTTAAAGCCTATTTACATTAAGAGAGGACGTAGATTCATACAATAATAAGTTATAAGTATTTGATGCTTATACAGTAAGAGCAGTAGGAGTATTGGCAGTTTCTGATCTCCAAAATTTAGATAATTGTCCGGAGATCAGGAGTTGCTAATTAAAAAGCCTAGTTACAAAAATTTTCATCATAATCAGAGCCCTTCAAATGCCATATTGCCATGGCGCCATACAAAAATGCCATATTCTGCCGATTTTTTGTAAAATGCCATATTCGTCCGATTTTTGGGAAAATGCCATGTTTTGCCTTTTTTTTGCCAAACTCCTTCAAAAAATTTAAAAAAAAATTTGAAGTGAAAATTTCTGAATAACATGAGGTTTCTCGAACCCTGATGCCATTAGTGTAGAGGGATTACTAATTCCTCTAACCCTTTTGGAATGGGGTGCTTCCACGGGTCGCCACTCTGTCTGGTGAGGAAGCCACTCTAAAGGAAGGCTGGGAACTTGCTGATGTAAATAAAATAAATTATTTAGCATAAATAACTTGTGTGTTGTGATATTATCGTCTCAGAATAGCTGGGGTGGTCGGAGAGGGTTGAAAAATAAGTGCCATATTGAGAGAAATAAGTGCCATATTTGGGCCAAAATAAGTGCCATATTGCCATATTTTTTAGGGCCCTATTTCACAAAAATAAGTGCCATATTGTGAAGGGCTCTGATCATAATACATATAACTTATTCTGCTGACAGAGATGAACGACATTAATGGCCTGGATAAACACGAGTGATGACGCTTAAATTAAGGAAGGATTTACAATGAAAGATAGGGACAGAAAATTTAGTTATTAAAGCAACTAAGTATGGATATATGATAATTTTCCGCGTATTGCTTGGTAAGGAAGTCATTCAAGCCTCTCTTAAATTTACGAAACGATTGAGTGATCCTAAGGTGCGGTGGTAGTTCGATGAACAAATGAGGAGCCAGGTAGCTTTTGAAGAAGTCATGTCTTGGGAAATACCTGTCCATATCTCGAATTGGTTGCTTGTTTATTTATGTACAACAATTCCTGGAACCGTATGCAATAACCAGTCAGACAACATTCCTATTGTACTACTTATATAGAATACCAGTGGATTGAGAAGGGCTGACACCAACAACAGGAATACATTATTACAAGGCCTGACATCATCACTGTCTTCAGTAGTAGTCCAAAGTGTGCATTTGTTGATGGTAGTACAGTAATTGAGTTCTCACAAATTAGATGGCTAACCATCATGGCCCGGCTCTGTTAGATTTACTGCCCCCATTAACAGTAAGTGTTTTTCGATTCTCGACCGCTTGGACAATGTCAAGGTTGGTTTATTCTTGAGAGTCGGTCAGGGTGAATAAAAGGCTATTTTCAGGCCAAAGTTTCGAGGTATTTACATCCCATCTTCAGGGCCACCAACAAAAAAGGATCAACAATGATACGTACAGAACTTGGGAGAAAAAAGTGGTAATAAAACTAGGTAATACAGAAGAATAAATAGTAAACGTAATAAAGAGTGTTGTAATGACACAGAAGTGCAACATACGTTGAAAGAAATTAGTAGAAGGAAGATAAGGTCTTCATTACGTGGTATTTTACCTACAGGAGATGTGATGTTTAAGTTAGCACTTCATCAATTCATCGAATTTCGTTTTATGCCTTATGTGGTAAGCCATCTTGCAATCTGGAATAAGCACAAAATAAATAAACCTTTATCTTGCCACTAATTTATTAAGTACAAAGCTTTTCGCTCAACTTCTGAGCATCGTCAGGTAAGTACTCACATAAACAAAGATAGAAGTGAGTACCTACCTGACGATGCTCAGAAGTTGAGCGAAAAGCTTTGTACTGAATAAATTAGTGGTAAGCTAAAGGTTTATTTATTTTGTGTTTATTCCACATTGTAAGTTCGCACTATTTGTGGTTACATCTACTGTGTAACCACAGGTAGGTTCATTCGTTTTAGTTGACAAACAAAGACTTAGATAAGAAAGTTTTAACAGATTATGCTGGTTATGCTGGATTGTAATGCTGTGATATGTTAACAGCATAACCAGTAAAACTTTGTTATCAATGTCTTTGTTTGTCAAATGTACCTATCTAACTACCTACTGTGTAAACACAAACTATTTTTTGTGAAACTAGTGTGAACTTGCACACTGCATCTCCTATTGGTAAAATGCCACGTAATGAAGACCTAATCTTATCCTTTCACTAATTTCTTCGAGGTATGTTGCCTTTCTTTGTCATTCATCACTGTTTATTAATACTTATGCCTGTGTACATATTTCCTAGTTTTTTTTCCACTTTTTTTTCTCAAGTCCCATTGTTGAATCCTTTGCTAGTTCCAAGTTAGTTCTGTATATATCTTTTAGCGAATTTTCAAAGAAAATGAAGCTATTGCAATGGCTTCGAAATTTAAATAATATAAATTTTTGGAAATTTTCTTCATAGAAATCCGTTTCAGACCATTCTAAAACGATTCCTGAAATTTAACACTTTTTTATATGTATATATATATATTTATATATATATGTGTCACTCCAGACGATAACTCTCGATAGAATTGAGATAAACAGCTCAAATTTGCACAAAAAATCTATCTTGGCAATCGAAAGGCTAAGTTCGAAGATGGGCGAAATTGGCCTACTCTAAGGAGGGTTTTGGCGCATTTAAAGTGCGCAAAAATTACCCAAAAATCCCCAAAATGTTATTTTCCAACAAGTGACCCCTCATTTTAAATGTTTTTGCACGCTGAACACGATGGTGGAATCGGATTTTATATATCTTGATCCGTTCTCAAATTAGAGCATTTAAAGTGCGCAAAAATTACCCAAAAATCCCCAAAATGTTATTTTCTAACAAGTGACCCCTCATTTTAAAGGTTTTTGCACGCTGAACACGATGGTGAAATCGGATTTTAGATATCTAAATCCGTTCTTAAATTAGAGCATTTAAAGTGCGCAAAAATTACCCAAAACTAGGATAATCTTTAAACTCTTACCCCCCCCCCCCCCCCACCCCCTTAGAGTGGTCAGATTGAAAAATGTGAGAAGTATTAATTGAAGACGAGAGTTCGAAGCAAAAAAGGGGGAGGCAAACGATTAGTACAACTCCTTGAATTTCCCATTTGACATATAATTGTTATGATACCTTCATAGATAGACAAGTACCGGCCCACGTATTACTAGAAGGAAGACGTTATAGTATTATTATATCAGCTTTTGACTGTAAAACACTGTGCCTAAAATATCTCCCTAGGTTTCCCAACCAATTTTAACGCAGTTCTTTCCTAGACAGTTCCTGATTTTAGACATCTGGCGACCCTGCCAGGATCAGAAGTGTTCATATTACCTTGTTTTTAGCGAATTTTCGAAGAAAAGGAAGCTATTGTTCTCGGTCCAAAATTTTTAAAACTCGAATTTCCGAAAGATTTTTATACCAAAATCCGTTTCAGACCATCCTGAATTCCCTGCCGAAAGACACCGAAAATTATATGTATATATATATATATATTTATATATTTATATATTTATATATATATTTATATATTTATATATGTATGTGTCATTCCAGACGATAACTCTCGAAAGAATTGAGATAAAAAGTTCAAATTTGCACGAAAAATCTGTCTTGGCAATCGACAGGCTAAGTTCGAAGATGGGCAGAATCGGGTCACTCTAAGGGGGAGTTTTGGGGAGTTTTAGGGGGGGAAAATTACCCATAAATTCCCAAAATGAAAAAGTCTGACAAGTGACACCTCATTTTAAAGGTTTTTGTACGCTGAACACGATGGTGAAATCAGAATTGCGATATCTCATTCCATTCTCAAACTGGAGCACTTTGAAGATGAAGGAACGTGGTTATTTCTTGAGATGTTCTTCCTGGTTCGTCTGCTCTAATCTGATAACGGAATGGGATATCGCAATTCTGACTTCACCATCGTGTTCAGCGTTGGAAAATCTACAAACCGAGGTGTTACTCGGCAAAAAATGGAACAAAAAATTTGTTACGTACCCAATACCTACTCTTCTGGTATTCAAAACATTTTTGATTTCCCCCTCCCCATCCTTCCACCCCAAATTTTACTTTGCGAAAAACTACTCCTGTTTTAATTTTGTATGGTATCAAGTTGGGAAAACATTGGCCGAAAATTAATTTTCAGAAAATTTTGGGCGGAGGAGGAAGATGCCGAAAACTTCGAAAATTCGCTCTTATAGCCATGCTGCATGACTGTGGTTTTATTTTTTTAATCAGGCTCTGATAATTTTCAGCTCAATTTTAACAACCGGTCATTATGACTACGCCTTTGCTAATGATGATTATCTTCTGAGTCCTAAAATTCTTACGTCATTTCCTTTGCGATTATACCTATTTAACTTTTATTCAAATTCTCCATTCCATTGGACTAAAAAAACTCGTCTCTTTAGATATTTTACATTAAATAAAGAGTAAGGTGACTCAGTAGAGGGGACTCAATGAGCAAAGGTAGGCTTTCAGTTGATTCAACTCAAAGTAGGCAGGTGATCTACCGGTATACAAATGAGAAACGACCCCCATAGCAATACGTCCATGGTTCAATGAAGAAACCAGAGTATCAATGTGCAGAAAAATCATCACACAGTCTTACTTCTCTTATAATTTAGGTTGGACGACCAACTTTTGTATTTCTACAAAACAATATGGAAATCACATGAGAGGTGCTTAGGTACCGATCCGAATTATACTGCACCATTGGTCCTGTTTACATCGTGAACCATAACGTGGAATGGAAAGTTGCGATGTATCCGTACAGGCAACTTTCGATTCCAATAATTCTCAAGCAGTTTCAGGTCCACTCAATGTTGAATACTAGAATAGAACAATATTTCAACGTGGCACCCACATGTTCTTCCAAGTGATCCTTCCAGAAACCACATCCTTCCTTCATAGTTTATTTCAAGATTGAGCCTGCATGAAAAACAACCTGCACTTGAAGCACTCATGATTTTCTATAACAACTCCTTTACCTACTGCACTCTCTTGAGTAGGTAAGTCAAAAGTCCTAACTACCCTATCCTACCTAATATGAACCCACAGCGATCAAATAAATAAGCACTTAGTACAATTACGTAATAAACAAACGGTAGAATCAGGATGGACAAAACGTACAAATTAAAATAAATACGAAGAGAATATACATAGAAAACCAAATTTTAGACCGAAGTTTTCCTTTATTCAAAACCATAGCCATTAATTCGAATATTTCTTTGAAAATTCGCTCATTTTTTGTTCCTTTTAGCGAATTTTCGAAGAAAAGGAAGCTATTGTTCTCGGTCCAAAATTTTTAAAACTCGAATTTCCGAAAGATTTTTATACCTAAATCCGTTTCAGACCATCCTGAATTCACTGCCGAAAGACACCAAAAATTATATGTATATATATATATATATATATATTTATATATATATTTATATATTTATATATGTATGTGTCATTCCAGACGATAACTCTCGAAAGAATTGAGATAAAAAGTTCAAATTTGCACGAAAAATCTGTCTTGGCAATCGACAGGCTAAGTTCGAAGATGGGCAGAATCGGGTCACTCTAAGGGGGAGTTTTGGGGAGTTTTAGGGGGGGGAAATTACCCATAAATTCCCAAAATGAAAAAGTCTGACAAGTGACACCTCATTTTAAAGGTTTTTGTACGCTGAACACGATGGTGAAATCAGAATTGCGATATCTCATTCCATTCTCAAACTGGAACACTTTGAAGATGAAGGAACGTGGTTATTTCTTGAGATGTTCTTCCTGGTTCGTCTGCTCTAATCTGATAACGGAACGGGATATCGCAATTCTGACTTCACCATCGTGTTCAGCGTTGGAAAATCTACAAACCGAGGTGTTACTCGGCAAAAAATGGAACAAAAAAATTTGTTACGTATCCATTACCTACTCTTCTGGTATTCAAAACATTTTTGATTTCCCCCTCCCCATCCTTCCACCGCAAATTTTACTTTGCGTAAAACTGCTCCTGTTTTAATTTTGTATGGTATCAAGTTGGGAAAACATTGGCCGAAAATTAATTTTCAGAAAATTTTAGGCGGAGGAGGAAGATGCCGAAAACTTCGAAAATTCGCTCTTATAGCCATGCTGCATGACTGTGGTTTTTTAAAAATAATCCTGAGGATCTTTTTTATAAATACCTCGAAAATTGACCTGAATAAGTCTTCTATTCACTCTGACCGACTCTGAAGAGTAAACTAAATCAACCTTGTCCCCATTATCAGTCTCATTACTTTTTAGGAATCGCTCAACTATGGGACAAAGTTGACTGAATTATCACTTGAAAGATAATTATGTATATCTACACTGTTTTCTAGGCGAATTTCCGGCTCTCCTGGACGCCCCTCCGACGGGTACTGTACCAAGGAACGGAGGAGTTCCCCAGGAAGGCTCGTTGGACGTTCATCTGGAACATTTCGAAAAACACGTGGAATCCCTGTTACCCAAGACATTTAACGGTAGGTAATGATAATCAAGAATAGAAGCCATCGAGTATGGGTTCTGTTGATCAGTTGAGTGAAAACAGTACCGTGTTTGAAATTAACATCAATTTGGATGGTCATGAACATCCGGGTTAATTGTCATGACCTCTTCTTACACTTAGTGCGAATAGGTATGATACGTACATACCTAGAATGCTAGAATAGATGAGTAACAGCTATTTGTGTAGAGTACGAGTAGTCAGGAATGTACCTATGAAGAGAGGATTTATGCAAGGATGTATTACCAGGTTTCCCACGTTGCAGCCAAGAAATACCAAAGGCTAGGAGTGTTGAAAATACATACATGCAATAAATAATTAGTATTCTAAAAATTTGAGGTAATGTAAAACTTAGGAACTTACCTCTTAAAAATCCTATTGGTGTAGGTGCCTATTTATTTAAGAGGGTGTCATTTAGTTGGTAAACAAGTGAGTTGGATAAGTTTAGTGTGTGATCAATGACCTCCAGAAAGGATCATCTGCACATCACCTCTTCAAGTGACAGGTTTATGCAAGCTCCTTATCTAGGAGTGGACCCCACCTTTTGGACCCCTCCAGATCACCATTCTGTCTTGAGTCCTGTTGTTGGCCTGACCCAAGCCTTTTTTGCCCTCCACCATTCTTCTCAGCCTGAGTTTTGCTGGTTTATCTTCTCACCGTTCTTCTCAGCCTAAGTTTTGCTGGTTTATTCTTTTGGTATATTTGGACTACCATACTGGAGTGATAGTGGTGAACTGGTGACCTACACATCAGGGAGAGCTGTACAGATCTGCCTTGCAGCTGCTTTCATCAGCCAGGCATTTCGGGATCCCCAAATTCAAGTCTTCTTTGTGATTACCTCCCAACTTTCACTTTTAAGATCTGTGAGTCCATTCAGTGCAAAAAGGGAGCAGTTCTGAGGCCTGCGGACTTGGGATAGTGATCAGGATTCAGTAAGGTAGGCAAGAAGACCAGTCATCGCACCAGCCAGCTTGGTCTAGTTCTAGTGGATAGAATATTGCTAATCTGAACTGCTTCACCCTTCACCGGTTCAATTCCAGCAGGAAACACATTATTTTTTCATCATGAAGAGACTCCTTCAAGAATTCAATTTAAAATAGATTATCCAATATAATAAATTGCAATCAATTAAAATTAAGAAGAAAATCATTTTTATATTTATCATTTCAAATGGGCCCATTATTTTGCATTATTTTTCGTCCTAATATATGCATTTTTTAAGAAGTTGGGAGTTCTTCATCCATACCACCTTTATTTTCATTTTTTCAAATAGGCAAGGAATTAATTAATTACCAAACAAAGTAATCCCATTCCTCTGTCATTAACAAGGAGGGCTTTTCTTAGTTTGAAACAAAAAGTTTAATCTGCCTGGAAAATGCTAGGTATATATTGCTAAAGGTTCTCTAATGCCATAATTATTTTCAAGGCAGGATCTTTTCAAACTTGGTAACTGCTCTATAAAGGGGACAGGCCGTTGGAATTGCCTCAGTAAGGCACATTCGTTTCTGGCTTGAGCTAGGCAGCCATCGAGGTAGGCGACAAAATCAGAGCCCACTCATTATACGTACCAACCCTCGATCGTAACTACCTCATCGAATGAGGAATGAGGCGCGTCAGGGCCGCGCGTCTCACGATTACTGCTAATCAGGGGTTCAGAGGAGACGAGCGCGTGCAAGAAAACCAGGCACCGAAGCATCCTATTACCCCAGTTATGTCTCACAGTTCTGCAGATGTTTCTGGGTCGGTGCAGTTATCTTTATGGAGAAGTGCGATACGTGTAACTGTATACACCCACATTGTACGGTATATATTACAGGTTCATGCCTTATGCCAGTAAAGGTCAGTTGTACTATCTTCATACTGTTTACATACAGGGTTTAACATGAATGATGCAAAACCTCTCTCCAACGTTTATAGTTAGTATCTACCTTAAAATCAAGGAAATAAGTATTTTGAAAATAACTCAAGATGAATGATATGAATCCTTAACTTTTATCACACGGCAACATTCTCTGTGCCATTCAAGGAAGTGTAATTCTATTTTTTTTTAAATTTTGTTCTGTTCTTTGTACCTACTTTACTACTTTAGATATAGTCTCTATTTTAGTGTTCAATCTTTGGTAAGTAACGCTTTAGGCGTAAAAAAAATCCTTAATCAGCATAATTTCCAAATCAAATCCTGGAAGTTCCGCTGTGGAGATTGCCACAATTAGGTACTTTCATGTTCTTAACAATGGTATGGATACAAGTTTGGCGGCAGGGGCCGCCCATTTCGGTCAAAAATCCGCAAATTTGCATAGAAATCTCACTTTCTGACACCACACCTTCGTCACTTAGCTAGTAAACCTAGATAATTTTGGACCCATTGACATATTTTTTGCTGTCAATTAGCCAAATCAAATTTGATCGAGCACAGAGCATTACGCACGTCCTAACGGACATTTTGGCACTAACCGCGCCGATTTCAATTTTTACAGTAGCTACCGTTGAAAATCGAAAAATTAGAAAACCCCATCCCTTATTTTTCAACCTAGAAAGCTCGTTTCCATCTCATATTTAAGAGTTTAATGAGCAATGTTGAGGAATTTATGACCATTTGAAATTCCAAAATACGTATACGTTTGTACGTACATTTATGGAGCGACATCAAGCGGAAACCCGTCTAGAAACCCGTTTTCAGCTCTTTCGATGAGCAAGATTCCATAGTTTTCTCTAACACCTTTTTTGACAGTACACCATACATCCATTTCTATGTCATAGGAACATGGAAGTAAAATCGTTCATTATTTCGATATAAAGAAGTTGGTTTTTTAATAATTTCCTGAACTACATCCAAAGGAAGATTATACAGGGTGTAACATGAGTGATGCAAAACCTCTCTCCCACGTGTTCTGCATCTAATTTCCGACCAAAAGTAACCTATAACTTTTTTTTTACTCCGCTTAAAACCCCACTTTTTCACTTTTAAGATTTTTTTCGAGTTTCCGACCTCGTCTCACTAAAGCAGCTATAATTTCCTTAATTTAAAGAGTAAATTCAAATTTGAAGATACCGTTGGAAAGAGCGTTAAATTTCCTGTCTCTCTAATGCCTAAAAAAAATTCTTAGGAGGATTTGAGGAGTGAAAAAGGAGTTTGAAAAGTGAATTTTGTCAAAATCGTCTGTTTTTTCAAAGCTTGTGATCCTATTAATACTTGTAGCAGAATGGTGAAGGTAAGGTAAATAGCTTCCTTTTCTTCGAAAATTCGCTAAAAATGCGCCAAAACGTCAACTTTCCAAAGAACTAATCAAAACGTTTTTTGGAATTGAGTTCGAGAGAGAAAATGAGGTTTGAATACGAAAAAACCACAGTCATGCAGCATGGCTATAAGAGCGAATTTTCGAAGTTTTCGGCATCTTCCTCCTCCGCCTAAAATTTTCTGAAAATTAATTTTCGGCCAATGTTTTCCCAACTTGATACCATACAAAATTAAAACAGGAGTAGTTTTACGCAAAGTAAAATTTGGGGTGGAAGGAGAGGGAGGGGGAAATCAAAAATGTTTTGAATACCAGAAGAGTAGGTATTGGGCACGTAACAAATTTTTTGTTCCATTTTTTGCCGAGTAACATCTCGGTTTGTAGATTTTCCAACGCTGAACACGATGGTGAAGTCAGAATTGCGATATCCCATTCCGTTATCAGATTACAGCAGACGAACCAGGAAGAACATCTCAAGAAATAACCACGTTCCTTCATCTTCAAAGTGCTCCAGTTTGAGAATGGAATGAGATATCGCAATTCTGATTTCACCATCGTGTTCAGCGTACAAAAACCTTTAAAATGAGGTGTCACTTGTCAGACTTTTTCATTTTGGGAATTTATGGGTAATTTTCCCCCCCTAAAACTCCCCAAAACTCCCCCTTAGGGTGACCCGATTCTGCCCATCTTCGAACTTAGCCTGTCGATTGCCAAGACAGATTTTTCGTGCAAATTTGAACTTTTTATCTCAATTCTTTCGAGAGTTATCGTCTGGAATGACACATACATATATAAATATATATGTATGGTGGAAAACCGAAAACATTTGTGGAACTGAAGTCTTTTTCTTCAACCTACTCACATAATAAATATATATATAAATATATATATATATATACATATAATTTTTGGTGTCTTTCGGCAGGGAATTCAGGATGGTCTGAAACGGATTTTGGTATAAAAATCTTTCGGAAATTCGAGTTTTAAAAATTTTGGACCGAGAACAATAGCTTCCTTTTCTTCGAAAATTCGCTAAAAACGTGTTGTTTCCGGCTAAATCGTGGGTTTTTCATGAAAAATGTACTTTTTGCGAAGTAGTGTTTCGAGTCAACTATGGGGTAATTTTCAAATCGAATGGTGACACCCTCACATCATCTCCCAGTAAGTATTTGGTCGTTATTTTAATTTTAGTCCAAGGGTGTTGGCATTACAAAGAATGGAACTACGGAAGTTAAGCGAAGATGATTGAAAGATCCGTGAGACGACTCTTGTTTGTGTACCTCTACGAATGATTGAGATGAGTTCTTGTCTTTTTCGCTGCCACCTATGAACCCTTCACAAACGAACCGGTCTCTGTATTCGCCAAAACGGAGGCCATTTTGAGCAAATAAAGGATTGAACAGAGTCCCGCTTAACTTCCATAGTTCCATTCTTTGTAATGCCAACACCCTTGGACTAAAATGAAAATAACGACCAGATACTTACTGGGAGATGAAGTGAGGGTATCAGCATTCGATTTGAAAATTACCCCATAGTTGACTCGAAACACTACTTCGCAAAAAGTACATTTTTCATGAAAAACCCACGATTTAGCCGGAAACAACACGTTTTTTCGTATTCAAACCTCATTTTCTCTCTCGAAATCAATTCCAAAAAACGTTTTGATTAGTTCGTTGGAAAGTTGACGTTTTGGCGCATTTTTTAGCTTACCTTCACCATTCTGCTACGAGTATTAATAGGAGCACCAAGCGTTTGAAAAAACAGACGATTTTAAGATTTTGACAAAATTCACTTTTCAAACTCCATTTTCACTCCTCAGATCCTCCTACAAAAATTTTGTTAGGCATTAGAGAGACAGGAAATTTAACGCTTTTTCCAGCGGTATCTTCAAATTTGAATTTACTCTTTAAATTAAGGAAATTATAGTTGCTTCAGTGAGACGAGGTCGGAAACTCGAAAAAAATCTTAAAAGTGAAAAAAGTGGGGTTTTGAGCGGAGTAACAAACAATTTTATAGGTCACTTTTGGTCGGAAATTAGATGCAGAACACGTGGGAATGCAGAACACCCTGTATAATCTTCCTTTGGATGTAGTTCACGAAATTGTTAAAAAACCAACTTCTTTATATAGAAATAATGAACGATTTTACTTCCATGTTCCTATTACACAGAAATGGATGTATGGTGATACTGTCAAAAATAGGTGTTACAGAAAATATGGAATCTTGCTCATCGAAAGAGCTGAAAACGGGTTTCTAGACGGGTTTCCGCTTGACGTCGCTCCATAATGTACGTACAAACGTATACGTATTTTGGAATTTCAAATGGTCATAAATTCCTCAAAATTGCTAATTGAACTCTTAATATATGAGATGGAAACGAGCTTTCTAGGTTGAAAAATAAGGGATGGGTTTTCTAATTTTTCGATTTTCAACGGTAACTACTGTAAAATGTAAAATGCACAGTAAAATGATTTTCAACGGTTGGTGCCAAAATGTCCGTTAGGACGTGCGTATTGCTTTTGAGCTCGATCGCACTTGATTTGGCTAATTGACAGCAAAAAATATGTCAATGGGTCCAAAATTATCTAGGTTTACTAGCTAAGTGACGTTGGTGTGGTGTCAGAAAGTGAGATTTCTATGCAAATTTGCGGATTTTTGACCGAAATGGGCGACCCCTGCCGCCAAACTTGTATCCATACTATTGTTAAGAACATGGAAGTACCTAACTGTGGCAATCTCCACAGCGGAACTTTCAGGATTTGATTTGGAAATTACGTTGATTAGGGATTTTTTTTACGCCTAAAGCGTTACTCACCAAAGATTGAACACTAAAATAGAGACTATACCTAAAGTAGTAAATTGGTACAAAGAACAGACCAAAATTTAAAAAAAATAGAATTACACTTCCTTGAATGGCACAGAGAATGTTGCCGTGTGATAAAAGTTAAGGATTCAGATCATTCATCTTGAGTTATTTTCAAAATACTTATTTCATTGATTTTAAGGTAGATACTAACTAAAACTAGACTAATAATTAGTTAGGCTTAGTTTTAGTTAGGCATCTAATTATTAGATGCCTAATAATTATTCAAGATGCGTTCCAAGTCATTTTGATATGTAGGTTGGTGCTTTCAGAATTAGTGCATGCCTACTCCTGAAATAATAGCAAATAACCATTTATACCGTCATTCTTCGTTCCCTAAAATTGGTTTCTGATACCTTTCAGGTCTTGGTGTTTTGGATTTCGAACACTGGAGACCGATGTGGGACCAAAACTGGGGTGGCCTCAACGTTTACAGAACGTACTCCAGAAGTCTTGAGAGGAGGAAGCACCCTTTTTGGCTCAACTACATGATTGAAGTTGAAGTAAGTTCGTTTCCAGTGTTTCGGAAAAAAAATGAAGGGAAAAAACAAGAATAAATACTATCAAATCATAGATACTTAGTACCTACCTACATGTTTTTGAACATCCATCAACGGAATCATGTTGGTATTGTTGTGTTAAAAAGGCGTCGAATCGCTATGAGATGATGGCCAAGGCGTTTTTGTTGAGCACACTGAAGAAGGCAAAAAGCCTGCGTCCAGCAGCTTCGTGGGGTTATTACGGTTACCCGTTTTGCTTCAATTTCACTCCGAACAACTACAGAGAAACCTGTTCGTACCAGGTTCAACAAGATAATGATAAGTAAGTCCCCATGATTTTTTATGAACAACTGTGTGTTTGAATCAAAGTATCAAAAGTGGCAATGTGAAGCCAGCTAAATAGGGATCAACCTATTGACCGGCAAGGTCTAGTGGGTACTAAAGTTAGTGCTTGGTGTTTTAGCTAGTAAAGCACACACAAATGTGGAAAAGCACAAAATTTAGGTTTTGATTCACTCAGTCCTCTTCTGAGCATAAAACCTATCCTTACAAGTAATCAGACGTATCCACATAAAACGTCGTGTTTGTACCTACCTGCCAGAAGCCGAAGGTTGATTATGCCACGTGCACTGGGTTCAGTAGGTTTTACATGATCCAGCTTCAAAAAAATTATATATATATATATATATATATATATATATATATATATATATATATTAAAAAATAAAAAGTAAAAAATAATAATAATAACGCTGCAAATTATTACACAATGGTTTATTACTTACCTGTATAGATGCCTCTTCTGCGTAGAACACTGTTTTCTATGGTCAATACCTACTCTCGTGCCCCCCCCCCCCCCCCCCCACTTGGACGCCCTAATCAAGTAGTGGAGCCGGCCCGGAAATTAAAGTTTCATAAAAATGCGCGGGATTCAATCATTCAATCATTACTTATTTTTGTTATTCATGAAGAGTAACGTTTGTTCAAGTTGCAGAAACACCTATCAACGAAATCGAAAAGAGCCATCATTCTTCAAATGAAATAATATCACTGAACAACCAACTCGACTTCATACTGACATCCGCGATTATAATCAGGTGCTCCCTAGCAATTTATTATATCTGGGCCGGATTTATACCCTTTCATTCACGATCATGTTGACGAAGCTTTTCGGTGCAATCCTGACGAGCTGGTCGTACAATGCTCCGGGTGATCTCTGTCGTGATATCACTCCTTGTATGTAAAGATTTCGCAAATAAACATCTGAATGAATTGGTAGACGTGGGCAGGCAGCTTGAGAGAGCTGGAAGGGCCCAGTGGGAAGGGATCCCCACCATCCTCCACTCTCGTGGAGGATGGAGGGAGCATAGCCCCCAGGCTATAAAAACTCGCCTCCTGCGCCTTCCAAGGCATTCTACGCTCTCCTTAAGTCGCTGATTTATCTCTCTCTCTCCTTGCCTCACTCCTCACCTAAAAGATCCCCAGACTGGTATATCCACTGGGTCACCAAAAGATCCCCAGACTGTTATATCCACTGGGCACCTCCTAAAAGAACCCAGACTGGTATATCACGCAGAAGTGGGGACGAAAGACGCAGGAGGTAGAAGCCCAGCCTGGTTCCCCACCATCCCCTACAAACTAGGGGATGGAGGGAGACAGCCACCGGGGTCTATAAAACCCCCGCGCCTGCCTCTTTTCCCTCATTCTACGTTCTCCTCTAGTCGCTGACTACTCTCTCTCCTCCTTACCTCATCTCTCTCTCCTTTCCTAAAAGAAGCTGTATGCGGTGGTGGTACGCCCATAACCCCCAGCCAAAACCAACCTAAAAGATCTCAGGAATAAGGGTTGTGATTAGCTCATAACCCGCCTGAGCATATCCAAAAAGATCCTAGTGTTGGTGGTGGTCCGCCCATAACCTCCTAGGCAACATCCACAAAAGATGCTGTGTGCGGTGGTGGTATGCCCATAACCCCCATCCAAACCAAACCAAAAAGATCCCAGGAATAAGGGTGGTGATTCGCTCATAACCCGCCTGGGCATATCCTCACACCGCTCGTGATGAAATGCGCCAATTTAAATTCATCACAGATACCCTTCTACTGAAAGTTTTGGAGTTAAGGCGTTCTGAAAATGTCAACCCCTATTTTTCACTCCTTAGAGATGACTGACAGTAACGCCGAGCTTCGCGGACCAACTAGACCCCAAACGGAACCTACAGGAAAGTTATCATTCCATTTTCGGATTCTACGTACCTTGAAACGGAAACCATCAAATTTTGAGGGTGGGTAAAAAAAAATTTCCCATGCTCGATTCCAAAGGTTTATTATTGAAAATAATAAACAAAATAAAAAATAAAATAAAATAGAAGTTTCAAGACTGTTGGAAATGTTTTATACGTTTTTTTAATTCATTATAAAATACATTTTTTTAAATTTATTATAAAATACATTATTATTATTTAAATTACAACTTCAGTACGGGTTGGTTGTTTGACGAGATGACAGCCTACTACCCGTCGCTGTATCTGAGGGAGAGAGAACTGACTCCTTACCAAAGGAAACGCTTCGTGAGAGGACGACTAGCAGAGACCACGCGTTTGGTCGACGCCAGGGTCAAGAACGACTCCACAAGGCCGCCCGTCATATTTCCCTACGTCTGGTTCAAATACCACGACACTCGGAACTTCATGACGCCGGTGAGTTTCATTTGACTCGCAATATTCGTGGCAAATGTCCATAAAACAGATTACGTGGCGGTATCATACGAAATAATAATTACTGGGGCGAACGGGTGGAGAAAGATCTCGGAGAGCAAAGCTATTATTTATTAGGTAATATCATTTCGTAATAGTAAAGTCGAACTTCTATCTAGGCCGGATGGTTTGGTAACATCGCCTTGAAAATACGCTTTTTAGACTGCAGCTGGGTATAGATTAAATTCAACCTTATTTTAGCGAATTTTCAAAGAAAATGAAGCTATTGCAATGGCTTCGAAATTTAAATAATATAAATTTTTGGAAATTTTCTTCATAGAAATCCGTTTCAGACCATTCTAAAACGATTCCTGAAATTTAACACTTTTTTATATGTATATATATATTTATATATATATGTGTCACTCCAGACGATAACTCTCGATAGAATTGAGATAAACAGCTCAAATTTGCACAAAAAATCTATCTTGGCAATCGAAAGGCTAAGTTCGAAGATGGGCGAAATTGGCCTACTCTAAGGAGGGTTTTGGCGCATTTAAAGTGCGCAAAAATTACCCAAAAATCCCCAAAATGTTATTTTCCAACAAGTGACCCCTCATTTTAAAGGTTTTTGCACGCTGAACACGATGGTGGAATTGGATTTTAGATATCTTGATCCGTTCTCAAATTAGAGCATTTAAAGTGCGCAAAAATTACCCAAAAATCCCCAAAATGTTATTTTCTAACAAGTGACCCCTCATTTTAAAGGTTTTTGCACGCTGAACACGATGGTGAAATCGGATTTTAGATATCTAAATCCGTTCTTAAATTAGAGCATTTAAAGTGCGCAAAAATTACCCAAAACTAGGATAATCTTTAAACTCTTACCCCCCCACCCCCTTAGAGTGGTCAGATTGAAAAATGTGAGAAGTATTAATTGAAGACGAGAGTTCGAAGCAAAAAAGGGGGAGGCAAACGATTAGTACAACTCCTTGAATTTCCCATTTGACATATAATTGTTATGATACCTTCATAGATAGACAAGTACCGGCCCACGTATTACTAGAAGGAAGACGAAAGAAAAAATCTATTTCAAATTATTCAATTTAGGTACTAACAGTAGGAGGAAGAAGTTTTCCTTTATTCAAAACCATAGCCATTAATTCGAATATTTCTTTGAAAATTCGCTCATTAAGTCATGCTGCATGGCTGGTTTTTTTTTGTAGTTGGCCTTGAGCCGTCAATGAGTAAATAAATAAATAAACCTCATTCGCAGTCAGGTCTTGAGAATCTGTTGGAATATACGTGTACCTATTCTACTAACTACTCCCATCAATTATTCAACAGCATTCCTACAAGCCCTACTTGCCCCTACAAGCCCTCTTGCTAGCTCGGGAATCTTGAATCCTACAACCTTTCTTTCAATCCATGTTTGATATTGCAAACGTTGTAGCTATTTGAACACTTTCACGTATCCTATCACAAGTATCGGAACCATCTCCGTTCGCTATTAGTCGAGTTTACAGCTTCGATTCACTTTTGGTTATTCCGTGAATAATACACCTATGTATTCGCTCAGCAAATGTTTATAACACCTCCTCAAAATTTCTTCTTTTGCGTTTCAAGGTGCGTAGATTCCGAAAATGCAATGTCCGTCCGCCGTATCATGCATATCTACTTCAATTTCGGTGTACAAATTTCGTTCTTTCGCACACATGCTCCATTTGGGCCCTAGTTGTTTCCCAAAACTTTGCAGCCCGATCGGAATATACCCAGGGGTGTTATGGGCGAAAAATGGGTATAAAAAGAGGTATTTATTGTGTTTTAGTAACATGAGCGGTATCGTTTTCCATGTTTTTTGGGGCGAGAAGACCGAATATGAAGTCGATTTTGACTAAAGAGTAATCAAGGTTCTAACGAAGTTTCAGCCCTAAATTTACGTTAAATTTTAGTCTAAAATCGTTCTTCTTCCGCACACAGTTTGGGTCCCCATTTGGGAACATATTTGGGTCCTAGTTGTGCTCCGAAGCTCGGCAGCCCGATCAGAATACACCCAGGGGTTATGGGAGAAAAATGGGTGTAAAAATAGGGGGTTTCGACGGATTTTTTATGTTTAGTGAATATGAGCTTGCGAGGTATCGTTTTCCATGTTTTTTTAGGGTGAGAAGACCGAATATCAAGTTGATTTTGACCGAAGAGTGAAGAAGTGAGGTTGTAACGAAGGTTAAGCTCCCGAAATTCATGTTTTAAGACTCAAAAACCTGAGAAATTGAAACCACCATAAATTAGTATAATAACAATAGAAGTAGTATTAGCAGGTGAATCAAAATAATTAAATGGCACTATCAATTATCAAAGATAATCTGTTTTAAAAAAAACCGAGCCTGATTCGTGTTTTTGGGGGCCAAAATTGGTGGAAACCATCAAAAATAACTATTTCAATTATTTTACATGAAATAAACAATAAATGAACAGCCAGCATTTCTGTAGGTATTTTTGATAGAATAATAAACACATGTGTGTTTGCAGCGTTTTTTTGTTTGTTTTTTTCAAGGAGGATATGCTCCATGTGCTGACAGCGTCAGCCGAAGCTGGAGCGAAAGGCGTCGTCATCTGGGGAGCAAGCCGGGACGTGAACTCCAAAGAAAAATGCCTAGCACTTGCCGACTATGTAGAGAACGTCTTAGGACCTGGAATACAACAGGCAAAGGTAGTCACTTCCATTATTCATTGCAGTTTATAACAGTTTCGTAACAGTTGACGGTGACTACAAATTAGGAAAGAATCTGACTCCAGAAGGTGCTTTGAGAAGAACGTCACTTTTATTATGGCTCAACGAACAAAACGACTTCATGCAGAAATTTAATAGGAAATTTTTGTAAATATTTTTTGAACGAAGGAAAAACGAGGCATCAACTGTTACTGAAAATACGAAAACTGAATTCGGGTAACAAGTGATCACAATAGGAATTTCAAACAAATAACTGCAGTGCCGCTACAATAGCACTGTAGGAAGATCAATAATTTTAGTGGACGACATCAGAGCCAAAATGCTTAATGTAGTAAAATGATTGGAATAGCTGCGGTATGTTACTACCTGTGTAGGACCTGTGTTGTACAGAATTATAGTAAAATTTATACCCACCTCAACTAATATCGTAAATATATTATTTTTCGATTGAAGGCTGGCACGGTGAGAAGAAGACGGGAGCCGAGGACTCTTCCGAACGTACTGGATTATGGAAATGAATGATCGATGATGATGGACGTGAAATCCTACCTTTATTCTGCTTGGTATAATATCAGTAGGTCTATATTTTCCATCATGAGGTTCTCGTCCCTGTCATAGGAGCTTGTACCTGTAATATCCCTCAATGTTATCACGAACTCATCATTACTGGTAATTCACACAGTGATTGTAACGTACCAAAATATGATTGTACGGTCACCAACTTATCTGGATGACGAAATGTACCATTTTGATGTACCTACATGTAGGTAGGGGATCAGTGTTGTTTTGGGAGGAAACATAATAAGAAACTCAAATAAAAAAAAACACTTTGAAATGAATGTTGTGGAATTGTCCGTTGGATAAAACATATTCAAGTTTATTTATATTCCTACTTCCTTTCGATTTTGGTTTATTATTCTGTGAATAATACACCTATGTAATCGCTCAGCAAAAAATTTTTATAACACCCCCTCAAAATTTTTTCTTTTCCGTTTCAAGGTGCGTAGATTCAAAAAATGCAATGTCCGTCCGCCGTACGCCGTCCGCCGTACGCCGTCCGCCGTCCGCCGTCCGCCGTATCACGTGTACAGGCTTCATTTTTGGCCTAAACAATTCGTTCTTTCGCACACATGCTCCATTTGGGCCCTAGTTGTGTCCCGAAACTTTTCAGCCCGATCGGAATATACCCAGGGGTGTTATGAGTGAAAATGTGTGTAAAAATAGGTACTTTTTGTGTTTTAGCAACATGTTAGTAAAATGAGCTTTTGAGGTATCGTTTTTCATGTTTTTGGGGACGAGAAGACCGAATATGAAGTCGATTTTGACCAAAGAGTGGAAAATCGAGGTTCTACCAGATGTTCAGCTCCCAAAATTGATTTTTTATGAGTCAAAAACCAGGGAAATCGTCTGAAATCACCATCAATTTGCAGAATAACACTGGAAGTAGTATCAACACGTGGATCAAGACGATTAAATGGCACAAGCAATTATCAAAGATAAATTGAAAAAAAAGGAGCGTACCTAATTCGTGTTTTAGAGGCCAAAAATGGTGGAAACTATCAGAAATAGCTATTTAAATTATTTCACCAGAAATAAACAATAAATGAACAGCCAATATTTCTGTAGGCATGTCCAGTAGAATAATAAGCCCATGTGACAAGGACTTTGCAGCGTTTTTGGTTTATTACCTATTCTGTGAATAATACACCTATGTATTCGCTCAGCAAAAAATTTTTATAACACCCCCTCAAAATTTTTTCTTTTCCGTTTCAAGGTGCGTAGATTCCAAAAATGCAATGTCCGTCCGCCGTACGTCGTCCGTCGTCCGCCGTCCGTCGTCCGCCGTACGCCGTCCGCCGTATCACGTGTACAGGCTTCATTTTCGGTCTAAAAAAGTCGTTCTTTCGCACACATGCTCCATTTGGGCTCTAGTTGTGTCCCGAAACTTTTCAGCCTGATCGGAATATAACCAGGGGAGTTATGAGTGAAAATGTGTGTAAAAATAGGTACTTTTTGCGTTTTAGCAACATGTTGGTAATATGAGCTTTTAAAGTATAGTTTTTCATGTTTTTGGGGACGAGAATACCGAATATGAAGTCGATATTGACCAAAGAATAGAAAATTGAGGTTCTACCAGATGTTCAGCTCCCGAAATTGATTTTTTATGAGTCAAAAACCTGGGAAATCGTCTGAAATCACCGTCAATTTGTAGAATAACACTGGAAAAAGAGTCAACAGGTGGATCAAGACGATTAAATGGTACTATCAATGATCAGAGATAATTTATTTAAAAAAAAAAAGTATACCTTATTCTTATCTCTGTAGAATGATGACCAGTAGAATAATAAACCCATGTGACAAGGACTTTGCAGCGTTTTTAATTACTGTTTCCTCCG
Organism: Leptopterna dolabrata; assembly: GCA_954871275.1. NCBI lineage: Eukaryota > Metazoa > Arthropoda > Insecta > Hemiptera > Miridae > Leptopterna > Leptopterna dolabrata. The sequence continues at coordinate 6,494,983 of OX940983.1, read as the reverse complement.
TGAAGTTTTTTATAGGTGAAGAACGTAGGTATCTACTGATTGAACTATATTTTAATGAATTTGCAGTGCCTAGCTTTCAAAATTAGGTACTTGAGCTTTAAATTATCTCGGCTGTAAGTAGTTTTGTATGTAAAACCAAATGGTTGATATTCACAGCCGTGTTTCTGATTAAAAAGATGTGATAACTGGAGTTCGGATCGATATGCAAAAAAAAAAATAGCTGAAATATGCAACAAAAGTTAGAAAAATATGCAAAAACTTGCAAACAATTCAAAATAATATGCAAGTTGAAATTTTGGTCCAATTTTTTCGGTTTTCAAGTTTTTATTGAGAAGTCTAATACGGGAATGAGCAATGTAACCCCATGCTCTTCATCATTCATCTATGTTTTATAAAATGACAGCAAATAAAACTGTGCAATATTAAATACAATTTACAGTGAAAAAATTTCAATGTGTAGGTGTAGGTACAGATTAATTTCCCTGGACTATCAACAATTTTGCGAGGTTTTCGACTGTGAAATTCCTCCGTCGGTCTGATAGAGTCATTTTCAGCGCGGAAAAGGATCTTTCAACGTCGCAGCTGACAACAGGAAGGAATTTTAACTCGGCAATTTCTCCAGGAGTGAGTCCGTTGAGATCGATTCCAGTAGGTGTATCTTCCTTCTTTAATATTCCTGCGACAGTTTTAATTGTGGTCCATCCAGGATTGCGGGCTAGTACAGCATTCGGCTTCTCTCTCAATTTTTCGCCGATATGTCCAGGCCAACTCTTACTCAGTTTGAGAAGCCCTTCGATGATTTCCGCAGCCTGCCAAAGTGGCACCTCCGACTTCTCTAGAGATGTTATGGTTGCAGGAAGCTCACCAATATCGGTCGGGGGAAAACCCGGTCAACTACCCGGAGAGATCGAAAGGGCAGTCATACAAAGGCACTTATGAGACCTTTCACATGACCGAAGATCGGAAATTTCAGTGTAGGTAAGCAGATATTTATTAGAAATATGCCATTTATATGCAAAACTCTGTAACATATGCAGATGCATATAATATGAAAAAACGCTGCAATGTCCTCGTCACATGGGGTTTATTATTCTACAGAAATGCTGCCTGTTCATTTATTGCTGCTTTCATGTAAAATAATTGAAATAGTTATTTCCGGTGGTTTCCACCAATTTTGGCCCCCAAAACTTGAATTAGGTACGCTCCTTTTTTTTCAAATTATCTTTGATCATTGGTAGTGCCATTTAATCGTCTTGATCTACGTGTTGAAACTTTTCCTAGTGCTATTCTACAAATTGATGGTGATTTCAGACGATTTCACAGGTTTTTGCCTCATAAAAAATCAAATTTGGGAGCTGAACATCGTGTAAAACCTCAATTTTCCACTCTTTGGTCAAAATCAACTTCATATTCGGTCTTCTCGTCCCCATAAACATGGAAAATGATATCTCTGACGCTCATGTTACTAACATGTTATTAAAACGCAAAAAGTACCTATTTTTACACACATTTTCACTCATAACACCCCTGGGTATATTCCGATCGGGCTGAAAAGTTTCGGGACACAACTAGGGCCCAAATGGAGCATGTGTGCGAAAGAACGAATTTTTTAGACCGAAAATGAAGCCTGTACACGTGATACGGCGTACGGCGTACGGCGGACATTGCATTTTTTGAATCTACGCACCTTGAAACGGAAAAGAAAAAAGTTTGAGGGGGTGTTATAAAAATTTTTTGCTGAGCGAATACATAGGTGTATTATTCACGGAATAATAAACCAAAACCAGCAAAATATGCACGAATATGCTATTTTAAATTCAATTTTAAATGTCCAAAACATCTCCAAATACCTTAATTCGGATAAGTATGACACTTTCTTTGGAAAAAAAACCTGATATGCAAAATATGCAAAATCCGAGCTCTAGTGATAACCAACAATCGCTTCGCGTTAGGTTAAACGGAATATCTAGCTGGTTCCCTCATGGGCTTATTGGACACTAAATAGGTTGTGTAAAAAATATATGGCAGTGTCAGAGTATAATATTCATGATGTTAAATATCCCCCTGTAAGTACACTATCTACCTACGCAGTAATAATTAAGAAGCGCCCATTCTTTCAAGTCAACTGCAAAATAAGGCATATATAGTTTATTTATAGATACCTACCTAATTACAAGGCATCAGAAAACTTGAGTATTTATCCATCATAGTTGTGAGTCTACCTGTTTGTAACCGCTATGGAATAAATAGTAATTAAGTAGGTACCTATATATCTAGTTGTAGCGGTAGTGTTTGGTATCATTACAGAATAGGCTGAGGATGCTTACATAGGTACCCACCTACCTAACTATCTGTTTTTACGAAGTAATTTACAATTCCCTTCAAACAACTCGCCGGCACAGTGCATACAACAGTAGCGGCCTCTTCCCATACTTACGGGTACTTACGTACCTTCCTCGGCTTCACGTTGTTATTGAGGCAGTATTTCACTGCTGACAGGAAATTAACACTATTTGCTGCCGATGATGAGCCGTAACGAGAAAGCGCCGGCACGTGAGGTAGTCGGAGCCGCTCGCCCTCGCCGTGTTATTACAGAAGGCGGTCGGACGGGTGAGGAGGGGTTTTTACTGCCGGCGATACGGAGAACGGACACGTAAACCCGAAGTTTACTTAGAAGTTTACCTACACGTGCAAAGGAAGACAGCGAGGAACCAGAAATAATTATTATCGTTTTAATGATAGTGTAGGTATGGTTTTTATGGTTCAAAATTAGAGCGCTAGATCGGTCTACCCCGTCTTATTTGATGTGATGGTGGTATTGGGTCGATATTCATTCGTTTCTGACTAGCAGGGCATAGACAGTAAAAGTGGTATAAGTGTAATAGGTAGTCACAGGCACGGATCCAAGGGGGGGAGGGGGGGGGGTCACAGGGGTCATGACCCCCCCCCCCCCCCCCCGAATCACCCTGCATTTCAAAAACGCTGCAAAGTCCTTGTCACATGGGGTTTATTATTCTACAGAAATGTTGGCTGTACATTTATTGTTTCTTTCATGTGAAATAATTGAAATAGCTATTTCTGGTGGTTTCCACCAATTTTGGCCCCCAAAACACAAATTAGGTAGGTACGATCTTTTTTTTTTTTTTTTTTTCAAATTATCTTTGATCATTGGTAGTGCCATTTAGTCGTCTTGATCCACGTGTTGACACTTTTTCTAGTGTTATTATACAAATTGATGGTGATTTAGCAGGTATTTGACTCATAAAAAATCAATTTTGGGAGCTGAACATCTGGTACAACCTCAATTTTCCACTCCTTGGCCAAAATCGACTTCATATTCGATCTTCTCTTCCCCAAAAACATGGAAAACGATACCTCAAAAGCTCATGTTACCAACATGTTGCTAAAACGCAAAAAGTACCTTATTTCACACACATTTTCACTCATAACACCCCTGGGTATATTCCGATCGGGCTGAAAAGTTTCGGGACACAACTAGGGCCCAAATGGAGCATGTGTGCGAAAGAACGACTTTTTTAGATCGAAAATGAAGCCTGTACACGTGATACGGCGGACGGCGGACGGCGGACGGACATTGCATTTTGGTTTATTATTCTGTGAATAATACACCTATGTATTCGCTCAGCAAAAAATTTTTATAACACCCCCTCAAACTTTTTTCTTTTACGTTTCAAGGTGCATAGATTCCAAAAATGCAATGTCCGTCCGCCGTACGCCGTCCGCCGTCCGCCGTATCACGTGTACAGGCTTCATTTTCGGTCTAAAAAAATCGTTCTTTCGCACACATGCTCCATTTGGGCCCTAGTTGTGTCCCGAAACTTTTCAGCCCGATCGGAATATACTCAGGGGTGTTATGAGTGAAAATGTGTGTAAAAATAGGTACTTTTTACGTTTTAGCAACATATTGGTAACATGAGCTTCTGAGATATCGTTTTCTATGTTTTTGGGGACGAGAAGACCGAATATGAAGTCGATTTTGCCCAAAGAGTGGAAAATTGAGTTCTACCAAATGTTCAGCTCCCAGAATTGATTTTTTATGAGCGAAAAACCTGGGAAATCGTCTGAAATCACCATCAGTTTGTATAATAACACTGGAAAAAGTGTCAAGACGTGGTTCAGGACGATTAAATGGCACTACCAATGATCAAAGATAGTTGAAAAAAAAAATAAAAAAAGAGCGTACCTAATTTGTGTTTTGGGGGCCAAAATTAATGGAAACCATCAGAAGTAGCTATTTCGATTATTACGCATGAAAGAAACAATTAATGAACAGCCAACGTTTCTGTAGGTATGTCCAATAGAATAATAAACCCATGTGACAAGGACTTTGCAGCGTTTTTTGAATCTACGCACCTTGAAACGGAAAAGAAAAAAGTTTGAGGGGATGTTATAAAAATTTTTTGCTGAGCGAATACATAGGTGTATTATTCACAGAATAATAAACCAAAAGCAGAGCTGAACGAATTGTTCACAAACCCGAAAACAAAAAAAAAACTAAACGAAAACGAACCCAGTTCTTGTGAAATCAAAACCCAGAAACAAACCAAACGACCAAAGTCAACTTACCATATTGTTAACTTAAAACATTGGAAACAAAATATAACAATAATTACGATTAAACTTTTTATAGAATACTGATTTTTTTCTGTAATTGGTTTGTAGCAACACTTGTGATTTGTTTACATTTGTATAAGTTCCAACTGGGACGATCATTTTTATAACACAAAATCTAATTTTCTATTTTGTTTCGCAAATCTGTTGATTATCGCGTCGATGTCCGATGTCCCAGTGAGTCTGTCTTCTTTTATAGTTGATCTCAGCCAAGTTTTGAGGCGACGGAGAGTTGAAAAACTCCTTTCTGCAGTGGCTGCGGTCACAGGAAGCGTATGTAAAATATCAAGTAGTTTCCAAATGGATGGATAAATTTCTTCATCACATGCAGCAACACAAACGAGAGGAAGCGAATCGGGGAGTTCACCGCCGTTTTCAACAATCCGATTCCATTTGGCTACCCACAATTTGAATTCTGCCAGGACTCCCGAGACAGGAGTTTGCAGCAGTTTCTCGTACGTTTCTGCTGCATGACGAACGTCTTCAATGTCCTCCTCTGTGTATGAAGTCCGAGGAAGAAACACTCTCAACCGAAAAAGGTTCATCACGTCTGCGGAGAGTCTTTCGTTGAGGTCTGTCACAACGTTGTCCAATAGAGGAATGAAAACCCCTCTCCTGAAATACTCCTCCGGGGTTTGATTTTGTTGATGATTATCTCGATGTTTTTGGCGAGATACAACACGAGGTACTTTCTATAATATTTTAGATATTATTTATGTGAGAAAACTGGAGGACGATAATTAATAATATCTCACTCAGTCTCGAGCAGCCATGATAGATGATTTATTATCAGGAGGATGGGCAGGTTACAGTCACATCTCAGTGTTTATATAATTATGTGCCTAAGTACAAAATTAACTCTCTAATGTTACATGTTCTCTCTCTTTTTTTTTTTTTTTTTTTTAATAAATGTTTCTTACTTAGGTATGTTCCAGTACAAAATTAAATCTCGGGATGTATTCTTTCACAAAAATAAAACGCTGCAAATCCCTGCACAACGGTTTATTATTTTGTATAGAATACCCTTCTGTTACAGATCACAGCTCTATGTATAGATAACCCGTCTATATAATATGATATGTACTATTCTATTATATGCATATTATGTAGATCGCAGACACTCCGTAGGTTAGTACCTAACCCCGTACTCGTTACTAGGTACCTACCTAAATCACGAGTTAAATGTTGCTAAAATAATTCTGCCGATGACAAACAGTACCTAACAAAAAGAAACACACATAATGAAGTTCTGAAAAGAAATTGTTGATGAGGAGTGAAAAAAGTTGCAAAAGTACCTACCAACAAACTCCAGCCCCTTCTACGTAGATGGTATAATTTACCGTTGTGTAATAATTTACCGTTGAGTAATGATTTACCGTAGTAATAATTTACCCATCAATAATACTTCAACGTTTGTTCAAGTTTCACTACCTACCAACAAACTCCAATAGAGCCATCATTTTTCAAATTAAATAATATCACAGAACAACCAACTCGACTTCATACTCCGCCAATATAATCAGGTGATCCCTACCAATGATTGGCCGTATTCACAAATTCCTATTGTGGGCGCGTCTCTGGTTACGAGATTTGGTTTGGATTGTATACAATTTCATTCACACTGGAGTCGAAAATGCCTGTGGGTGCAAACTTCGGGGCCTTACTGTGAACGAACGGCTGGACGTACGATGCTCCGGATGGTCTTAAAAAACTCGCAAGTTCAAGAACTATTTAAAACCGTAAAAATATTTACGTAAAAAAATGGTATAGGCGTTTTGAAAATTTCAACCCCTATTTTGAACCCCTTAGAGATGACTCACAGTAACGTCGAGCTTCGAGGACCAACTAGACGCCGAACGGAACCTATAACCCGAATTTCATCAATTTTTTTTCATGGTAACTAAGAAAAGTGGCCCGTACGGCGTACGGCTTACGGCGTACGGCGTACGGCGTACGGCGGACAGACAGAAATATTTTTATTGCAGTTTTGGGTTCTACATATCTTGAAACGTAAACCATCAAATTTTGAGGGGGGGTAAGAATTTTTTTTTTCATGCTCGATTCCAATGGTTCATTATTGAAAATAATAAACCAAAATTAAAACTACCTACATCTGTTTTGTCCGCGCAGGGACTTTACCAGAAAAATCAACAACGACCATTCACCTTGGTCATCTTCTTCTAACCTGTGTCCGACATCAGACACTAGACAAACACCTTTAAACTAAAACAATTATGACTTCATGGATTTATTCAATATAGTTCTATGATTAACTGTAACCAACAATCAACCTGATTAACTTGATAACCTTCTGCAATTAAATAAAAAAAAAATCAGTCATGCAGCATGACTTAATGAGCGAATTTTCAAAGAAATATTTGAATTAATGGCTATGGTTTTGAATAAAGGAAAACTTCGGTCTAAAATTTGGTTTTCTATGTATATTCTCTTCGTATTTATTTTAATTTGTACGTTTTGTCCATCCTGATTCTACCGTTTGTTTATTACGTAATTGTACTAAGTGCTTATTTATTTGATCGCTGTGGGTAAATTCAAGGAGTTGTACTAATCGTTTGCCTCCCCCTTTTTTGCTTCGAACTCTCGTCTTCAATTAATACTTCTCACATTTTTCAATCTGACCACTCTAAGGGGGTGGGGGTAAGAGTTTAAAGATTATCCTAGTTTTGGGTAATTTTTGCGCACTTTAAATGCTCTAATTTGAGAACGGATCAAGATATCTAAAATCCGATTCCACCATCGTGTTCAGCGTGCAAAAACCTTTAAAATGAGGGGTCACTTGTTGGAAAATAACATTTTGGGGATTTTTGGGTAATTTTTGCGCACTTTAAATGCTCTAATTTGAGAACGGATCAAGATATCTAAAATCCGATTCCACCATCGTGTTCAGCGTGCAAAAACCTTTAAAATGAGGGGTCACTTGTTAGAAAATAACATTTTGGGGATTTTTAGGTAATTTTTGCGCACTTTAAATGCTCTAATTTGAGAACGGATCAAGATATCTAAAATCCGATTCCACCATCGTGTTCAGCGTGCAAAAACCTTTAAAATGAGGGGTCACTTGTTGGAAAATAACATTTTGGGGATTTTTGGGTAATTTTTGCGCACTTTAAATGCGCCAAAACCCTCCTTAGAGTAGGCCAATTTCGCCCATCTTCGAACTTAGCCTTTCGATTGCCAAGATAGATTTTTTGTGCAAATTTGAGCTGTTTATCTCAATTCTATCGAGAGTTATCGTCTGGAGTGACACATATATAAATAAATATATATATATATACATATAAAAAAGTGTTAAATTTCAGGAATCGTTTTAGAATGGTCTGAAACGGATTTCTATGAAGAAAATTTCCAAAAATTTATATTATTTAAATTTCGAAGCCATTGCAATAGCTTCATTTTCTTTGAAAATTCGCTAATAAGGTGAACATTGAAACGCGGTGTTCGAAATGAATAATTATTGTGAATTGAATTTTTCAACTTAAGAAAGAATATTATTGTGGACTGAACTTCAATTAGTTATAAATATTACGTATCGTCGATTCCATAACGTCTAACTTTCGGGATCTCATTGCGATCGCGGAGTGAATACCTCCTTGTTGGGGTTTGAGTTTCTGTTGGTATTTGTGTTGATTTATTTCCCTGTCTTGATATTCGAATAAAATCCCTTCTATTTCTTCGAATGGTCTCGCCATTTCTTCCTCTGATCCACCATGACCTTGGAGTATTAGCTTCGTTGATCAGTGTGCCATGCCTCCATTTGTTTTGGTAACGAAATATTACTGGGTCGTCGGTATTAACTAGCGGTAAGAGTTTGGCTCCCCTATCATAATACCGTTTTTGGTAGTTTTGGGCGTTGGTAAATTTCTCATGCAGAATACGTTTCGGAACAGGATTAATCTCGAACTCAGTTTCATTGAAATTTATCTGATCCCTCAAACTACGTCCCAGCATGAGTTGGCTCGGGGAATATCCTAGGGACGGTATGACTGTGTTTCTGTAGTGCATGATTAATACGTATGGATTTTGACAAGTTTTGGTGGTCTTCCTGAGAATATTCTCTACGATCTTCACTGCAGTTTCAGCAAGGGCATGTCCTTGACTGTAGTGGGGGCTGCTAGTGATTAGCTCAATATCATTTTTTGATAAATATTCTCGGAACTGTTTGCTAGAAAACGGATTATTGTCGCTAACAATGTTGTTAGGAAACCCATAAGCCGCAAATACTCTTTCACACCAGGATATTACCTCTTTTGCACTTTTATTGGCAATCCTATCGAACTCAACCCATTTTGAATGATAATCCATCGCTACTAGGTAGGATTTGCCTTCATATTCTAATATATCCATACCTATTTTCGCCCAGGGCCGCATCGGAATTTCTGACGGAATCATTGGTTCTTTGTGGTTTTTTATTCTACTTTCCTGGCAAGTCTGACATGATGATATAAAATCGGCTATTTGTTTAGACATGCCAGGCCAGTAGAATAAACCTCGGGCTTTAGCTCTCGTTTTTTCGATGCCCAAGTGTCCCTCATGCAATTTTGAGATTATATTTTTTCGTTCAGCGACTGGAATTATGATTTTATCCTGGTAGAAAAGCAAACCATTTTGTAGGCAGATATAATCTCGTATTTGGCTATATCGCCCTACATCCCCTGATAAGTCTTTGGGCCATGCAGTGTTTATGAAAAGCATTACTTGACTCAGGTAAGGATCTGTTTTTGTGGCTTCGGCTAGCTGTCTATGCCTATTTTTTGACATTGCTGTCCGGATTATGCCGTGAATGACATAATTCATGTCATTCTCATCCTTTTTAATGTCATCTTCAAGATAGGCTCTAGACAAGGCGTCTGCCAAAATCATCTCCTTTCCAGGTAAGTATGTTATTTTAATAGAATATTTCATTAGTTTTAATCTCATTTGTTGTAGTCTTTTAGGTACCTTCTCAATTCCTTGTTTCATTATACTGATTAGCGGTTTGTGGTCTGTTTGTACCTCAATTTCTCTGCCATAAACGAAATAGTGAAACTTTTCCATCGCAAACTGGACCCCTCTCATTTCTTTTTCAATTATTGCCCAGTTTATTTCCGACTTTCGTAGGGATCTCGAAGCAAATGCGATTGGTTTTTGATTTTGCAATAAAACACAACCCAGTCCATTATTACTTGCGTCCGTTTGGACAACTATCGGTTCATTATCCTTGAAATGAGCTAAAACCGGACTATTTATTATGAAATATTTTAGTAAATTCACCCGTTCGGAATGAATGTCGCTCCACAACCATGGTTCTCCATCTTTAGTTAACTGACGAAGTGGGGCTGTGTGTTCCGACAGATTTGGTATGTATTTTCCCACATATTTAATTACACCTAGAAATCGAAGTAGGCTCTTTTTATCATTTGGCTCAGGCATTTCTTTTATTGCCTGAATTCGGATAGGGTCGATGGCTATGCCATCTTTAGAAACAATATGGCCTAAAATTTTAATCTCCGATTTACAGAACTGAAATTTCTCTTTATTAAATGTAATATTCGACTCCCTAGCTTTAGCTAATACTTGTTTTAAAATATGATCATGTTCCTTCTTGTCAGAGCCAGATATAATGATATCATCGATATAAATTTTTATTCCTTTTATAGAACCAAAAGTTTCAACGTTTTTCTTTTGAAACACTTCTGCTGAAATCTTGATTCCAAAAGGTAATCTTTCAAATTGGTATGTGCCGAATGGCGTACCAAATGCACACAATTTTGCAGATTCTTCGCAAATGGGAATTTGGTAAAAACTTTCACGTAGGTCGAGGATAGAAAATAGCCTCTTGTTATCCAAGTCGTCAAAAATTTCATCCGTTGTCGGAATTTGATACTTATCGTCTAGGATTTGATCATTCAGATCCTTCGGATCTAAGCATAGACGAAGGGATTTATCTGCTTTTTCAATTATCACCAAAGGATGTTGCCATTCGCTTGGACTATCACTTCGTGATATTATTCTGGCTTTTTCGAGCCTGTCCAACGTCGCTTTAAGACGTTCCTGTAGGCGTTTAGGTATCCTACGGGAGGGATAGGTAACAGGAATGGCATCTTCCTTCAGGTGAATCTTATAACGTTTTCCAGGAAATTTTCCTAGTCCTGAAAATACATCTTTATATTCATTTAGTATGTCTTCTTTATTTTTAAAAGTAGTTTGTTCATCATGAGTTTTAAAGTCTTGCCGTGATGCTTCATCAGGCATTTCTTTTTCGTTAGAACTTTTAATAGCTTCTAGTTTACTAATGATTTTTAAATCACTACAAGTTTTCAGACCTAGTATGGGCTTATCTTTCGTATCAATCACTATGTAGTTTACATCAGCACTTGTATGTTTAAATATGGTTTTTAAATAAACTTCTCCTTCTATTTTTAGTCTGTTGTTGTTATAAGCAGATAACTTAATTTTACTTTCTTTCAAACTTAATTCAGGATTCAGAGTGTTGTAGATTCTAAGGGGTAGCACATTAACGTGACTCCCAGAGTCTATTTTAAATTTCACATTGAAATTATTGATTCGTGCCATTATATGCCAGTTATGTTTTTCAGAATTTATGTTATCTATTTTCGTTAATCCATCCAAATAAAATTCATCATTTTCTTCAGAATCTGATTCAATTACATGAACATTACGCTTTGATTTGTTATTATTTTTAATTCTTCTAGATGTCTTCTTTCTGTTTGGGCAACATGACGCGTAGTGATTGAATTCCTTGCAGTAATTACATGTTACGTTATACGCTGGACAATTACCATATGTGTGTTCAGTAGCACACTTCTTGCAAAGATATACGCGATCGTTTGTCGAGTAATTATCATTTTTTGTTTTAGAAGTATTTGCATTTTTATTTTGTTGCTTCCTATTGCTTGTTCCCGAATCTCTATTAAATTTTTTCTGACCTTTTCGACGGACGGCATCTATTTTCGGCTCCTCCTTGATGTTCATTTTGATGTCTTCAATTTCCACTCGACGGTTCTCGTGTAGCTGGCACATCTGAATTGCACGTTCCAGGGTTAGCTGGTCGCCTTCGTCTAGGAGTCGTCCGAGTAGGTCGCTGTCCAGAGTCTGGGATACAAGGCGATCTCGGACCATATCGTTTCGATCGAAGAAATCGCAGGAAGCAGCAGCGGTTTTCAGTGCGGTAGCATATTCGACAAGCGATTGTCCCGGCGCAATATTGAGCTTATGGAATTTACAGCGCTCATGCAGTATGTTTTTCTTCGGCGCAAAATAGTTCGTGAATGCTTCCGTGACATCAGCGTACTGCTTTAGGACCTGATCTTCTTTCGGAAAATTGCCGTCGGCGTTCGGAATGACTAGTTGGTCTTGCACAAAGGTGTTATACAGCTCAATACCTTTAGGTCCCAGTTGGTTTAGAAGGGTGGCGATCTTGACTTCGTGGTTTTCATTCTTCTTTTTAGCTGCTACAAGATAAAAGCTGAAGTTCTGAAGCCAGCCTGCCCATTCTTGTTTAAGGTTGGTCGCCTCAAAATTCATTGGAGGCGGTGGTTTTGCGTCTCCCATCGTGGTAGAAATGTGGCCTGCAGTGGTTCATGTTAGGTTAACCTGGATTCCCGGAATTAATCCAGTTTCATCCGCAGAATCGTTAAGTTCGCGCGGGTGCGATTTTTACCACTAAACGGAATGAATAGTTCAAATCGCGATAGACACAACCTGACACCATATAATATTTTAGATATTATTTATGTGAGAAAACTGGAGGACGATAATTAATAATATCTCACTCAGTCTCGAGCAGCCATGATAGATGATTTATTATCAGGAGGATGGGCAGGTTACAGTCACATCTCAGTGTTTATATAATTATGTGCCTAAGTACAAAATTAACTCTCTAATGTTACACTTTCATCTCCACATCCAACTGTTTAGCGAGATTTTCAGTTTCAGCATACAGCTGTTGAAAAACGGAATCACCCTCGCTTCTTTTCGTCTCAAGAACAGTCAAAGTATCTGCTATCAAATCGGTTGCTTTCTTCAGATCTAATGAACAGTCACTTTATTTAACAAACATCCTATACCCGCCCCAGATATCAAATGGGAAGGAGCCCGATTGAGGAATGATGGTTTTTGGAGTATTCGGCTTAATGGTAAAGTTACTCCTGAAAAGTTCAAAAACCAACAAAATTATTGTAAACTAATTTTCTTCTTTGGTATATAATAATTATTTTTGTTTTATTAATTAAATTGAGTAATTTTTTGGAAAGAAAATTTGAATCAAGTCGTTTCTCAACAGAGCGAAACATTTCCGCGTAATTTTTTCAAATCGTTCTACTGAAAAAAAGAAAAAAGTACAAGTTATATACATACCTAGAACATCATTTAAGCAAGCAGTTGAAATCAGAAACGTTGGATTAAGAAGAGCATGAAGAAGGTTAGCAGCAGAAGATGCACTTTTCTCATCCCGCCACGCTGAAATCTCTTCAAGTGCTTCACAAATTTTTATCAACCGTTCACCTTGAAACTGCAGGTGTCCTACGTGATTTTCAACCCATCGTGTCTCGCAAAGACTTTGAAGAGATTTTTTACCAAGCTTGTTTTCGACAGTAAACAAATTGGACGAGTTTAGGCGTAAGGTTGAAAATTCGGTTTGTATTGTTCGTTTGGTTATTTTGTTATTTTTTATATTGTTCTACCCTGTGACCCCCTCCGGAAAAAAATTCTGGATCCGCCCCTGGGTAGTCAGACATACTTACGCCTCAAAATTGCCTCAAAGTGATAGTAATACGAGTAGATGGAAGCCATAAATATATGGTCACGAAATATTAAAGTATAATACATTTAAATGCCTTTCAAAAAATTCATGTAACCTAGGTACTTTTCACAACTGAATGAATGAATGAAAAAATATGTTTATTGAGTCACACAACAACAGATACAATAATGTAGATAACACAAGTACCTACATATTATAGTATTTAAGTAAGGTAAGTAGTTAATTTACTAAGAGAACCGTAATTTATATATTATTAGGAAAAAACCTATCTTTACTACCTACTCACATTGCATAACTTTGCATCAGGGAAAAAATGTGGGACGTAACTCAACCAACAGAGGCCAGGGCCCAGTAGCGGTGCGTGGGCTCTGAAAATGGTGGGCCACCAAACCGGACACACAAATCAACAGCTTTTTCTACAGAATACCTGTAAATGTTTTTATTTTGAAGTTGGACCATCGCCAATCCTACATCAACTCCATGGAACAGGGCCGCAAATGAAAACTACAGAATAATCACCAGCATAAATAGAATACTATTGGGACACGGCAGTTGCACATTGTTTCAAAATGGAATGAGAAAGAGACAAGATCAATTCTACCCATGTGTAGTGAATCGGTGTAGCGATGATTCACTACTAGCGGTGTGAGGTTGTGCCCTACGGGTTCCACACTATCAGATGTCACCACTTCAAAAGGATCTTTAAGAACTTATTTGTTTTTCTCTCTAGTGTTTTTATTGGTCAAAACGCTGCGAATTATTACACAAGGGATTATTATTTGCAGTCTAGATGCCCCTTCTGCGTAGATCACTGTTTTCTGTCATCAGTACCTAATAGCAATAATAATAACAACAATAAAGTTTATATGCCATCTTCAAGTTGGTACAAAATCATTTGTTGAAAATGAAATGCGTTTCTATACAAAAATGAGAACATTTAAACTTCTTGAGCCCCACAGGGTACATAAGTACATGAGACCCTACCCTCGTGCCCCCCCTCACCGGAAAGCCCGAAATCAAGTAAGTACTGGAGCCGGCCAGGTAATTTTATAGATTCATAAATCAAGAAGTCTACCTATTATTATTATTATTTGTTGTTTTGCATGAATGTTATTTTGTTCAAGTTACAAAAGTATAACTGCCCCTCAGCAAAATCCAAAATACCAATCTTTTTTCATAAAATTAAATATTATCACGGTACAACCAACTCTATTTCACGTGATTATAATGAGCTGTTGCTTGCCACCAGATTTCATTCATTTTGGTTCATGGTAACTAAGAAAAAAAAACGGTAGACGGACATAACGTTTTTTAATTCTATTATTTCGGATTCAACGTGGAAGGTACCTTAACGGAAATCATAAAATTTTGAGAGGTTAAATTTTTTTTCTTTTCATGCACGATTTCCGAAGGTTTGTTATTGGAAATAGTGAACCAAAAATAAAATAAGTTCATGGGAAGAATATATGACGAACAAAACAACGAACAATGAAACAACCAAATGACCGCTTTTTCCGATGAGCTGCGGCCCGGCCCGCCGCCTAATTTGCTTAGCGACATTTATCCGCTGCGATGCGACCCGACCCGCTGCGGCACTAGTGTGCGCTTACCTTTAGGAGGCATGTGCCCGACGGGCTCCACACTAATAGATGTCACCACTGCAACGGGATCTTTTAGGTTTAAGGAGAGAGGAGGAGTGAGGAGTGAGGAGAGAGAGAGAGTAGTCAGCGACTAGAGGAGAGCGTAGAATGGCTAGAAAGGGGAAGGAGGCGAGTTTTAATAGCCCTTGAGGGCTGTCTCCCTCCATCCTCCAGCTAGTGGAGGATGGTGGGGAACCCCAGTGGGTTCCTCGGTGCTCCTGCGTCTTTCGTCCCCACTTCTGCGAGTTTATTTGCGAGATCTAATATTTTCAGGTTTACAAGGAGTGGCTCTGGGAGGATACCACGACACCATGCTTTACAGATAGAGGAGAACCAGGAGACATAAGCTTTTGTTCGTGTTGTCCCCTCGGAGCTAGCTTCGAGCATGTTCAGTTATTTCTTGAACTGAACCGGCTCGGTGTACGGTGAGCTCTGAACACGCTCGCTCGGAGCAGGGTGAGCCTGGAACGTGTTCGGAGCAGGGTTCAGCTACCCCTGGTCTCCTGGTGGGGCACACGAGGGCTTGTTCGGGCCAGCTCGGAGCAAGCCCCATGGCCAGCACAAGCACTGAATCATCTGCCCCGGGACTGCACGAACATCGGACCACTTGGCTCGGACCTCGCCCTGGGTCTGCACGAACGGCGAATCTTTGCCCCGCCCTTACTGCGCATGCCCGGGTTGCGCACGAGGGGCTGCACGAACAGAGCTAATGACATTTGATGAACAATATTTCGAGTTCAAAGAAGACAACTACTCCTTTCCTTCAGCGTCCCCGATATCCAACAACTCATCAAATCAAGCTTCACCATCGCAACCGGGAAATAGCCCAAAAAAAACTTGTAAGAATATTCAACAGATGGCAACACCGTCGAGCGCAAATTAATCTTCGCTCTCAGTTCGTTAATAATTGACCGATTTTCGATCTTTAAATTACGCTGAATTCAGCACTAGCCTAGAATTTCTGCAAATTGATTCTGGTGTTCAAAATTTCAAAATTTGTACATTTGGATCACTGGCGTTCAAATTTGGCTAACTTTTTCGGAAATCCCCATCACCTTAATTCTAGAGGGTTGTGTCCTGATTACGATGGTTTTTTCAAATTTAAAATTGGACCCCTAAAACCCTATCAATTCTTGTCTTGGCCCCCGCCCTCAAAGTCACTAATTTTAGTCTAGGAAATCGTATATTCAGTTGATCGTCCAATTTGGGCTTATAATTGGATTCAAATGCGATGAGTTGGATTAGGAGGTGGGGAGAGGTGGTTAATTTAATTTTGGTGTACCTAGGTAAGATCCTATACACTAGTCAAATAAAAATAAATTAGATTCATTAAAATAGGTAATAATAATGTTGAAAAGTAAAAGTAAATTATAAAATAACTCAAGATCCTTGTTTCATTTATTTGATTATTTTTTATTACTTATATTACCAACTTTGTTGACCAGTTGTACTGACTATGAATTTCACGACTCATCCATGACTGACGCATAAAAAAATAGCTCATATTTTCGTGGTAGTTTGGCACTTGTTCATGGATGGGCCCAAACAGTTTCATAGCAAACCTCGAACAGGGAGGGAAAAAATCTCTTGAATGGTGGGGCAAAACTGTTCTCGGAAATTACAGGTAACCAAAGCTGCTTGGGCGGCAAAGCCCCTCGGAAGGGGCCTGGGAAGCCGGCCTAGAGCCGTTCAAGAGCCGCCTTCCTCCCCAACCCCCTCGCCCATCACCTACTGGACAAGAATTGATGGGGTCTTAGTGGTCCAATTTTAAATTTGGAAAAAACCATCGTAATCAGGACTCAACCCTCTAGAGTTTGGGTAATTGGGATTTCCAAAAAAATTAGCCAAATTCGAATGCCAGTGATCCAAATGTACAAATTTTGAACACCAAAGCCAATTTGCAGAAATTCTATACTAGTACTGAATCCAATGAAATTTACAGATAGAAAATCGGTCAATTATCACCGGAAGGAGAGCGAAGATAAATTTATCTCATTTTGGTGCTGCCACGTGGTGGCGGCTTTTGGAACTAGTCGTCGGGCTAATTCCCCTTCATCACCTAAAACAAAAATGACTTCATCACCAAAAATAGTATACAAATATGAATAACAGCTCACCTGCAACAAACTGTGACCAGCATGGCCGAGGCCAAGTCAGATAATTAAGAAAAAGAAGAAGAAGAAGTAGACTCCTCGTTTTCAATCAAACTCAAACATCAGTGTTCTTCAGTAATCCGAATTTTTCTGGCATCAAGTGATTATTAGGTTAGAAAACGTGTGTTTTTATTGTTACCAGACTCATTTGGTAAGTTATAGCTTCATCCTTCTTCTATGGAAAAATACAAAATATCGTTCGTACTGACAAATTTTATGGAAATTAGGACGGACTCTGGAAACCGCAGGTGCTACCACCGCGGACTCGCGCGTGGCTTAGCGACCCGCCCGATGATTCTATTCATCTTTCTCATTCAAATTTTTCGACGAGCTGTAAATTTTAGAATAGACTTGATCTCGTTGAAACCTACTTGTCGACCATTATAAGTTGCCTTGTTGGTCCACTCAGTGCGAATTGAGTGGGATGATGAGCGAATTTGCAGTGGAGTGTAGAAAAAATTCGTAATCCTGTACTTAAGTAATTGATTTATACAGAATTTTTTGGTAATTAGTAAGTAGGTAGGTACAGTCAGTTTAATATATTTATGTATATTCCATTCCAGTGTTTACAGTCTGCTGGATAGTTATCCCTCATCTAACAACTTGGTGTAGGTACCTATGTAAGTAGGCACAATCATCAAGTCTATTTATTGATATTCCATTCCACTGTTTACATTCTACAGAAGCCCTTATCTAACTACTAGGTGTGTGTCTTATATTTTTAACCACGTTCTGCAATGATATTATTGAATGCTTTGTAAGGTACTGGATGAATTTCGGTACAGTTGTTTGAAATCTCTGTAAGGGATTGGTATCTGCCGAACTTTAGTAGTTGCTACTTGTTGGTCGGATGTTTAGTATTGCAAAAGTGAGCGGGTCCGTTCAAACTCTTTTATTGGCCAGCTCTCCACCAAAACGACTTTCCTTCTCGAAACCAACTCAACCTTCCTTGACAACAGGCTTTTGTGGGTAATGCTTTGCAGAGACGTGATCGTGGAAGCACATGTTTTGGCTCCTCCCAAAAACTTTACCCATGTGTACCTACCTAGGGAATCACATAACTAAGTACCGTAACCAATATTTTAACCTGACCCTTCAGGTTTTTGCGATGGGACCCCCGCCGAAAAACGACAGGAAAAAGTGAGACCAAATAGTGAGATAAAAGTAGCGCGAAATTTTCTTATGATTTTCACGTACAACCGAGTAGTTGCTAGGGAAATGAAACTTCTTTCATTTTCATCGGACAAAAATCGATTTCCATTCGTTGGAAAGCTCTTGATTTATCACGCATTTATTTCGTATTTGTTCTTGGTATTTATTTCCTAGTTTCATAATATAACTATATAAATGGATGTTATAAATCGATAGTAAACAATGACGCTTGTTTGGTTGTCACTTGGTTGTTTCGATGTGTATAAGCGTGGCTAAAGCTTATAATAATACAGCGAGGGGGACAAAAACCTGAAGGGTCAGGTACACCACATTTTAGCCGTCAGGCTTTTTTCTTTTTTTTTTCTTTTTAAATGTTTGTGGCGATTATAGTGGTGGTCCTACGGATGCTCTCTTTGTTACTGTTCCATACCCACTTAATTTCCTTGGTATGCTTAGGGCCTTGACTCAGAGAACATATAAAACTTTCCGCACTTGACTATAAGTAAAAACCCTTTCAAGGAAAGTGGAACATTCTTTCGATTGAAATATAATAATGTCCAGTGATGGGGATCTCACCTCTGTCCCCTTAACTATAGCATTTCCAAACCAAATTCAACTTTTTCCAAGTCAAATTCAACTTTTCCCATTTCAAATTCAGCCTTCCTCGACTTCAGCAAAAATATAAAGTTTAATAAACTGATCGTGAACCCTATTACTAACTGTTTGTTGCATTATTTAAGGCTTAAATTGAACAACACTATAGTGGTTCAGTGCAGTTACTAGGTATGTGTTTTTATTTTTATTTTTTTCATTACAATTTAAAATTTTCCGTTGGTGAACCTTCAACTGAAGTTGAAATAGCGAGTCGACTCGTTCTTTCTTATTACGTAAGGTGTGGTGCGATAGATTAATCTGAAGGTTTGATGGGCAACGAAATAGGCATTAAAGAAATAATTTTCTTTGTACAACACGAAGAATTTGCAAACGCCGAATGTTCCTTACTTCAGTTGAAGGTTCACAAAAAGAAAATTTTAAATTGCGATGAAAAAATAAAAACGCATATCTAGTACCTGCACTGAACCACTAGTGTTGTTCAGTTTAAGCCTTAAATGATAGAACAAAAGTTAGTAATGGTGTTCCCAATTCAGTTTATTAAAATATACATTTTTTTGCTGAAGTCAGGGAAGGTTGAATTTGAAATTTAAAAAGTTGAATTTGAAATGGAAAAAGTCGAATTTGAAATGGAAAAAGTTGAATTTTAAATGGAAATAGTTGAATCTAGTTGGGAAAAGGTTGACTTTGGTTTGGAAAAGGTTGAATTTGACTTGGAAATTCTAAATATATAATAACCAGAGTACCAAATTGGCTGATTTCATTTTGCCTCAGTGCATGGGTTCCTACCGAATATTGGTTCTGATTAGAGGTGTGTAGTTCCTGACTGAACTGCACTTGAAGAACTAACTCCGCCAACTGAACTGCTCCTCGACTTAGTTCACTTCACTGAGCGATCTTTCACTAGGACCACAGAGTAAAAGAATCGAGGACCCTGTGTCAAGAGATAGATATTAGATGTAGGAAGGGAGAACTAAAGTACTTCTGTGCATTATGAACTAAGAACTAGAAAAAACTAGCAACTCACAAGGCAACTGAGTTAGTTCTCTAGTTCATAAGAACGGTGGATACTTCCTGAGGAGTTGATAGCAGTAGCAGTGAGTGGGCTCTGAAAACGGTGGGGCACCAAACCAGAACACAAAACCAACGGATTTATCTACAAAATACCACAAGGCATTCCCTTCCCTTATAAATATTCAGCAAAGCTCTTTTAGTCAACACTCTATCGTCATACGAAAACGTCGACAATTTCTACTGCAAATTAGCCACCGAATTCATGTGTTACAAAAATATAGTAAACTAAAATACAACAAAACAATGACCCGTTGGCCGGTAGCTAATTGAATGGAGAAGCTATGTAGTTATCTGTGTTAAGGCGCCAATCAATCCACAGGACCACCAACAGCAAACAGGATAAAACACACGTAGGTACCACAAATACAAATATATCATCGAAACCGGACCGAACGCGAAACGCACGAAATTTCGCACAAAAAATAGAAAACTGACAATAGACTCAACAGAGAAAGCGAATGTAGTTCACGAGACAACAAAAACAAATCGGAAGACGAAGAAGGATCTCGTATCGAGATGACAAACTGAATCGAAGGGATTTAATCGACTGTGAAAAGGAACAATTTTGGGGTGGAAATCGGATTCTGGGGACAGGGCCCAAAGTGGGTGTGGCGAACAACATTTTTACTCGACCGAGCATGCGCGGACGGGCCACTTTTCTCAGTTGCCATGAGAACACTTGGTCCCAAGGTCTGCCAGTTTCAGGAGCCCAGGTTTCGATTTCGATTGCAGGACATCGATTACTGTTTCTTTATTCCAATAACATGCTTGTATATGGAGCTAACATGAAGGAAAAATGGAATGCTAACATGGATGCTATACTAGAATATTGAATGTCCATAGCCAGAGAAATGTAGCGGGTCGCTGTTAAACTTTGTGAAAAATTCTAGATGCAGTGTACGGAGGGAAATTCAAATGCCAACCCACATGGTTGTGCTTTTTTACTCCTAGTGTTTTTGGGTGCCGGGTCTGTGGGGGCTTATGGATGCAACGCCCCTGGTTGATAGTATCCACTGAACGATAGTTCCTTTAGCTCATTAGGAAATTCAGGTGTGGTGAATTAATACTGAAGAGTTTATAGTATCCATATAACGATAGTTACCACTGAGCGGTAGTTTCTTCAGTTCATTAGGGGTCATTCAGATGGGGTGAATGACTCCTTGAGGAGTTTATAGTATCCACAGAACGGTATTTCCTTAGTTCCACATTAGGAGTTAATAGTATCCACTGAACAGTAGTTCATTAGGGAGTCAGTTCAGATGGGGTGGATACTATATAAGAAGTTTATAGTACCATGGAACGACAGTTCAAAGGAATAATGAGCTGATTTGACAGTATCGTTCAGCAACTAACTTGGTGTCATATCATATTATATTAACTAACTGGAATGAACTACTGAACTATGTAGCTGAAAATAACTGCTCCTTTCAAGGAGTGAACTAACTGAACTTGAGTCCCTCAGATGAACTACTCTTACCCACTGCTAGTTCTGATAATGATGTACCTACCTAAGTGATTTATTTTTTACGCATTACTAAGCGTGTTTCCTGATTTTCAGAATCGAACATGTCAGGGCGAGAAGGAGGTAAGAAGAAGCCACTCAAGGCTCCCAAGAAGGACAACAAAGAGCTCGACGATGATGACATTGCCGCTAAGCAGAAAGAGAAGGAAGCTCAGAAAAAACTGCAAGAAATGAAAGCGAAAGCTGCCCAGAAGGGGCCACTCGTAGGTGGAGGGATCAAGAAATCAGGCAAAAAATGACCTTAGCTTCCCACTGCCTTGTTTTTACCTTATTTTTGTGTAATTTATTATAACGAACTGTCGATGACTCGTCTATTGAATAAATTCTTTGTGTAAGTTTACTAAGCATTTGTATATCCACATTTCGGTTCCATTCATACATCGATGGCTGCCTCATTTGCAAATTATTCAAAATATTTTCAATCACAAGAACCCGAATTTTTATAGCTTTTCCTAATTGATTTTATGAAGCTACATGTGTACAAGAAAACTACATGTAGGTCTTCTTGTGCAAAAGCATTGTTATGGCTTTCCTCATGGGAATTTTTAACCGACTTTTGAAAAAAGAGCTTTTCAGTTCGACCTGTTTCTATGTTCTTTTTTGGTTTATTATTTTCAATAATGAACCATTGGAATCGAGCATGAAAAAAAAAATTCTTACCCCCCCTCAAAATTTGATGGTTTACGTTTCAAGGTATGTAGAATCCAAAACTGCAATAAAAATATTTCTGTCTGTCCGCCGTACGCCGTACGCCTTACGGGCCACTTTTCTTAGTTACCATGAAAAAAAATTGATGAAATTCGGGTTATAGGTTCCGTTCGGCGTCTAGTTGGTCCTCGAAGCTCGACGTTACTGTGAGTCATCTCTAAGGGGTTCAAAATAGGGGTTGAAATTTTCAAAACGCCTATACTATTTTTTTACGTAAATATTTTTACGGTTTTAAATAGTTCTTGAACTTGTGAGTTTTTTAAGACCATCCGGAGCATCGTACGTCCAGCCGTTCGTTCACAGTAAGGCCCCGAAGTTTGCACCGACAGGCATTTTCGACTCCAGTGTGAATGAAATTGTATACAATTCAAACCAAATCTCGTAACCAGAGACGCGCCCACAATAGGAATTTGTGAATACGGCCAATCATTGGTAGGGATCACCTGATTATATTGGCGGAGTATGAAGTCGAGTTGGTTGTTCTGTGATATTATTTCGCTTGAAAAATGATGGCTCTTTTGGAGTTTGTTGGTAGGTAGTGAAACTTGAACAAACGTTGAAGTATTATTGATGGGTAAATTATTACTACGGTAAATCATTACTCAACGGTAAATTTTTTTTTTTTTTTTTTTTTTTTTTTTTTAAAGTAAGACAATATATTTATTTATCCACCAGGGATGAGAGCGGCAGGGCCCAGAACGGGGCGGAATTGGGGGTGGGGCCCAGAATGGGGTGGATGAGGAGGCGGAGGTCGAGAATGCGGAGGTGACGCGGTTCGGAGGCAGGAGGACGACAGCGGCGCACCTAGCGGTTGAGTTTGTGCCGAACAGCACCCTACTCTCAATCTCTGCTTACCAGTCCCAACTGCAGAGCCGCCCCATCAGCAAAGCCAAGTATATTTTCAACGCTCCTCCACTTCTGTCGCATCCCTCGGATACACATTGAGGCAGCTCGTAAAATAGCGAATGACAGCCTTGCCCTCAACCATCCTTTCACTATGCCATCGTTTTTGCTCCATTTGTCTGCAAGACGTTCGGCCAGGACATCAATGAAACGGTTCATTTGGGGAGCCGGTACACCATCTACTGAGCACACTAACGGGGTAAAAGTACAGTGGCGTTCATGACAAGCTGCAAGGTATTTCCGCTTCTTCTCTTCTTCTGCTGATGCAAGAACAGTCGTAACGGGGCGAGGAATATAGGAGGGAGCATCAGTGTCTACAACACGAACGTCAAATAATGCTTCCCTCTGCGATTCCCACACCCCGCGGCAAGACAGATCCCCTCTCAAAGCCGGAGCTCTTGCAGAAGCAGCTGTAATTAGAGGCTCTCGACAACAATTCCCCCACGCTGCATTCATGAGCTCCCCAAGAACATCCCTAACTTCGTTATGTCGTCTGGTCACCAAACCTCCCGTTTTGCAACTTAAAGCGTGTCTCAAGGAGAACGTATTGTTTCCACAACCATCACACTCCTTGGGCATGTCAATTGGAGTTCGCATGTACCGGACCGCCAATGCGTCTCTGAATTCAGATGCAGAAAGATCAAAATTGTGCTTCCTTAATGGTATTGCAGACAGCCACCCTGAAGATTTTACTTTTGACCGTTCTGATATCGCCCGACCAATTGCTCTTTTCCGATCTTCTGGGAATTCGGACAATGTAGACTGCAGCAAAGCATCTTCTGCCTCCTTCCGTCTTCTAATTGCTTCCTTCTTAGCAGTGTACATCTGTGTCCTATGCTCTCCAATATTTAATGGGACTCCATAACGCAAGGATTGGTCGAGTACTGCCGAGCCCATTTGTGAAGTTTCAAAGAGAAGGTCCGCGGAACGTACTGGGTCTGACCAGGCCAATCCCCCTTTATTTACTGAAAGAGAGAAGAGATCGTACTCGGCACTGGAGAGAGGACACGCAAAACCGCCTCCCACTATTACTGGCGCAAATTTTTTCCTTATTTCTCCTTG
The DNA here is from genome assembly GCA_954871275.1 of Leptopterna dolabrata. NCBI lineage: Eukaryota > Metazoa > Arthropoda > Insecta > Hemiptera > Miridae > Leptopterna > Leptopterna dolabrata. Next base: position 6,470,743 of record OX940983.1, on the reverse strand, counting down.
TAATTGTTTGTATTCTTCTTTATTCGCTTTTACCACTCTTTGAACATACTGCCACTGAAACTGGAATGATTTTATGAATGCAATATGTGCATCCTGAGGCTGTTCAATTCCTATCATCGACAATTTGTTTGCAGTCTCTACCCATTTCTTCACCTTGTCTGCTACATATTCCTTCTTTAACGCCTCCTGTCCTATGTAGCCTCCCAAGAACCGGTGGCCTAGCACCACTTTGATGCCTGATCCACTAAACACCAAGGCTGCCTCAGATTGGTCGTCAGGATGTACTACTAAATATGATTTTTGGCCTTGGGGGTAGTAGCCATAATTTGGTCCGTACAGGTTCAACCTGTCCCACCAACTCTTCAAATCAACTAGTGTACCCTGGGCTGAGGAATCGTCAGCGTACCAGCATTGCTTCACTTGTGAGTTCCGTAAGCAGTCTACAAGAGGCAAGGTTGAGATCGCATACAGGAGCATAGCTAATGGGTCTCCCTGAGTTACTCCTTCTCTACTGTACAGATTTTCTCTACCTCCACGTAGTACTAGTTCAGCCTGTCCTTTATAAGTGTTGTACAAGAATCTTGCACCACTTGGCCAATACATGCGTGCATACCATAAGGCCCTCACTCGACTGACTGAATTGAATGCGTTTTTAGCATCAACTAAGAGGAGTCCCCACTTTGACAGATGTGTAGCTCTTTCTTGAAACAATTTATTCATAGCATGAACTGCTCCTTCAATACCCCCATTAAGTCCTCCACAGAGCTGTCTTTCCATACAGGCGTTTGTGACTTCGTCCCCAGTAGCTATTGCCATACACTTTCCCAAGATTCGCCGCAGACATTCGCCAACCCCAATTGGTCGCACTCCTGGATTTTTATTCAAGGCAACAAGCCTGCTTGCCATGAGTGCCCTTACCGAATCCCATGGCACATCCTCATTGCTTAACTTGTTGGCTAGAGCTGCAACTGCTTCTCTCAATTGACTGCTGAAGCGTCCATGTCGTAATAGGAAGTCCGCCCATTGGTCTGCTTTAGAGCCACTAGGACCACCACCCCCGTGTAACTTTCTTGCCACATTTTCAACTAAATCAGCTGTTATCTGAACCTGTATCAAGGGAGGCACCTCTATAAATCCCTGTGGCAGTTGTAGGCACTCAGCATTTAGATGGGCAGGCGCTGGGTGTTTTGCCCTCAGATCATCTAGAACCGTGGTTCCTGAATCATCAATTACCTCATTGGGATCCATTACAGACGCGCTTGTCCCCTCAGTCAACTTCCTCATTGCCTCCCTGACCTTGCCCCGTGACATCAAAGAATGAAACATTTTGGCTCTACTGCTTCTATCTTGACCAAGACTCAGCAACTTTTTGTCCAAGTTCAACGCTTCATGAACAAGAGGGTCAAATCCATCTTCAGCCCACAACTGAATGCGTCTCTGAAGTAAGACTCTAACATCTTTTGCCTTTTTCACCAATCTGCTCCGCTGCAGGAGAACCGCTACAAAAACCATTGTTCTCTCAGATGGATGCTCACCCCTCGCCAAGGCGGCTACTTCTTTCGCTAGCACTTCCACGAACCGATCTCCAATCGATCCGCTAGGGAGATCATATTGAAGTCCCCTCAATTGGGATATTTTTTGCCATCGTTCATACCACGTTCCGATTGGTGTTCCAGGAGAATTCAAGTACGAGGCATGGTAAACTTCTTGTAATTTGGCTTTAATAGTGGCCTCGGCCGTTTGTGTTTGCACATCAAGCGGGGTAGTTTCATGGCCTGTACTGGTGGTCAGTAGTTGGTCTCGTACACCGGCACATGCAGGTGCCCTTGCCAAGTGACCATTCAGGCTTATGAAATTCCTTCCGCATCCCTGACATCGAACCCGCCTTGATTCTTCAAGGTTAGACGTCTCAGCAGCAGATTGACGAGAATATTCCTGATCTTCTGGCGTCACCTCATTCAGCATGTCTACACTGTAATGTTTACTCAACGGTAAATTATTACACAACGGTTCATTATACCATCTACGTAGAAGGGGCTGGAGTTTGTTGGTAGGTACTTTTGCAACTTTTTTCACTCCTAATCAACAATTTCTTTTCAGAACTTCATTATGTGTGTTTCTTTTTGTTAGGTACTGTTTGTCATCGGCAGAATTATTTTAGCAACATTTAACTCGTGATTTAGGTAGGTACCTAGTAACGAGTACGGGGTTAGGTACTAACCTACGGAGGGTCTGCGATCTACATAATATGTATATAATAGAATAGTACATATCATATTATATAGAAGGGTTATCTATACATAGAGCTGTGATCTGTAACAGGAGGGTATTCTATACAAAATAATAAACCGTTGTGCAGGGATTTGCAGCGTTTTTAAGCTTTGTAGTGGGTCACTATTGGCTGTGGCATAGGCAAGTTTAGGTTGTTAATTTTTAGCATTGTACATATGCTGTTAGCCATGACCTAACTGACCAAAAACGTAACAAAGATATATTACGATAGTAGCGTGGTGTTTTCTAATGCTTTTCACGTACAACGAATCGTTGGTAGGCTCATAATACACGTACAACCAAGGTTGGAAAGCTCTTAATTTATTGCGCACAACATGCTGCCAATTTCCCCCTCCTGAGAAGAAGTACTGGTTAAGCGCTTTGTTAAATACGTAGGTATACAAAGTAAGTTGTTAGGAGTTTCAGTGTCATAGGTGCCTTGTTGGTGTCGGTGTTGACAGTATCTATGTAATGTTCCTCGGGTTTATGCAAGGTACAGGTTGAGAGGTCATAAATCCCGCACATAGAACGTTACATATATTAATTTTATTGGGTTACTAGATGGATAACACAATATTATAAAGGAGAGTGAATGGCGTACAAGGTGCTACAGCAGACAACCGGAGGGCGATGCCCTGAGGGGAGTTCAACCCATACCGAAGGTCCTCATTTTTCAATTATTGACTTATCCTCCGACGTTCTTCAATCTTCTATTTCACAATAAAATTCATTACAAGTAAGGCAGTTCTATGGTATTTCCTGAAAAAAAAATCAGGACTAATAATGCAGCTACGCGATTTCGACTAGGTATTGCTTGTGAATAAAGTGGTTTCTAAGGATTATGAAAGAATGCACCCTTTTCAAGTAATATGCTCACTTTTATTATACAAAAATTCATAGTAAAATTTGATTGTAAAAATAGGTAGGTAACAAAAAAAACGCCGAAATTCCTTATATCTTGGGGATGGGGAGCTGATCAAAATGTAGGAACTAAACCAGAATATGTATTGCTGACAAGCTTTGGAAAGAGATAATTGATTATAACGTTTATATCAAAATTTATTAAAAGTAGGCAGTAAACACAAAAGAATAATCCTTACCTCTAAAACAAATTAGTCTTTATAAGTTCCATTCTTCACAAAATACCTCAACAACAATGGGCGAGTGTAGTCACCAATAATCTTCTATTCCCAACAAGAACAATAGTACAGGACTTTGGAAACAACCCTGATGATGTCATGACACATTCTCAATATTTCAGGAAAAAAGTACGTCCTACGTTTACTTACAAGTAAACTTATCGCTTAGGTACATGAATAACTGGGTACCTAGGCGTTTTCTTCCCATACAAATAATTTCCTTCCTTATAAACTACGATTTTTTTCCCGACACTCATCGATACTGCGAAAAACTAGATAAGTCCCAAGTTTCCTAACAAATTTATGGCACTAAGGCAATACGGAAAAATACGTGTCTCACCTAAAAGCAGATCTTGTTTGATCACAATATTTCAGCATTTACTCACATTTTACACGAATATAGTCCCCTGTTCACATTCTCAACTGTACTTTATGACGTACAACTTCTTCAACGTTTGATTTGCTTTTATGGAATAACAAACGTGACATAACAGTTATAATAATAATATATATGTAAAGTTTGACAAGTGTCAACTTCAGATAGCAACTCCACCCAGCCGACGATTCTTTTATCCGTGTGGACTTCTACCTTTAAAGTACAAACATCGATATCACTAACGCGAACCGGTAGTTGATATCCGACGCCCGACGGCAGTTGACGTAGTTAATTTGGTTCCCACTCGATTGTTTTTCACGTGTTTTTGATTTCTTCTTTTACAGGTATGTTTCATTTCGTATTCACAGTTGTATTTATAATTTTCATTATTTTCCATTCATCAATAAGTATCATTTTATATTAGTCAAATAAACTCTTCTTTTACAGATGCAATCAATCGTGTATACACCTTGAGTAAGAACCTTATAAATCAAAAACACGATCTACGCGCCAAACGAAAATGTCGAAATACCAACTGTACATTGTCGCCGAAGCCAGCAGTTCAACGGAGAAGACTACTATTTTGAAAATAAAAAAAATCAAATCAGCGGAGTCTGAAATTTGGTACAGCTTCCCGGAAGAATTGCAAACTCTGGGTACACACAAGAATTTATTGGATCTTCCCGTGGTCAAAAATGCAGTACATTCCATCAAGTCTAGAGGTCAGTATCGATCTGTAAATGTGATTTTTTCTTCTGATCTTGAAAAGTTATACATGGACGACGCTGGAAACTTCACATTCAACAATTTTCTATTACCGGAAGCGACTGCTCAGCAAAGTGAGACTACAACTCAATCTTCATCCGGAACAGGATTATCCGAATTGGCCGCATGCCTCAAAGAGCTTGTTGAAAGGAAAGAGGTACCCTTAACTACGATTGCGAATCAATTTTTGATCGAAAAATTCTCTACTCGGAACAAAAACGTGCAGGCTTGGGTTATCGCATTTGAACGAGAAGCGGCTCGATTTTCTCTAAGTGGTACTCGATTGATCGAAGTTTTTAGATCGTGTTTGGACCAATCATTGAATGATTGGTTTTCAAACGCCCAGAAGAAACTCGGAATTGAAGCGGATTGGGATAACTGGAAAGAGAACTTGATTTCCACGTTCAGTGACGATTCCTATACACCCATTAGATACGCCTATGGGTATCGCCATTTGACGGGCTCCTTCATTGACTTCGTTTTGAAGAAGGAACGACTGCTCCTCGACCTCGACCATGACATCCCAGTCAAATTAAGGTTGAACCTCATTGTCCTTGGCCTCCCGATCAAGATTCAGAACGAGCTAGAAAGATCTTCTATGAATTCTTTGGAAGATCTCATCTCAAAAGTGAAGAAGTACGACTACGAATTGCAGAGGAAGACCAGCCAAATGGACAGCGCCGAAAATAGAGCAACTCCGAACTCAAGAGCAGCAGAAATGTCCGGGAAATCTCAAAAGGCAACGTCGAAGGAAGGGAAACATGCCTGCTCAATCTGTGAGAAAAATAATCGAGGCACTCGTTATCACCAGGAGAAAAACTGTTGGTTCAAAGATACAAACAAAGTCAAAGCGGTAAATAATTTAGAAATAGAAACAGAATTGAATTCAAAACTAGCCGATCAAAAAAACTAATAACGATACCACTGATAAAACTTGATTTGCTTATCAATAATAGTAAAAAATGTATTGGAATTTATGATTCTGGATCAAATATTTCTTTGATTAACTATAATGTCTTACGAAAATTTAACATCGATGTTTCAAAGGCAGATAATAGCAAATTCAACATGGTCAGTGGTATCGGAAAAGTATGCGGCATTGCTAACATTCATCTCCGCATAATGGATATTTGCCATAACATATCAGTTTTTGTAGTAAAGAGCAATGCATTTCGTTACGATTTTCTTATTGGATTGGACTTGATTGCGACATTTAAATTATGCCAAAATGAAAACTTGAAGATCACTCAAATTTCGTCCGAGTTTTCAAAATCTTGCAAAGCCTTTTCAACTCCTCCTATTAAAACTAACGATTCTCGCTACGTAAATTTCAATGAATCCATTAACATAAACGCATTTCAAGCCGATTTAAATCACTTAAATGAGCAACAAAAATTTAAAATCGAAAATTTGATAAAAAAATACAAGACAGTTTTTGCTAGAGATAAATTTGACGTTGGGACTGTTTCAGACCACGAAGCAACTATAAAATTAATCGAGCACAAATACGTGTCGAAACGACCGTACAGGTGCTCTATACAGGACCAACAAGAAATCGAATCTCAAATTTCACGGTTGCTGTCTGCAAGCCTTATAGAAGAATCTACATCTCCTTTTGCAGCCCCGGTCACGCTGGCCTACAAAAGGGATGAGAATCAGAAGAATAGGCTTTGCATTGATTTTACGGAGTTGAATAAACTAGTTGTCCCAGAGAGTCAACCGTTTCCGTTGATCTCTGACATAATAGTAAAAACCAGAGATTGCAAATGGTATTCGGTTCTTGATATTAATAGTGCATTTTGGTCGATACCCCTAAGACGTAAAGATTGTTACAAAACAGGTTTTGTGACGCAAACTGGGCATTATAACTGGCGATGTTTACCGTTTGGATTGAAAACATCTCCAGCAATTTTCCAGAGAATATTACGCAACATTATCCGTCGAAATAGCCTCGACTCTTTTTGTATTAATTACATTGATGACATTTTGGTATTTTCGAAAACTTTTGAAGCCCACATAGACCACTTGGAGAAATTACTTGCGGCAATAATCAAAGAAGGCTTTCGACTCAAGTTCTTAAAATGCAAATTTGCTACGAATAGTGTCAAATACCTTGGTCATTGGATCGGGAATAACATGACATCACCTATTTACGATAACGTTTTGCCTATTATGAATTTTCCGACACCAAAAAATAAAAAAAATATTAGACAACTTCTAGGTAAAATCAATTTTTACCATGAGTATATTCCAAAAGTTAGTCAAACTCTTGAACCTTTACACAATTTATTAAGGAAAAACGTAAATTTCAACTGGAGTGAAGCATGCGAAAAGAGTTTAAATTTAATAAAACAATATCTATCGACAGAGCCGTGCCTTGCTATATTCAACCCGGACAGGCAAACGGTAGTGCAAACCGATGCAAGCCTCGAAGGAATTGGAGCCATCCTCAAACAAAAGCAAGATGATGGCACCTTTAAACCAGTAGCCTATTTTTCAAAAAAATTGACTGAGCACCATAAACGTACCAAAAAAGCAATCTTCTTGGAATGTTTGGCAATTAAAGAAGCATTGACCTACTGGAAACACTGGCTACTAGGGATAGAGTTTGTTGTTCAGTCGGACCACAAACCTCTACAGCATATGAAATTAAATTCACGAACAGATGATGAGTTAGGTCATCTAATGTTTTGCCTGTCTCAATTCAACTTCAAGATAGAATACGTCCCAGGTAAATCAAACTCTGAAGCTGACTGCTTATCCAGGAATCCTGTGCTTCAATCCTTTGACTCAGCCGATGACCTTAAAATAGTAAATTTTGTCGAGTTACCTGCAATAATTAATGATCAACAGAAGTTGGACCATAGCCTGTTTTCAGATCATCATTTAACAAAACAATTTGGCATATTATACAGCCAACATAAACGAACAAAAAAAATTGTAGTTTCTGAGGAATTCTGTAATAAACTAATTGACAAGGTTCACCATAAATTTGGTCACATAGGCCCTAGCCAAATTGAAATGAAGATATCTCCTTTTTATTTCTGTAAGAATCTAAAAAAGATAATAAGTAGCTTCTGCCAAGCTTGTGACACTTGCATCAGGAACAAGTCCAGGATTCCCTTTATCTATGGATACCTCTCCCAATTGGGTCCTGCGACAAAACCATTTGAATATATGTCTCTGGATACCATTGGTGGCTTTGGAGGCAATCGCTCACCTAAACGCTACCTGCACCTTGTGGTCGACCATTTTACTAGATTCGCTTATATCCATGCTTCACAAACACAAAAAGCTCACGATTTCATTGCACTCTTGAACAAAATTCTATCCAAAAACATCAAAATTGGAACTCTATTGGCTGATCAATATAGTGGAATAAACTCTGCTGATTTCAAAGCATTCCTCAAACGGCATAATGTTAAATTGGTTTTTACGGCAGTTGATTGCGCATTTTCCAATGGTCTCAATGAACGCCTTAACCAAACATTAACCAACCGGATCCGTTGTCGAATCAATGAAGGAAAATCAGGGACAAAGCGCCCTTGGTCATTAATTGCAGCGGAATGTGTGGATGAATATAACAACACAATCCACACTTCCACCAAATTCAGCCCGAACTACTTACTAAATAATACAGAAGTACCCGTAGTTCCCGCTATTTGTGCAGCAGCAAGGAATTTAGAAGAGGACAGGGTAAAAGCCTTTGAAAACTCACAAAAAATCCATAAGCTCAACAAACGACGATACGACAAACACCGGAAATCCCCCATTTTTGAAGTGGGTGACTTGGTTTATGTAACTCACGGCAACAGCTTAAACCGTAATAAACTCGATCCTATTCGGACGGGTCCTTTTAAAATCCTGGGGAAGATATCGGATTCCATCTACCAGGTAGATTCTGGTTTTCGGAAATCTGAGTCAAACAATTACCACGTTTCACAACTGTATCCACTTTCCTTCCAACAAAAGTCAGATTAAATAAATCATTGAAGAAAAAAAAAATGAAAGAAAACAAAAACAAAACAAAAATAATAAAAAATAAAAAAAAAGCAGCTTATTTTTTCGCCTGAGGTGGGGGGATGTAAAGTTTGACAAGTGTCAACTTCAGATAGCAACTCCACCCAGCCGACGATTCTTTTATCCGTGTGGACTTCTACCTTTAAAGTACAAACATCGATATCACTAACGCGAACCGGTAGTTGATATCCGACGCCCGACGGCAGTTGACGTAGTTAATTTGGTTCCCACTCGATTGTTTTTCACGTGTTTTTGATTTCTTCTTTTACAGGTATGTTTCATTTCGTATTCACAGTTGTATTTATAATTTTCATTATTTTCCATTCATCAATAAGTATCATTTTATATTAGTCAAATAAACTCTTCTTTTACAGATGCAATCAATCGTGTATACACCTTGAGTAAGAACCTTATATATACATTGCTAATTATTGCAGGGTTGATTATCAAGTCACTGTTCGAGTTTAAAATAAATTGTAGATAACAAGTGCACCATTTAGAAAGATTCTGGTTAGGTACCTAATTTATTCTTCCGTAAAACATAGAGGCGAATTCTCCGCACTATCTTAACCTAACTGCCCTCCAAATAGAAATCATCTGCATTGTTGATAACAGTTCGACATCGAAAGAACTTGGTTGACGGACACTCGCTAAAGAAAAATACCTACCAAAGTAAACATGTACCATTAGAAATGATTGAACTAAAATTAACTTGAAACGCATAATGCAAGGAAACTGAGTTGTAGGTACTAGTTCCATGTGAAATAACAAATAACTTTTCGAACGAATACGTTTACACTCCAAGAAACTAAGGTCTAAAGCTATTTTTTGACGTTAACGAAGTTTTATGGGCCGTTCATGGAGGTAGCAGGACGTATTCACCACAATTCGCCTTCTTTTTCTTTGGCTGGAACTTCAATGACCTAGAAAATATACGATTGTTAGAATAATATTACTTTATTTTGGTTAATTATTCTGTGAATAATACACCTGTGTATTCGATCAGCAAAAAAAAAAGGTATAACACCCTCTCAAAATTGTTTCTTTACTTTTGAAGGTGCGTAGATTCCAAAAATGCAATGTCCGTACGCTGTATCATCTATATTTTCGGTTTAAAAAATTCGTTCTTTCGCACGCAGGCTCTATTTGGGTCCTAGTAGCCCGACCGGAATACACCCAGGGGTGTTACGGGGGGGGGGGGGGGAATGGGTGTAAAAATGTGGTTTTCGAGGTTTTGTTTGAGGTTTTAGTGAACATTAGCTTGTGAGATATGGATTCAATGTTTTTTAGGGCGAGAAGACCGAATATGAGCTTCATTTTTCATGAGTCAAAAACTCGGAAATCGTCTGAAATCAACATAATCTGTATAATAACACCAGAAAAAGTATCAACACGTGGATCAAGACAATTAAATTGCACTATCATTGATCAAAGATAATTTTCCAAAAACAGGAGCCTAATTCGTGTTTTCTGGGGGCCAAATTTGGTGGAAACCATCAAAAATTCCTATTTCAGTTATTGCACATGAAAGAAACAATAAATGAACAGCCAACATTTCTGTAGGTATGTCCAGTAGAATAATAAACCCATGTGACAAGGACTTTGCAGCGTTTTTTCAAAATTGTCGACAAACCTTCGACGAATAACAGAATCTTGATATTTGGAATTAGCAACGCAATGAACAAGTTGGAATCTGGCTGTCCAAAGCAGTTTAGGCAACTGTGTACCTACTATATACGTGGACGACGGTTCCATGCACGCGGAAACCAAAATTTTTCTCTTCAGTTATAATGATGATGTTTATTAAATGACCTTATTATTATTGTTTTATTGATGATGTTTCATTTTATGAACTGGGCTCCAAGGTGCAGGCTACCGGAAGGACATGAAAAAATATGTCCAGGGGCCCATTCCTAAAGACTCTTCATCTTTTCACTTTGCAAGTCTTCATTTGTACTCTTCACTTTGCGAATTATTAAAAGTAAGAGAACTTCCTAAAGACTTCACACTCCCACACTGCAGTTCTACTTGAAGCGAAGAGTGTTCCGAACAGTAACCTTCGTTTAGTGGAGTAACCTCCAATAACTGTTACAGTTTATCGTTGGATGTTCCGATCGTTTTATTCCGAATCCGATTTCATCAAGTCTTCCGTCTTTCTGTAAGGGCTGGTTTCACCAACGAGGGCTATCCAGAGATTAATCTCGGCAGAAGTTTAAGCCATCGTTTCACAAACGCCTAATCTTGGAATAACTCGCGCTATCGGCACATCAAGTTACTCCTTTCAGGTAGTTTAAACCTCTGATCTGTCGTTGATCTCCGATTCTCAGCGAGGCCATCGCCATTTTTAAAAGCTTTTTTGTGTGTATTTACTCATAATTTCGTGCGACAAATCGCGTCATTCAAGTGTTCGAGTCATTCTCCGATGAAGATGTCAACGAACTTATGGAAGTGGCCTTGCCCAGATAATTCGCGAAGGGGTCAACCATTTTCAAAAATGGGATGGTAGCCATCTTTTTCGCGAGGTTCCGCCTTCCCAAAGAAGGGGTGAGCTTCGTGCTCCATATACTAAGTCCAAACAGAAGTAGGACTACAAATATGAGTAATAAATGTAATTTTACACCAAACCAGGTAAACAACAACATCGGTCCCATCATGGCAATTTATTTCCTTGAGTCGTTTCTTGTTTGTATATTACGGCATTGTATTACACAGTTTAATGTCTCCACAACAATGGATGGCGGACAAAACGTAAGTATCCTTAGAAGAAATATCACAGATCCACCACTCATGGATGAGCATACCTCCTCCATGTCATCTGCAATACGTGATTGGTGTTTCTGGGTATAGCAATGCTGGTGCAAACTAAACAATCTCCACTTAAACCCAGGATCGGCCAAACAACGGATCAAAAACGTTGGTGAAACTATCGAAGCTGTGAATCACAGATCAAATTTGAATCCAGAATTTATTGATACAAGGTTTAAACTGCATTGGTGAAACCGGCCCTAAGTTAACTTATTAGGATTTGGTTAGGCGAAATGACTCCCTGAAAGTTGTGTTCGCTGATGACGAAAATAATTCACACTCTATGAATGTGGCCGACGGAGGAGCACGTTCAACTTCATTATCATCCTCTGATGAGAACTATCGGAAAATTTCCATTAAAAACAATTAGGTAGGTCACTTCTTATCCACTAACAACAACAACCTGTCGCTTCCTAAAATTTCCTTCCTCCCAAATTTGAGTATTTTGATGGCCTCAGTGGAGCTAACTTCGATGGTATTTCATGTGCTTGCCCTCAAATTAACTGCACCATCTTTAGACCTAATCGAAAGATTGAATTCTTTGCATTGGCACCACGAAACATTGAATTTAATGAAGAAATAAATCCTAAAAAGCTGTTTGAAAAGTAAGTCATTATACCGCAGTCATTTCGGACTCTGCAAAAATGTTGTAAAACCTTCGTTTGCAACGCAGACTCTTCACTTTGCACTTTGCGAAAGATAACCTTTGGGAATGGAACTGTTCAGAACAGGGTAAAACTCTGCAGTTCCACACTTAGGATGTCACTGTTTCTCTTCATATCAAGAGCGTTCTTTAGGAACGGAAATTCGTTTGCAAAGTGCAAAGGATTTGAAGAGTGCAGAGTGAAGAGTGAAAGTCTTTAGGAACGGGCCCCAGGTATCACATACATCCAATGCGTCTCTGGTTTAATGTAACTCCGTTAGTTAGAAATGGGTAAACCTGCATTATGATTATCACTTACCCGAGGTTTATCAATGATTCGAGCAGTCCGCATGCCTTTCTCGACGATTCCAATGATCCAGGCCTGGTATCCTTCTTGTTTTTCAATGTCTTTGCAATATGCTGCAGCTTGCTCTCGTGGTAAACAGATCAAAAGCCCACCTGCAACATGCAACTGATTTAAAATCCGAAGCCTCGTGAAAGAGATGAACCACCACTCGGAATCAATTAGTAAATGAATGGGTACCTGATGTTTCAGCAGAGTGTCCCTGAAGAAGTTGAAACATGTTACCACATGCTTTGGCAACAGCGGCCATCTTGGAAATCACAGGCAGATTGTGGATGACGAATGAGACTTCGTTTTTTTGATGTTTTGCGAGAGTCTGAGCGTGGCCCAAAAGGCCAAAACCGGTCACGTCTGTTGCGCCATGGGCATTGTATTTGTGCATTAAGCGAGCAGCTGAAATAGTGGATTAAAAAATTAATTATGGGAAGGGAAATTGCTTGGTCATTAATCTTCCAGCGAGATACAGTAATAACAATACAGCATTGAAAAGGTAAACCAAGCAAGTTTGGATGCTAACTTTAGCTGATCAAGATGGCAAGGTTCATCAAGATATGTTAAGCCATGTCATGACGTCACATCAAGAAACAATGCTGTATATACATGATTCAGTGCCACAACAGTACTACCTCCATATATGATAACTGCAGCAACCCTGTGCCTTTGTAGAGCAATACCCCAAGCCCTGTTTTTAACTGTCAGGATCCAGGTTTACCAGCTTTAGCATACAGATATGTTCTGGGTTTACGATGAGTCAAGAAATGGAACTGTCTATTAACCTACAATTTTCAACTTGGTTGTTATCTTACCGACTCTGTTAAGCCTGGCCATAGAATCCATAGAACGCTGATATGCCTTGCGAACGTCTTCTTCTGACACTACCAGTTTTATTCTATTCCATCTGTGCATTACGAAAACAAACGTTCAAATAATGTTGAATGAAATGTGGACAGTACACAGGTCAAATAAAACAGAACAAGGATAGGAACAACTTCTGACATGAAGCATTGTAGCTTACCGTTCTGGGATGTCCAGCCATTGGTGTGCATTTACAGCCACTTGAGTTCCCAGGGGTTTCGTAAGAACAAGAACGTCCCCCACAACCGCATTGTCAGGTCTACAACCGAAAATAGACATAAGAATCAGCAGGTCCGCTATACTAGGTAGATTTGCAAATTATGAATTTTAGACCACTGCTCCAATATCATGTACAGACACAACATGAACACCTAACACAAGAAAAATTCTAAGATAGAAATCATGTTTAATGTACTGAAGTACCATGGAATTGGACACACGTACATGATATATTCATTTGGCTGAGCGACCGTAGTGGCGACTCCTCCAATGGTACACCAAGGGTTGACAACGGTTTGTCCTCCACTGACTGTAGTTCCAGCTTCCATAGCAGTATCCTGGAAAATATTTACCAGAAAAAGCGCGTTATAAATTGATTATGCATGGTGAAGTGATTCCTTGTACCCCATCATCAGTCAATCGAGCCAAGTTATCTCCTTTTACTCCTTAAGAGGGGTCGAGTGAATAGAGTTTTTGCAAGCCACTTTACGTGCTACATAGACCCTCCTCCTGATGTCAGGATACGTAACTCTGAGGATACGTATGACGTGAAACTGCCCACGTCTGCGGCCTACATAGGAAACTTGCGTTGCGCGCCAATGCGATGCGTAACCATCGCCACGTGCACCCTCGCCAAAGCTATGTACGACGTAAAAGAAAGGTTAGCATCTTGGAACTGCTCGCTCTAGGCCAACATCACATTGCCTATAACGCCATGGCCTGCAAACTCTCGAATAATGTGCCTTGATGGATGTGAATACCTGCCAAAAATAGCACTTATTTATTAATTAGAATAATAATTTGATGACCACTTCAAATAGTTGCCAATGACGTCTGCTTAACACTAAAATATCATGTGGATCCTCAAGGGGATAAGAGCACATATACAATTTTTTATCAATAGTTATCCCCCCACCACCCGATATACCAAGAGAATTAAGCCCTGTGTTACTCTAGGATCCGATTTTTTACTCACTTTAAATCCCCTCATGATCAAAGGAGTGACCACATCTCGTTCTCGTTCGGTCATTTTAGTTGAAACAGCGAGCAGCATAAGCATGTTGTCACACTCTGTCACTCCAAGCGCATACAAATCGCTGAGAACGTTGGCACAGGCAATTTTACCTTGAAAATGGGAGAGTTATACAGAATTTGAGCATAAAAAGAAGGTAGAGCATCAATAAATACCAGTAGAGTATTGCGGGTGGGTTTGGAAAATGGCAGGGAAGACATTTTGAAGTTTCTAAGGATGTACAGTTTAAAAAACAGTTTAAAAAAAATGAAATAAATAAATTTTAAAAAATGCTCACCCATCATGTAGGGATCGTCGACAAGGGGGTAGATGAAATCGGTCGTCTGAACGAGCGAGAGTCCTCCTGCACCAAGAGGTGTAATACTGGCATCCATCCCAATCCCTGCTTGAAAAAAATCATAGATCAGATTAATAAATAAGTTTACGTTAAAACTGAACTTACGGCTGTCCACATGGCCTTTGTTAACTATCTGCTTACCATTCAAATTCCGAAATTGAGACCCAACTGAATAGCTTCTCATTTGGTTTTCAACTTGTAACAACTCTTCACTTCAGGTTCATTCTTCAGTTCCAATGTGAAAGTTATGGACTCAAGGCCAGGCCATGATGCGGAATACATTATTTCTCATTCAATTTGTTCCACCTTATTTACTTTTCCAAAAGATTCCATAATAATTTCTCCCAAGTAGGTACTAGATAGGCGTTTCCACAATCTAATCAAAGAAAGGAATCTCTTGACTTTCGCTTTTTGGTAGCTGATCTCGTGGCCATTAGACTTCACCTTCAACACTGATGAAACACAAAAGCGCTAACCTTGGTAACTGGTGTCTAATAAGCGCGACCCTTGTAGAAGGGCCTTGTACGACAAGTGCGATTTGAATGTATCCACAAGCACAAGGTTTTTAAAGTAGCTAACTGTGGTAAGAACACCTGCGTCAACATGAACCACTGTTAACTGAACTCTGCTACTCGCAGCTCTCTCCTATGGTCTACAACATGAATCACTGCTACTGAACTCTGCGATTCTCAGCTTCAGCTTCCCCAGCTCATTCCCATGTTTCGTCAGCTGATTCAAAGCCTGTGTCACAGCAACTAACGAAGGTGCTGCCTGTTCAGTTTTTGAAAATTATATTTATGCAGGTACTTAACAGGAAGTGTCAGGTGAATCGAGATGGTATTTAGTTAATCACCACAATGCTCAGTACCTACCCGAAGTAGGTAATTCATTGCTTAAATAAATGCCCTTCAGTCAGAAATTGACATGCAAATGAACAGGGTCAAACCAAGGACTAAATAAAACAGCATAAGAAACAACACTCTTTTGCTGTAAGCGTTGTGGAGTACCTACATAAAACGTAAGAACCAAAACGGTGAAATACCACAACCCACTGCAGCACTCGGGTGTACCTACATCAAAACAACGGAATGAAGAATCAAGTAGTAAAAAATATTACAAAAATCAAAAATATGAGAAATTTTATAAAAAATTAAAATTCAATGTAAGTTTAAACGAAATCTGTCCAAGTAAACAAAATCTCTTAAATTACAAAACCACATTTGAGATTGTTTTATCATTCATATATTACAATTTATATTAATAGTTTCATTAATCTTCTAATGCGAATACCCATGACTTTTGTTTATATTTTTGAATGAAAGTAGGTTCCATCCTCACCAACCGCACTCTCCTACGATGAATAGTTATTTTTCTATGAGCTTTCAAAGTTCAGCAACAAGTGACGTCACACGTGGCAAAGGGGTCCCACCCAGGCAATGACGTCACACGTGGCAAAGGGGTCCCACCCAGGCAATGACGTCACTCATTGCTGAAACTTTGAAAGTTCACAGAGAAAGAACTATTCATCCTAGGCGAGTGCGGTTCTATCCTAGAGCCCCAATTACACCTGCCGAGTACTGGGCCGAGACAGTGCACTCGGCCGAGTAAATCACAGTGTGATCGGCCCAGACAGTACTCGGCCTAGTAACCGGCGAGTGATTTTGGGCGAGTCAGTGAATAGAACCATGTTCTATTTACTCGGCCGAGTAGGGACCCCCCACCACTCATCCACTCGCTCAGTTGCTTCTCGCCCATCCACTCGGCTAGTGTAATCAGATTTGGCGGGCGAGCGCGCCTTTTGGTTTATTATTCTGTGAATGACACACCGATAAATTCGCTCAGCAAAAATGTTTTATGACACCCCCTCAAAATTTTTTCTTTTACGTTTCAAGGTGCGTAGATTCCATAAATCCACCGTACCATCCATATCTACTTCATCTTCGGTCTAAAAACTTCGTCGCCACTAGAGCCCAAGTTGTTTCCAAAAACTTTCCATGTTTAGGTTCTAACGAAGTTTCAGCCTTAAATTTACGTTAAATTTTGGTGTAAAATTTTTCCGCACACAGTTTGGGTCTCGATTTCGGAACACATTTGGGTCCTAGCTGTGCTCCCAAGCTCGGCCGCCCGATCGGGGTAAAATTGGAATAGTTTTTTTTTCATACCTTGTGAGATATTGTTATCCATGGTTTTTAGGGCGAGAAGACCGAATATGAACTTGATTTTGACTAAAGAGTGAAGAATTGAGGTTGCACGAAGGTTCAACTCCCAATATTAATTTTTTTTATGGGTCAAAAACCTGGGTAACTGTCTGAAATCACTGTAAAGTAGTACAATAACACGACAAGTAGTATTAATAGGTGAATCAACACAATTAAATTACACTATCAATGATGGGAGATAATTTGTAATAAAAAAGGAGCCTAATTTGTGTTTTTGAGAAACAATAAATGAACAGCCAACATAAAAACTACAGGATAAAAAATAAAATAGTCTATTTCCACGTACAATAGCAAAAACTGTTGACCGGTTTCGGTTGTTACACCATCTTCAGTACACTATAGAAGTACTGATTCTATAGTGTACTGACGATGGTGTAACAACCGAAACCGGTCTACAGTTTTTGCTATTGTACGTGGAAATAGACTATTTTATTTTTTATCCTGTAGTTTTTTGCTATGGATTTCCACTATTCCGCCACGAGTGATTTAAGTTATAACAGCCAACATTTCTGTAGGTTTTCCAGTAGAATAATAAACCCATGTGACAAGGACTTGGCAGCGTTTTCTCTTATTACTTCGCTGTGCCATATTGCGCGGAAGACTACAAGACGCTACTGTCTCGTCTCTGCCAAGCTGAAATGTAATCACCTACTCGCCCATCGAAGTAGCTCGGCCGAGTACTCGACGGACTACTTGGCCGAGCTACTCGGTAAGGTGTAATTAGGCCTTAAGAGTCCCTACTCTACTTTCAGTTGAAAATGGGAAAGTAACCTAGTCACGGTACAAAAACTAGTACTAGGTAGTAAATAACTAATAATAGGAAAACGAGTATTAGGCAGAGTATCTACTCGCGCTTTTCGCTTGTAGATTTTCTACAACTGTTGCGCTTTATGACCTGCACATTCATCTCACAGGCTTATTACATGGGCATCAGCCCCTTCTAGTGATGGGCGTTGAATAACGGAACCGCTTAGAATAACTGGTTATCGACCAAGAACCGGTTATCGCGATAACCGGTTACGTGAAAACTTACGTTATTGGAATAACTACTAACGCTGGGGATGGTATTGAGTAACTACCTGCCGCTGATAACGCTTTACCTTGTAACCGGTTACCAACTTCCTGACAGTTATCCATCAGCTTAGGACCTTCGGCTTCCCTTTGACGAGGTGATTGTTAGCTATAGGACACAGCCTACCTGTAGTGATCACTCTTTATCCTTTACTCCCTATGTAACAGGTTACCTAGGTACCTATTTTAGGATGGTATCTCTCAGCTTAATGCCCTTCAAAAATATAAGAGTTATTCCTCATTCCCACAGTTCAAGTTATCGAGTAATAACGTTAAAAATGTTGAAGGGTCTAGAAACTAGTCCCATAATGTTTCGCATTCCAGTTTGTTGTGATGTAGGAAGTTCAAAAACATATTGCCAATACTTAATTTAAGATTTCATCTACCCATCACATTAAACTGTAGATAGGTACATACCTACCCACATTTACCGACCTACTAAACTCAATTTTGTGGGATCCCAGGGAGGACAGACGGATTTTTTTTTTTGAGATTAGGAAATTCTAATATCTTTATTCCTCTATCAGCAATTTATTTCTATTACATTTATGGTCAGCATTTGAATGTAAGCCCCATCAGTGTAAGCGACAGATTCACAAAACGAAGCAATAGGTAGGTATCATAAGACGAACTTTTCGTCATCCCTCTCATGTTGTGAACATTCTTGTTTGTCTCTCTACCCCATCCTTTAACTGGTAACCGGTTATTGGAACCGGTTACTGACCGATAACTGTTAGCGAATAAGTAATACCAGAAAATAACGCTTTAGCCCATCACTAGCCCCTTCAACTGTCATTTTCTGTTGACGTGGATCCTACACAAGTACAGCATCCATGGCATTACTTTTCAATGACGCTCACATAACCTTTTCTAAGGGAAGGTTCTACAACTATGTATTTCCACACACAAAATGTATTTTATGTATTTTCACGACCTACAAGCCAGTGCTTACCTATAAATAATGTATATTGAAAATAAATAGTTGTTCGTCTTAATGAAGCGAAAAACATTTTTGATTTAAAAATGACTAAAAAATAACTAAAGTACTTAAGTAGTGCTAGATGATTAACGCAAGCAGAACTCTTGTTTCCTTTTCCTTTCACAGACTTACCTACCTGCTTGTTTACATTATTTACCTACCTGTTCCATACATGATCTTGAAAAAGCTAATAATGATAAAATTTTCAGCGCACTTTCGACCGAATAAACTTACATTTTCCAAGTCGATTCATAGGAACGTGGAATAGATGAGGGTGTTCATGGTCGGTAGCGCCGGCTTCATCAGCGGAGAGGCCTTCAAGCAACCGGCTCAAGACTTCCTGTGAATACAATGAAAACTCCGAGTCAGATAAGCGCAAGAGAAGTTGGTATGGATCGAGCTAGCATCGGAATCAAAACTCAAAATCGAGAAGGTGGGTAGTTAATCGGAAGTAACACGGGTGGTAACCAAGGGAAGGGTACCTGGGGAACTTTGCATCCTCTCCCTTTGAGATCTGAAAATCTCGTAAGACGAAAAGACGGGTCGAGGGAATGTGCTGCCGGGTCGAAGGGACGTCTGAGAGCCAGAGCCGCGGGTGCTCCAGCGAGTTCCAGCTGAACGGCGGCAAAAGCGTCACGAGCCGCGGGTGTCCCACCTCTCGCCTCGGCTATCAGAGGAGCGCTCATCATTTGGGCGGAAGATCCGTTGTAAGCGCGAAAACGTGATCGCTCGACAGGGATTTTGAGCCGGTGAAGAAGGTCTTCCGGTAGATATCCAGAACTGGTGGATACCCGGGATCACAGAGCGGAACACGGAACCGGGATGATGGGTGATCGGGGGTGACTTCTTTGATTGTTGAAAATACCGAGGGGATCCCACTAGACACAGCTCCCTGCGAATATTGGAGAAATACAACAGCAAGCCGATCCGGAAGTCGCGTACACGTTAAACAACATCGCAACAAGAAAATACGGAGTTACGATTGCGCGACAGCGTTGCCAACAGTAGCACTAAACGCATAAAAACCCTAGATTTTCGCTATACTGGCTCTTGCTAAGGACCCTGAAGATCCAAGCTTAAATGAAAGCCACCTACCATCGTACTTCTGAAAACAATACGATGACCGGTAATTACCTTCGTGAAGCTGAAAAATGCCTGAAAATCGTTCACAACTCGTTGTGTTCCAATCTCCTATTTATAAATTTGAAAAAGACAGCTTATATAGGAATTTGCTTTAGCTCAAAAAATTCTTTTAGTCCAACCCAACCACTCATCATATTTTTTTACACTCCCCAAACTGCTCATGTTATTCAGCCTCTTCAGCGAGTGTCTTCCATCAAATATCTCGGAGTAATCATGGATGAATGCCTGAAGTGAGACCATCAAACAGAAAAGGTCACCCAACAACTCAGATTCTTATGCCACTATTTCAGTAGATTAAAACATAATATATATTAACCAGTGCCCAGCTTTTGATATTTTATAATTATTCTTTAACAAAAAGCATATTTACCTATTGTTTGACATGTTGGGGAAGAAAATACAAATCATACATTTATAAAATAGAAGTACCTACTGCACAAGAAGATAATAAAAATAATTTTTAATAAAAATGGTAGATTCCCGACAGATGAGATATACAAACAAAGTGGATTATTTGATAGCTCAGAATTGTACGCCCAACATTGCCTAAAATATGTAATGAAAAATAAATCCAAGGTTCCTGCCATGGATTATTCCAGAACCCGGGAACTGGAAATCTAGATATTATACCGCAACCAGAACAGAATTACATACATTGGCCGTAAATTATACAATTCCTTTACTAAATTTCACCCTCATATTCAAATCAATAAAACAATTCATATAAAAATATCACTACTAGCTCTGTCAGATCCTGGATCCGAGGTAATTGCATAACTTCATTGCTTTCAACTTAACAAGTAGGCAAATGATAACCTGTAATTTCTGTTACCTACCGTCAACCACCATTTCAAGTACCATTTTTATACCTACTTTGATTTTGTAATAAATTAATCATTAACAGCAACATGCATCAACAATAATAAAAATAGTTTTTTGCCCGCCGTCTGGCCTAGCCATTGCGGCATTCTCCCTTACCTTATGCTACAAGCATGTTTCCTTAAGTAATGTATTATTTTGTACTATGAACATATTTTCAACAATGTACATGTTTTCATGAACGTGTTCAACAATTCATTCATTCACTGATGTGCTTTAGTGTCGCTGAACGGTATACAGATCTGTAGACTACCGACTTATCTTGAATGTGAGTGGCACCTTTGCATGTCTTCTTATCAAACGCCACTGATAACAAATTTCTAATAAGCTTCGACTTATCTTCCAGTGTGGCGTGTTGTTAGTTATCTAGGTTCCGTACTGTTATAATTTCGAATTCCGACCCGGAAAATTCGGAAAGTGACTATGCGAACGGGATTTTGACGAAAGGTTACCTACATCCGACGGTATCGAGGGTCCGGATGAGCGTCAACGGCGAGGGTGAACCGGGCCTTAGTGGCCCGGAGTCCCTAGATCTCGATTTGTCTGAAGTAAATAATTTACAGTAATTATACAATCTTCTTGGCTGCTGGCTCATAATCAGCGGCAATTGCGTAGTAACTAGTAACTGGTACTATGGTTGTGTCAATATCAATTCAAGTTATACTTAGGACAGGCATAACAAGAAACATCGTTATCATGTAAAACACTGATACATACATCCGAACGAGCTTTCTATCAATTTACCTCTGCACATAATGATTTGGTGAATATGAGTTCCTATTGGCTACTCTCAAGACCCACATGATTGTGCGATCAGAATTCACTGGTGCCAGTCTTTGAGCTAAGTAGGTGTGGTTGATGAATAACTGCGTAGCTGTTTCATAAAAATACCATCTACCGTTTTTCACAAAGCGAAAGAATTTATTGTAATTATTGTGCTTCATTATGTTATTTTATTCAAAGTAAGAAATAGGTACGAGAGTACTAGGAGTCCAGTTGTAGCACTCTTCGATACCGTATACATTTGTTTATTAACTCTAGTTGAGATGTATTATACGATTTTTTCTTGTTTTCGACCTAATATGGTCTTAATTCCCTTAAATTACACTGTAAAATTAAAAATAAAGACGCCATTGGAAAGAGCTTTAGATTTCCTATCAGAATATGGCCCCAACAAATTTTGGAGTAGGCACATTCGGGGGGCGAAAAATTGGACTAAAAAGAAAATGTTCTCAATTTTTCAAACCAGCTGTTCACCTTGAAATGTCACGAAAAATTAAAAATCCCATCAAATGAAAATAACCACATTTATTAACAGATCATTGAAGGACTATCTTGGAGAGAGGCTAATAGCTTGTAGCAGACAGTTGGTACGCTACTAAAGGCGCCCATACACTGTCCAACCGTCGGGCCCAACAAGGGGTGGGGAGAGGCGAAAACGCGCCCCCCTGCCAACCAGACGGCGCTTCACACACGATCCAATCAAACAAGCACCCAATCCGACCAAGTTTCCCGCGTTTTTTTATTTTTCCCGAACGTGAATCCTATAGTTTTCCAATAACTCCGTTGTTGCATCAACTTCGGTACAATTCATTGTTTCACCTCTCATGATAATAACAAAACAGTAACAGTAAACACCAATTATCCAAACTCCAATATCTTGAGGTACTGGCACAACTGATAACAGGAGAAACTGATAAAAATTACGTAAAACAACGTGTGTCTGCTTCAGACGAACAAAAAATTACAGGAGAAGAAGAAGAAGTTGGTCCGACAGCGCCACACACGGTACAACTTGGTCGGGAGTAATGGAGGGGGAAGGGCACAACCATGTTTGTTGGGCGGTTTTGCCATCCGACCACACCCAACCAGGTTGGTCGGATCCAACGGTTGGACGTCCTCCCACACACGATCCAACAGTAGGGAATGGGAGGCGTTTTCATCTCTCCCCACCCCTTGTTGGCTCCGACGGTTGGACAGTGTATGGGCGCCTTAATAGTTCATCAAAATCCCATTTTTTGCGGTTCGGAGTGTCACAATTCGATTCAGCGTGAAAAATTACGTAGAAAACAACACCTAACCCCTCCAGTCACGGTCAGGTCGAGTCATAAATACCCTAAAACACTCGATTTCCTCGAAAAACACGTTTTATTTTGTATTCAAACTTGATTTTCTCCCGTAATGAGTGCAGTAAAATGAAAAATAACCAAACCGTTGGAAAGCTGAGATTCTGAGAAAGTTTTTCCCGTCACGTGCAGTTCAATCACCCATTATTTTTGAGACATTCGAGAAAATAGTAATTTTGAACTTTTTTCAATAATTTTTTTAAATTCAACAAATTAAGTAGGTACACGAGCCTTTTGATGGCATTTTCGCCCGCTGATTGTACTCTAGAATTCATGTTAGGGCCGTATTCTGATAAGAAATTTAACGCTCATTCCAAAGGAGTCCTTATTAGCGAATTTTCGAAGAAAAGGAAGCTATTGTTCTCGGTCCAAAATTTTTAAAACTCGAATTTCCGAAAGATTTTTATACCAAAATCCGTTTCAGACCATCCTGGGGGCCTTTTCACTAAAATAGACAGTGGAAAGAGATTATCTATTTTGAAAATCTCCCGCGAGAGATAGTCTCCCCCGGGAAGACAGTCTCTTCCAATGTCTCCGGGTTCGTCTATTTTACAGAATAGCTCCAGAGACCTTGAGAAAGTGATATGGATCCTAATACACGAAAATGCCATAGTATCCATGAAGTGCGAGATGTTTGTGCCCCCGGGAGTTCAATTCCTTAATAATGAACGCATTTCTTAGTAATACCTATTCAATGGGTAATTGGGTACCTACCTACCTCAATCCATACTTGGACGTTTTTACTCACGAATCGGATAAAAGTTTAAATGAAATTGAAAAAAGTCTCAATTATAAACAGAAAAAGTCGAATTAGGGGGCTTTTAATGCTTGTGTTATATCTACACCTAATGAACCTCTTAGGTAGGTAGGTACCTACCTCAACCCGTACTTGGACGTTTTTACTCATGAATCAATGATTATGTAGGTATATATTTTTAATTTAAATTGACTTACCTTTATGAAATGAAAGAATACACGATCAAAAGTACCGATGTGGTTGCGGATGAAGGAGGATATTACACGGATGAAGGAGGATATTACACGATCACTGTGAAACAAACGAGAAATAGACTCTCTCTTTCGAGGGAAGACACCTAATTAGGTGTCTCTCTGAAAGAGATCGAGAATGCCAAGATGGCCGCCAACTCTCTCTTTGAAAAGTTACTGAATAACCCTGTCATGGATACTATAAAAATCTATTTGGCCCAAAGAGAGAGTCGGACCTGAAAAAGATGTCTCTTTGGCTTAGTGAATAGGCCCCCAGAATTCACTGCCGAAAGACACCAAAAATTATTATGTATATAATATATATTTATTATGTATGTGTCATTCCAGACGATAACTCTCGAAAGAATTGAGATAAAAAGTTCAAATTTGGACGAAAAATCTAAGTTCGTAGATGGGCAGAATCGGGTCACTCTAAGGGGGAGTTTTAGGGGGGAAAAATTACCCATAAATTCCCAAAATGAAACAGTCTGACAAGTGACACCTCATTTTAAAGGTTTTTGTATGCTGAGCACGATGGTGAAATCAGAATTGCGATATCTCATTCCGTTCTCAAACTGGAGCACTTTGAAGATGAAGGAACGTGGTTATTTCTTGAGATAAAACAGTTTTACATAAAATCAGTTATTTCTTCGAAAATTCGCTCTTATAGCCATGCTGCATGACTGTGGTTTTTCTTATTTTACTGTGCAATTCAAGGGAGTTACGGCCACTGTAGTGGTTTAGGTTCGAAAACGAAAAAAATCCAAGCGAAACGAAAACATGGAGTTAACAACAACAAAAATTTGCAAAGAGGAACTTTTGTTGGAAATTAGTTGTAGAATCCATTCCTAGAAGGTTTTCAATCTTTAGCGTGAACACCCTGTACAATAACTTCAGTGTTTTCCGTTGGTAATTTTTGAATTATGCTATCATCTGAGGTGCCTGCATCAGTGAAAATAATGCAGCAAGTTGGTTCAAAATGAGCGTTTCGCATTATTGTGGTCAAAATGAGTATTTTGTTGTAGGTATTTTATTTACGTAATATATTCCATAAGAAAAGGGAACCTCCCTACTTAGTCCTATATGTTACCACACGATTTGTGAATACGTTCGCGAATCCCCCGAACGTCGACTTTTTCCCACCAATATCACCACCATAAAAAACAAATCTTGGCTGATGTTGATTTTTCAAGTTAAGTTGTCGTTCTTTTAGTACCCAGTGCTTCTCTATCTGTTGTCTATTTATGTTCTGTGTCTCCTAAGTTGAGTTGGATTAGGTATATTATTAATTTAGTCATGTACAGTAGCGTGTTCCTGTTCTAATATTTATGTATTATCTTGTAATAAGATTATCTTGTCTTGTTATCTTGTAATTTACCTAATATTATCTTGTAATTTATGTATTATATTAGAGAGTTGTTGCAACCATTTTCCGAAAAACGCAACTCTAAAACGTAACTCTGTTCTAGGGTGACAAATTCGGATGCTAACTATCCAACGTATGTTCCACGAGAAAGCTACGTGTTCACGCAACTCCGGACATAATGTTGAAGTGACGTTAACGTAATAATTTGTCAATGACATATAATTTGTCTGTCAAGTTAACCTCTTTATTCTCATACTAGCTTGTAACATAATTATTCAGTAATAGTAATTATTCCATTTTGATGGTTCTCTAAGAGTCTTGAACAATGTCTAGAAGAGCAGTCGTGCCCTTTTACTGTAAAACCGTACGCATGGCACGGTGAGACCTTGGGTCCTTTGTATAATTTTACATACCCGCAATACTTGCTAATTAGAAGGCACTCACTTACCGTGCTCATCGCTTTCAGATGGTAATGCTCAAGATGAATAGGTACACGAACCACATGAAGTTCAAGCTTCCAAATATACCTAAAGAGAATGCAAACGGCGGAAAACCTTCCCGAGACCGGCTCCTCCTGTCTGTCTACAAAATTCGAGGTGACGCGATAGCGTAGCCATGGAGATCGAATTTGGTTATCCGCGAAGAAGTTTACTTATCGAGTTACGTAGTACGTAGCACTGAGACCCGCGACACGCATCTTTCCAATAGTTGCGTGGTGCTGGACAACGCTAGTCTTGAAAACGCTAAAACTTACGTCTCAAACGTAACACTTGCGTTTACGTTCTCTCTCCCCATCGTCAATTTTTGGTTGGGACAACTCTCTAATATAATGTATTTTCTTGTAAATTGTAAATAGGTAAATTTAAACCCAGTCTTATATTTATCACTCATTGATTTTTCGCTCAGGATTCGTTGCAACCGACCCCAAGAAAAGCCCACTCCAGGAGTAGCGTTCTCAATGATGACGAATCCCTCGTCAGTGAAGATGATTTGCAGACTTACCAGCAGGATGTGAGTTGTAAAGCGTTTTTGGCTTTTATGAGGAGTTGGTATTTGAAGGTTGTGAATGGAGGGTGTAGGCAGAAAACGAGTGTAAAATTTGAATTTCCGAGTTCCCTCTAGAAATGACTTATCAGGTAAATCGCCGAGTAGTTCAGTTCAGATTCCGCGCGGTGGAAGCGTGCTGGGCCCATAACCCAGAGGTCCGTGGATCGAAACCATGCTCTGCTACCATGAACTACAGTTGAAATTACCCTTAGGAAGAACAACTATTATTTGTACCTAAGAATTCAAGTTATGATTTTAAATTGATTGTTAATTAAAATCAACATAAATGAATTGGGTTTGTGAAAAAATATAAATAACAAATCCGAGGTTGTTTTCTATAGATCATCTCTTTAATCTGATATAGGTCCGAAATGAAATTAATATGGAATTTGGGTATCAAGGAACCGCAAATAATTGGAAGGCACTTACCAGTAGTTGGATCAGAAAGTGGTTAAACGAGAGGCCCGTCGGCCTTGCCTGTTGAGGTTGAAAAGGGGGATGGAGGGGGGGGGGGGGGACTGTTAATCACCGCTACGTCCCCGGGTTCATGTAGCAGCTTGCAGAACTGTTACACGCTTAGGGCGCTAGTGCATCACTTTGAACGATGTACAGAACTGCAGCGGATGGATGGAACTGCAAATTTATTTAAGCAAATAAATTTTTTTAAAAGTCCTCAAAATCAAACCGAGGGGAGGTTCGCGAAAGGTTATAGCAAAGATCCTTGAACGTTTGCCATTTCTGATGCCAACCTTTCTGGCATTGAGAACCTTCGCCTCCACGGCAAACAGCCAATCAGATGTCAATTGACCTGATGTGTAATTTTTCACTGATCTAATCATCCTCCAATAATCATCCTGATTTAAATTATACGGCATATTTTTGAAAGCAGGCTTCTAACTACCATTTTTCCAAGAGTTCTAATTTTTTTCCCAGAAAAAAAAGTTGAA
This sequence comes from Leptopterna dolabrata, assembly GCA_954871275.1. Taxonomy (NCBI): domain Eukaryota; kingdom Metazoa; phylum Arthropoda; class Insecta; order Hemiptera; family Miridae; genus Leptopterna; species Leptopterna dolabrata. The sequence goes on along the minus strand of OX940983.1, from coordinate 6,443,152 downwards.
AATTCCCATTATAAATTTTGTGGTTGCATTCACAGTTACTGACACCTGGGCTGGAGCCCAAAGGAGACACCGCGTCAGTGAACAGTGTTGGAAGTTCTTACAGTGGAGCTGCCGTCACCAGTTCGAGGAAGTACAATGTGCCTTCAGCCAGTATCCTTCGTCATGTGATTCTCCGAGCAGTGTCCTCTCAGCTCCAAGCTGCTAATGTAAGTTCCTTCGAAACTGTCTGTGAAGACTTCATACTGATCCTACAAACCGTTCAAAAATGATTCTATTGTGTCTGCAGGAAGGGCTCACTGTGGGTACTCCTTCGGCAATGTGCGTAGGTAATCTAATCGGTGTTGGAACTACCCACGGTGTGATCATTTGTTTTGACTGGAGCCAGCGCCAGAGGTGGAAGCACGAAGCTGATCGGGAGCAAGGGCAAGTGACGGCCATGTCGCTCAACCCAGACTCTACGAGAATCCTAGCAGGTTTCGCACGGGGAATGGTTCTGATGTTGGATGCCGTTGATGCCAAAGTCCTCAGAGTAATCCCTACAGACGCTCACACGTATTCCACCGCAGTTGTTCATATCAAGGTACTTACTATGTTTCATCCCACTGATTTAAAAAAAAAAAAAATCCTTCATTCCCTCATTTTCCTTCATACTTTGTTGTTGTCAATTTCAGTTTACCGACAGTCCATCATTAGCTCTCCTCAGTGATAGCGGCGGGTCAGTCTTTGAAATCGGACTGAAACGCGTCCTCGGAGTCAGATCTTGGGACTGCAAATGCGTATTTTCCGGATGTCGGGGAGAGGTGGTCGCGTTAGAACCTCTTCTTCTCTACAACCTACCAACTCATCCTTTAGCAGGTTCTGTGATAGTCGCTATGGCCACTTTATCCAAGGTATATCATACACTTTTAAAAACACTGTTAGATTCCATGCTGTATGTATCTTTTACATGCCATATGCATTTGTAGGTACTTGTTGGCAGTGGCGCAAATAGCGGGAGTGCCGGCACAAACCCCTGGCTGGGTAAAGGTTCTGGCATACTATGCGGGGCCTTTCCAGAAAAAGGACAGGAAACAGCCGCGAAATGTGGGTCGTATTTTTTCGATTCTGTGTATTTGACTGGAGATGAGCACACTAGGTGGGACGCGGCGGTGACGGCACGGGGCGGGATCCACCGTCATCGCTGTCGGAGCATTCTGTTTTTGGATCATCGATAATGGAGCATTCTCCATTATTGCGTTCATTTCTGTAACAGCTTGGTTCCTCCTCCCCCCCTTCCACCCCACTTTCCAGGGCCAATCAGAATCGACTCCCCTTCAGTTTGTTCCTTTCACCAGTCGTCTTCACAACCAATCCCAGTCGACCAACTTTCACTTTTGGGACTATTTATAAGGTCACCTCTCCAATGTGCCTTCAGTTATTGTTTGTTACAGACGATGGTTTGATCACCAAAACTGGTATGACAGTGTTTTCGCGTTTTTTCGTGTATTAGTGGAAATAGACAACCTTTCAGTACCTCCGTCTTTGAAATGGGTTTGCACGATTTCTTCGTGAGTGATTTAGTTCGTTAAATTTGGGTCTTGAGAGCTAACATTTTTGGAGAGTGCACTTGTTGAACCCTCGGAATTTCCTGTATAATTTTTGGCGGCGGCTGTATATATATATATATATCTTTTTAAATAAAATTTGAAAATATATATTTTTGTAATGTTTGTCAATGGTCTGGTCGGGCAAACAACAAGTAGGTATGTGTATGCATGTAAAATACTGGGGGCCTCGGGCCCCTACAATCATAATTTCCCCTCTGCTTGTTGATTAAAGTTGTAATTGATTTGCAGTCTATGATGCTTCTTTTCCTCAAATTTCAGATGATATTGGTCAGTTTGAAACCCCAAACTCGTTTACTCTTCACCCAAAGCCTACGAGCGAATGCCTCTACTCTTCCTCTCCTGACTTGGCAGTTCGTTGTGATACAGGTTGCAGACACGTCCAGAGTCATGGACCCTGTTCTTGCAATTGCTAGGAACGACACTATTTACTTTTACCAGGTTTGTTCGCTGTTCATTTTCAATTTTTTTGTGCAGTTTCATCTTACGACTACCAGACATTTTAATGCTGTGTCCATTCGCCAGGTGAGCCTAGAAAGAAGCGGAAGGGTGTCCTGTCACGGCCTGCAGTCTGTAAGCCTTTCGTATTCCCTCATTTCCTGTCACTGGTTGACGTCGCGAACGGTCGCCCTGGTGGACACCAATGAAACCCTCCATCTCCTCGACGTCCGCTCCAAACAGGAGCTCGAGTCTTTGGATCTCTCGATGGTTGAACTCGTGTATAATTCTGCCGCTTTCAAAGGCCTTGCCACGGGTGGCAATGTTAGCAAAGCTATGGTAAGCTTTTAATTGTACGAGTATTATGATCGTTTCCTCAACCATATCGAGTTTAACTCTCATGTATTGTTACAACCATTCCAAACATCAATAGTATGGATCTCTGTCCTCTCTGTCGAGGTCAATGACCGTAGTTTTGTTGAAAATACTTGTTAAATTTCTCTTCAATAGATATTAATTTATTATGAAATCAATTTGATCACCATGTTAGGGAGCAACGAAGTCCGCCAGAACAGTAAACATGCCGTGTTGAAACATGCCAACTCCACCGAGGCTGTTAATCAACTCGTAAAAGTGGATACCGTCTTGGCCAGTTCAGTTATTATCGCTATGGAGCCTACGTTCGAAGTCTTTAACATCTGAGAGAAAATTTAATACACTTGCAATTCTCACCCCAATATTTTTGTGTTTATGTATAACAGCCTTGAAAAAAATGGAAGTTGGCTCTATAACTTTAATTAATGGAGCAGATGTGCCTAAACAGTCTTCTAACTAATCTAACTAGTCGACAAATTATACTTTTTTAAATGCGGATCTTACCACTACGGCAAGGAGAATGTAACTTCGGTGGCATAACATGGCTTTCAAATTTTGACTTAAACCAATTGAATTTTACGATACGTGGTATTATTAACACACAGCATCAACATACGTATACATATTTTTAGATCCCTATAGTTATTCTTCCTCTCGCTTATCCTTCTTATTTGTCCCCCTAAAGAAAAATCAAGAACGTATACAGATATTACTGAATACTGGACCATTGGTGGAGTTGGTCAAGGCAATGATGATGTTTATTCTCCAGGCGGAGTCGGGAACAGTACCACCATGCTCAGTGCGATTTACCATGATACTTAACATTTAAACCCAATTTGTCGTATTTTTTAGGCATTGGCCGGTCAAAGGGCCGTGTACAGTTCCATTCACAGTTTCGGAAACCAACTCCTGCTTTTGGGAAGCAAAACAGTTCATGTCATTTCAATTCGTCTTTGGGCCGAGCGAATAGACAGCCTTATCAGAGAAGTGAGTAATTTCTTACGTAACAGCTGAGCTGATAGTGAGTTAGAGCAATTACCCTATTGACCTACTTGACCTTTTCTCAACATTTTTCAAATTACCTACTGGTAATTAGTTATCTTTTCTTTCACGAATATATATTTTTTCTTCTTCTTTTTTCTTCAAATATTTAGAACGTTTGGAATAATGGTAGTTTGAAGCCTGTTTTCAAAAATAAGCGGTATTTTTTACATGAGAGTGATTAAATTTAAAAGCGCGGCAAGGGATGACGTATCAGGTCTATTGATTGACATCTGATTGGCTGTTGGCCCAAGGAGGCGGAGCAGAGCTTCACTGGCAAAGGTTCCCAATGCTGCCAACAACCCAACATTGGAAATGGCACATTTCCGGCAGCCTTCAAGGATCTTTGCTGTGACCTTTCGTGAACGTCCCCTCGGTTTGATTTTGAGGACATGTTTTTTGTTTTAATATTTATAAATTTGCGGTTTAATCCATCCATCCATTGCGGTTCTGTACATCCTTTAAAGTGGTGTTCTGAGCGGGAGTTGAGTTGAACTCATCGATTTACCTGATATTCATTTCCAGCGAGAACACTCGTTCTCTGCATAGACTCCGACATAACCACCTCATTATGTGGTCAATAAGTGTTAATTTTCGTTATTGAACTGAATTTGGCAAAAGAAAAAAGAATTTGTTACCCATAAAAATTGCCCCTTATTTCGTTATTTAATTCATAATCTTTAACATTCCAGTAAAGCAATTGATTCGTGTTTCACGTCTTATTACACTTATTCCTATTGTAGTTCTTTTTTTAATAGCCTTTTATTTTATTTTTATTTTTTAATTTTTTTTAAAAGATTTTAATAGTAGGTAAGTATGGCAGGTAGACTTATACATCTACCTGCTGTGTAGGTAAGTAGGTTTGAAACTGTTTCCACTCACTGCAGACTTCATTGGTAAGTTTTGTGATGCATATCAGTTCAGACATTAGTTTTCTTATTCAGTAATCGTATAATCTAACATAGGAAACTGTTGATTATAGAACCGATATGAGGACGGATTGAGATTGTCGATGGACTTCTATGAAGAGCGAGGCAAGGCCGTTTTAGGTCTTCGTGGCGCTAAAGAAATGCGACAAAAACTCGTTAGAGAAAAAGTAAATCATTCAATGTCATCTCAAGTATTATACATTGTGTATTACCAGACCTATTTAATTTAACCAAGTTTACCAAGTTTACCTGTTTTCCAGTTTCATTGCTTTACATACTTGAAATTTATTTGTTTATATCACGTGCTGTATTTTGTTTTCTGCACTTCACTAGCCTTGAATTTCATCAACAGGTTGTAGAAACCCTCGAAAAATTCATTGATGTGATCGTCGATGGGTCGCCAAGTATGAACCACGTCGATGCTGTGCCTATGGTGGTGGAGCATTGCATCGAACTTGGACAAACGTAAATTTTGTTTCGTAATAATAATAAATCTATCCGTCATTCCTCTCATTCAGGCGAGTCTAGAGAGTTACTAGTAGCTACGAAACTGTGGTGTCTGTGGGCGTATCGTATTAGACAGCATAGATCCCTCACCATGCCTGTAGTACATTCAATTTAGAGTGAGAGCACTTCAACCAAATGCGAAACCATCAAAGCAACATGGTGTTGTGGGTGAGTATACCCCACCTGCATATTTACTTAATGGGGACCTTTGACTTTAATTGTCGAAAATGCTCATGGGCAAGATATTGGCTTCAGCTTCCATCTCCATAGTTGCAATTCATCGTTTTCAAAAACAAAATATAGTGTCAAGGTCGGAAACTGACACAGCCAGCTCGGTTGGATTTCTCCAACCGAGGTGACAAACCTTATATCACTAAAGACGACAAAATCACTGTAATGAACGTGTGCAAGCATATGCGTGAAATTTATCGAGACCGATCTATCCGATACGTCATGCAGATGGTGGACGTCGCGCCAGGAGTATACGCGGCCTCAATTTACCGGGTGCTAAAAGAACATAGAGAAAACGGCTTTTTTTTGTTCGCCAAATAAAACCAGAGCCCACCCAAAAACTGCTGATTCAGTTGAGTCTGTAGATCGAGAGGCATTACACAAAAAAATTCATCAGTTCTATCTTCGGAATATACTTCCTACTATATATGAAATGTTTTTGACGTTAACACAGGCGTTCCCCTCCCCAATTTTAAAAGATCCACTTTTTACAAGTTTTCTCAGAACTCCAGTTTCAATTTGTCAGACGTGGAAGGGATTCAATGCTGCTTGAATGGGAGGAGCTTGTTTTGTGGAGAAGGGATTATTTCAGACGATTCGATAGTTTAGAACTGAAAACCGACAAATTTACTATTTGGACGAAACGTGGATTAGTGCTGTACACACAAATTACACCACGATAACAACTTTATTTGTATTAATTTATTAAATATAATTTACGTGCATTCGTGTAGATTCATGGCCTTTACAAGTTAGATCACATGTTACATTACATGTTACATCACACGATAACCGGAATCAGTATGGTAGGCAACCCCGCATCACATTGGTGATATGCTGGCTAGATTGTCGTTTGTTTATCTGTGCTCTCACGCTAAATTGAACGTACTATAAATCTGAATGACTCTTGACTCTCATCGCAAAGTAACCTGCTGTGCCGTTTAGGTTATATTAGACTAATGTCAGGGACTTAGGAGAGGACCATACTCCCTCCACCACACCTAGGCTTATTGTGTGGAGCGTTGCCCTGCGAGTCAGCTTGTAGACCAGTAGCGGTGAGTGGGCTCTGAAAACGGTGGGGCACAAACCAGAACACAAAACCAACAGGTTTTTCTACAAAATACCCCAAGGCAACAACAACACCCTTCCCTTATTTACTGATTGGGTGATATTCAGCAAAGGCTTATCCCTTTTAATCAACACCCTATCGTAGTACGAATACGAAGGAAGTTTTTACTGCAAATAGCCACCAAATTCATGTGGTACAAAAATATAGTAAACTAAAAATACAACTAAACAATGACCCGTCGGCTGGTACCTACTTGAAAGTAATGCTATTGACTAGAAGCTAGGTAGTTATAACAGGACAAAACGCTTTAGGTACAGCAAGTACAAATTTCTCATAGGAACCGGACCGAACGCAAAACGCACAAAATTTAGCACAAAAAATAGAAAACTGACAGATTCAACTCAGAAAGCGAATGTGATTCACAAGACAACAGAAACAAATGGGAAGACAAAGCATCTCATATCGAGATGACAAAGTGAATCGAAGGGATCGAATCGATTGTGAAAAGGAACAATTTCGTGGTGGAAATCAGATTCTGGGGACAGGGCCCAAAGTGGGTGTGGCAAACAAAATTTTTACTCGACTGAGCATGTGCGGACAGGCCACTTTTCTCAGTTGCATGGGAACACTAGGTCCTAAGGCCCGCCAGTTTCACGAGCCCAGGTTTCGATTTCGATTGCAAGACATTGATTACTGTCGCTTTAACCCGATAACAAGCTTGGTGTATGGAGCTAACATGGATGCTCTACTAGAATATTGAATATCCGTAGCCAGGAGAAATCTAGCGAGTCGCTGTTAAACTTCGTGAAAAATGCTAGGTGCTGTGTAAGGAGGGAAATTTAAATGCCAACTGAACACATGGTTGACTTTTTTTACTCCTAATGCTTTTTGGTGCTTAGGGATGTATCGCCCCTGCTGGAGACTGTGGACAAAGACTTCTCCAAAGCAGACTAATGATCCCCCGTACTAGGTTGTTTACCAACACAGTTTCCTCTAGCGTCAACGACCCTGAATCGTCGCTGTTTCGTCCTCTTCCCCACATAATTTGCACCAAGGGTCGCCTTTGTGTGTTACTTTATTGTGTGTTACTGACGATGGTTTGATCACCGAAACCGGTATAACAGTGTTTTTTGCGTTTTTCGTGTATTAGTGGAAATAGGCTATTTTTCAATAACTCCGTTTTTCTTTGAAATGGGTTTCCACGATTTCGTCGCGAGTGATTTAGTTCGTATCGCCTTTGTAGGTCTGGTTCTGCTCGGATGTTCACGGAAGTACCCATGCACAGTCCGCACCCCCACAAGGAGTCGCATTCCGACTTGGTAGTTCCAGTGCTCCTTAGCCTCTCCTGCAGCTCTACTGTAGTCCTTGTAGTGCTTGAAAATCTGTTGGTGTAATGTGGGATAAGCCTGAATTGGAAGCTATGCTCTAAGATTGATGTATTTGAATATAATAAGAATAAAATACAGGTACTCTGATGAATATAGTCTGGAAATATATTTAAAATACAGTTACGACAAACCCCACTTTGCTCTTCAGAAAAATGGAACAGTGACGTCTTATCACAAGATGCGGTCACTTCGTAATCCCTTATTTTCTATTTTCAGGTATTTGTTGTTCGACAGGCTGTGGGAGGGGTTAACAGAGGACAGAACGAAATTCCTCGATGCGATCGAGTCGGCAATCATTGACGGGAAGCTGACGGAACTCCCGCCTGAAGTCATGCAATGCCTGGTCTCTCATCAAGAATCACTCCATAAATGGAGTGTGAGTATGTTTCGATTTTCTGTCCCTGTGATTCCTCACTGTTTCTTTCGAAAATATCGCTAAATTTCGTCCCGTGGGATTTTGCTCTACATCCAGAAAGGCTGCTCGGTAACTCTGAATTAGTGTTTCACTGGATGTTCGATATTCTGCCTATTCGGCGATGTTTTGAGCATTCGACCGAATTCCGAATTGTAGACCCCATTATTTGGTCAAACCGAATGGTGTGTATTGCAAAGAACAGTGGAAAAAAATTAAAATATATGTGCCAATTTGTGTTTTTTAAAAAGATTTTTAATTATTATCAATAAATCAATGTTTTTTAAAGTCATTTAATTTAATAACAAACCCAACTGGATATTCGATTATTCGGAGAAATTTGGCCGAATATTCGGTATTTTGAAGAGAAAAAAAGCTGTTCAGCGCATCACTACAGTGATTCAACTGATTGAATTATTTCGTACTGTTTATACATAAAAAGAAGTTGGATTCGTGGTTGGTAATCCTTGTCAATCTAGATACTCTGTGTCTAAGTGAGACCTTATGAAGTAGGTACGCTCTAATAATTTAGTTCAAGATGCCAACTGTGTTCGGTTTCAGGAGCTCGAAACGTGTATACAAAGAGTAGACGTAATTTGCTTGGATTTGGAACAAGTTATGACCATTTGCAAGAGAGAAGGACTCTACAACGCCCTCATTTCCATCTGGAACAGAGCCATGCACGATTACACTAGTCCAATTCACGAGCTTATCCCTGTTTTAAGAGATCAGATCATCGGTAATATATCAGTTTTATTCATTTAATTTACTTGAGTCTGATATTAATGAATCGGGGTTTCACTGTTATTTCGCGGTTGTTTCAGACGGTGTCGTTAGTAAAGAGGGGCGTCGTTTGGGTAATTTACTGTTGGTGTACATCGCCTCGTGTTTGAGCGGAGCGATCGGAGCAGAAAGAGCCGAAATGGCGCGTCAACAAGTTGTGAGGGGGCTCTGCAGCCAACACTCACAGAATGCTGATGACGACGAAACCTGTTTTCCTTACATACGGTATGCTTTCTCATGTTATTGTAGGTACCTGCTACTCTACACACCCAATTTCAAGCTTAGTGTTGTGAAGAATTTAAAACTGCATGCTAGGGATGTGGCGTTCAGCACTGAACGGATCCGAACTGAATGGATCTTTCAGTTGAACGTATCCCAACTGAACGGATGACCAAAGAGTTGACGTTCTGAATGGAATGAACTCTCAGAATACTGATGACGAGGAAACCTGTTCCCCTTACATACGGTATGCTTTCTCATGATAACGTAGGTACCTGCTACTCTACCCACCCAATTTCAAGCATAGTGTTGTGAAGAATTTAAAACTGCATGCTAGGGATGTAGCGTTCAGCACTGAACGGATCTTTCAGTTGAACATATCCCAACTGAACGGATGACCAAAGAGTTGACGTTCTGAACGGAATGAACTCTCAGAATGCTGATGACGACAAAACCTGTTTCCCTTACATACGGTATGCTGTCTCATGTTATTGTAGGTACCTGCTACTCTACACACCCAATTTCAAGCTTAGTGTTGTGAAGAATTTAAAACTGCATGCTAGGGATGTGGCGTTCAGCACTGAACGGATCTTTCAGTCGAACGTACCCCAACTGAACGGATGGCCAAACAGTTGATGTTCTCACTGAACAGGCGATCCTAACCTCACTTCATTTTCACAGCTCCGATCAGTCCGACCAGTTCATTCGTTCATCAACCCCTCTCTTCGCCTCTCTACGTTCGTACCGTTCTTCCCTTCCCCCCTTGCCGTTCCCTTCGTTCGGAAGGGAACTTCCCCGCTCGCCGTTCTTCCTTTTTCACAACTCCTCAGTTCATGAGTTCAGCCATTCATCCCGCCCCTTCCACTTTCCTACCTCTCCCCATTTTCACACCTCAGTTCACCCGTTCAGCCGTTCTTCCGCCTTGCCCACGTTCCTCCACAACTCCCACCAGATCATCCGCTAATCGACCTCTCCCTTCTCCACTTGCTGCTGATCGTCCATCGACATTTTTGATTATGATGGATTTTCCAAACTATTGTAATTTTCTGTGAAAATATATATTATTGAACTATTAAATTAGTATAACTTTTTATTGAATCAAACCTATCTAAACCCCATTTTCGTGATTTTTAGGTCGGGATAATCAGAATTTGGATTAGGAACTAGTGAACGGGTCCCAAAGAACGCATCTCAGAACTGAGTGAACTGGTGGGAGTTAACTCCCGGAGCTGAACGCATCTCTACTGCATGCCACTTTGATTATGAAACGTGGTGTTCTTTTGTTGCAGAACACTACTGGAGTTTGACACGAGGGAGTTCTTGAACTCTTTGGTGATTTCATTCTCCGATGCGTCATTGTCAATGCAAGTGAAGCAGAGATTAGTCGACATCATCATTCAAGTGATGACTGAAGGGTCCTCATTCAAGGTTAGAACGCAATCCTGAGGCGGTTTTCGATCATTGGTAATTTGCTGATGCAGAAATGCAGTAGTGATTCACTACCTACGTATCACTGTGTCCTTACAGAATGGGTAGTTTACAACTTATCCAAGCTGTAGTTTGCTGGACTCTACTACGTCTGTTCAAGAACTCAAACGTTTATGAGTCATCAGCCGCCGGTGAAGCCAAGTAAATCAGAGCAACTTGCACTTACGACTCACGCCACTATCGTTTTATCGTTCAGAGGTCAAAATCGGTTATTTTTACGGTTCGGTTTCGGCTTTCGCTAGTTAGTACCCGTTGATGCCTTTGAATGGACCGTTGTCTTCTATTCAAAACAATCACCTAGTGAATTTCTGTTAACATTCCTCTAGAAAGAAAAACGGAGTTAATCCAATAATACACGAAAAAACGCGTAAAATACGTATTTTTCGCGTTTTTCTTGTATTATTGGAAACAGACAACTTTTAATAACTCCGTTTTTCTTTGAAATGGGTATCCTCGATTTTTCGTGAGTGAATTAATTCGTATTCCTCTAGACCTAAGGTTTGACAAGGTTTTGCTACTACAACAAACTCGTATTGTGGAAGTACATAATTTTGAAAGATGTGAGTTGTAAGGGGGTTTCAAGATAAAAAATTATTCACACGGTTTTTTAAATTAATTGACGTCAGTTTCCGAACATTTTAAAACCAACCGCATGTCTAAAACCAACACGAACAAACACAGAAGGTTTATTATTATTCTCCTTACTAGACAGCTAAGAATAAATGTCATAATATTGGTATTTTGAAAGAAGATGATAGATGGGTTTTCTGATCCTGATTCTGAAGTCAACAGCAGCAAATCCCGACCCACGTGCAAATCCTACGAATCCACGTACACGAATCCAGTTACAGCTAATATTAGAACGTGGAATGGGCATTTTTCCAAACAAGATCTCAGGGAGAGCTATACAAAAATGCTGGAAACTCCTTGTCACATGGGTTTATTATCCTATTGGGCATACCTACCGAAATGTTGGCTGTTAATTTATTTTTTCTCAAAAACGCGTTTTTGACCCATAAAAAATGAATATTGGGAGCTTGATCTTTGTTAAGACCTCAATTCTTCACTCCTTGGTCAAAATCAACTTCATATTCGGTCCCCTCGCCCTAAAAAACATGGAAAACGGTACCTCGCAAGCTCACTAAAACCTCGGAAACCCTATTTTTACACCCATCCCCCCCCCCCCCCCCCGTAACACCCCTGGGTGTATTCCGATCGGGCTGCCGAGCTTTGGAGCACAACTAGGACCCAAATGTGTTCCAAAATCTGGACCTAAATGGTGTGCGGAAAAACGACAATTTTAGACAAAAATTTAACGTAAATTTAAGGCTGAAACTTCGTTAGAACCTCAGTTTTCCACTCGCTAGTCAAAATCCACTTCATATTCGGTCTCCTCGTCCTAAAAAACATGGAAAACTTATATTTCACAAGCTCATGTTACTAAAAAACAAAACAAAAAACCATTTTTATACCCATTTTCACCAAATGGAGCCTGTGTGCGAAAGAACGAATTTTTCAGACCGAAATTAAAGTAGATATGGAATTTTGGAATCTGCACCTCAAAATATAAAGCAAAGCGTTTTAGGGGTGTTATAAAATTTTTTTTTGCTGAGTGAATACACAGGTGTATTATTCACAGAATAGTTAACCAGAACGCTGCAAATTATTACACAGCTGTTCATCATTGTCCTGTCTAGATACCCCTTCTGCGTAGATAACTGAATTCCTATTGGCGTAAGCTCCTGATTTAGTATAGTCGTTTTTTAGAGGCGTAGGGTCGTCTCCTGGGAGACCCTGTGTAGTGTTGAAGCAAGAAAACTCCACGAACGTTTGTCACTATACATTCACTCGACTCTTGATTGATTTACAGAGCAACGAAGTGAGCTGGGTCCTGTGCACGCTGAACAGTTCTGCTGTGGGGCGAGGTCTTCGAGTTGACCCCGATCTCTACACCCGGGCCGTCGAGCGGCTAACGAATGACGAGGATTCGTGTTCGCACGCCGAGCGCCAGTCCGCTTTCCTCCAACTTCTCACTTCTGGATCCCTCAACGACCTCGCTCATGACACACTGCTTCAGCTGGCCAAATCCGCTCTCTTGTCAGTAACCTCATCGACTGTCTATTTCGTGCAATTTTATAGCCCTTCATTTCCACCTCGCTTTACTGGATCCAATCGTCTGTATATTTGATTTCAGTTATCACGTTTGCGCTGTGCTGTATGAAATGAGGGGTGAATACGTTGAAGTACTCAAGTGTCACCTGATGGACCCTACGCACCGCTCCCACATCTTCTCGTACCTCGAAAGAGCTCCCCATTCGGCTCAAATGTCCATCACACTGCCCGAAATTTTTCAGGTACCTACATTTCATCCCCTGAAAGGCAGAAATATCGTAAGCGCAATTTTTTTTGCGATTTTGAGTTATTGTAATTATTGGATTCGCCTTAATAAGGCGCATCTATCTAGCGACTTATCATGAAGACAACAGCCTCAATGTTTCGAATCATAACCACCAATTTGTCAAAATATCGTATCCACCATTCATTCAGAATGTAAGCTCCACGAGTCGAGTGTAAATACAGAGATGAAAATTGTCTGTCGTAAGGGCCTCATTCTCACTGTAACTTGCGATAAAATGACAGTATGTTAATATTATGCTATCTGTCGTAAACACCAGAGACCAGTGTATTGTATGCACCTATCGAATTTAAGCGAAGTATTGTAAGTGTCCCTTCCTGAGTGCGCGAGTGGATATACACTGTTTTTCCAAATAATTATTTTCCAGCAAGACATCAAGAATATCGTGAGTGCCAAAATGTGTATCGCATCTACAACTATTCTCCCAGTTCTTCGAAATAGCTAGAATAGCGTAAGCGCCTTTTCCTCAAAAAAGTACTAATTCCCAGGACTTTTATGCAATTTTAAATAATTCGACAGAAAACGGTCCAATTTACGATAAAATATCAAGTTTTAACGGGTTAGGCAATTAAAAGATCCTTCCACAGTTTTTTGTCTCTCCTGTAGAATTCGGAAAACGGCGCTTACGATATTAGAGAGTTTTTGTGGCCCCCTCACGCCGAAACGAAAGCAGTGCTGCACACGCACATTTAAGACACCGAAAAGTTTGACGAACCGTGACGACAAAAAATACCGGGACCTCATGTTGTCAGCTTTCGTCGTGTTGAGGTGACGAAACGTAATGTAACCTTTCATCTGTGTAACACGACCTTATTCTGTTGTCCTTGTAATAAATGTCGAGTGTCGTATTCACAACTGCTTCCTCGCGTCTTTCCATGTTTATCCAGACTTGACACCATATGTGGACATAGATTTGTATTCACCACAGACTAAAATGGACGAAAGAGTAGTTAACAGTTAGTGTGACTTGACCTGCCGGTAGATGCCAAAGCAGAACAAAAACGGAACCGAAAAAGGTTAGCATCTGACTATGGTCGCCCTATCCGCCACTTCCGTTTCGTTTTGGCATGAGGGTGCTGCAAACTCTATTCTGCCTTTCAGGGGACGATTTCACTTTTATGCGTCACCTATGCATAAATGCACGTAGTTACAATTCTTGTTGAATCATCAACACCTACACTGCTCCGTTGTGCTCTCTAACTCGTTGCCATACTTTTCATATAGGATTTACTTTCACTGGATCCCAAGAAGACGGGCCAGCTATTCGTCAGGATCATGCCTCAGAACATTCCAGCCATCCTATCCAAGTTGACTGACCAGCAGACGTATTATTTTCTCAAAGGCATGCTGTAAGTGATGTTCGAATTCTACTTACCCTTCTGATATTTAAGAATACCTGAACCGTGACATTCAGATGATATACTAATATTTAAAATTTGCCCGTTTCACTTCATTTTTACATGCTTTTTTTTAACTCGCTTTGTCTGTATGGATCAAATCGTGTAATCTGCCTGTGCTAAGGGTCACATCGTGTAATAACGGTCCATCCTTGCATGTTCCTACGGGACCCTTTCGCAATGTCCCCGGTCATCACACCGGCGAGACCCTTTTCGCTAACACCTTTTCATATCTGCAAATTATCAGTAGGTAGGTACCTACTTTCAATCGTGCATTTTTCTAAAATTTAAAAAACAACCACCTTTAAAATTAATATATCTCTTAACGCCCAACGCTTCTATTTTTAGTCATAAAAAATTCCAATGTCCTCCCGGGTAGTGGAAAGAAATTAAAAGTTTGTTTCAATCATTTTTTCCCACCCAATCTGCTCAGTCTGATTGTTCATTGCCTTACTACCAACTGAATCACTACCTAGGCTCATAATGGAATTACACTTATTTCATCAGGGAAGAAAGTGACTTGGACACCGAGTACATGACACGATATGTCTGTCTCATGTGTCGGTTCGAGCCCGAAAACGTTCTGAGCGTTGTGAGAAATAATGAAAACATCGAGCTAGACCCTGCAATCAAAGTTAGTCAAGAGAGGGGTTTGGACGAAGTCACTGCGGTTCTCTTAGAGCGCTCTGGCGATCTTCAAGGGGCTTTCAACTGCCTTCTGTCCCGCTTGCAGTCCGCAATTCAGAATGTAAGTACTTGAGCTCTCATAGAACTTGTTGGTACAAGCTGCTTATCACGACTGTCAACTTCATAGCTGATTTACCGCTGTAAGATGCTCGATTTGTGGTAGTATGTTAACTAGTCCGTCTTCCTGAAGCTGATGGCTTTGAGCAGTAAAGCTAGTTTCACATGGAGGCGCAATTCCGGACGGCAGTCCGGCATGGCTACGCGTTCTGCAATGCTATTGGCCAACGCAAAATGGATTATTGCAACGCAGTGTCTTGGATACAATATCAAAATCTCCAGATGTTTTCTGCTGTCGGGTCGGTTGCCGGATCTGCGCAGAGGTTACTGCGCACACCTCTCCTGTTTGGTTCAGCCATATTGAAATTCGACATTTGTGGTTGGTTTTGTGGTTTCAAGTACGAGCAATTGTTTGTTTTTTGCGTTTGCGTTTTGTTATGATTCCGCTGCCATGTGAAGGCCTCTGTGGCAAAAATTCCGGCAAACCCGTTGCCGTGCCGGATTGCCCTCCGGAATTGCGTCTCCATGTGAACCTAGTTTTACTAGTATTATGCCGCTTTTGAAGTGTCGCTAGGAGAGAAAGGGCTCATTGAAATTGTAGTCCACATAGAAGGGTTTATTGTTGTGAAAACTATGATATCATTATTATATATTATTATTATTACACCTATTACTACTCTATGATTAGTCTGTATTGGTCCCTATGCTCTCCGGTCCACTGTTCTTTGACATGTGTCACGATCCGTACTCGATAAGAGGTATGAAAGTTCGGCTTTACCTTGAGTACGGCGAGTCGGTAGCGTGGAGGCGGCAAATTTCCCGGGAGGCTGGCTACTTCTTCCGGGTGACGGATGTAGAGTGCAGAGGTCCGTCACTTCTCTGCAGGCGGCCCTTGGCGAAGATCGTCCTGGTATGGCACTTTGTACTGTGTGTGCTCATGCCACGGCGCGATGGAACTTGGGTGAAGACGCGTGGCTTCAAGGTCTCAGCCGGGTTTTCTTGCTGATCCTGGCAGCAGATTCCGTCAGCGGGAAATGTTTCTTGTGAAGTTTCTCACACTGGCTTCATTTGCTCAATTGAAATGGATAGAAAAATATTGCTGAGATGTGGGAATGGGCCATTTCTATTCGCACAACCTCTAAATGTTTCTTTTGACTTAATTTTTATTTTCTCGTCGTTGATTAATAAAATCCTTGCTCAGTGTTTGGTTACGGTCTTTCCAGGGTGAAGACGCAGCAGAACAAATGACTGAGGAACTAGTCAGTTTGGCTCAGCGAGGGAACAATGTCCTGGAGTCTAAAACTTCTTGGTTGCCCCTTCTTATGTGTTTACTGAAACTCAATTCTCATCGTAAGTTCTAAGTACCTTTATAAATACTTCTCTCATAATAATTGTAATATATCATTTCACAACGTTACAGTCACTGGAAGATTTGAATGTTGACTGATACAATGATATCCGTGTCGATAGGTTTGCTCCAGCGGGTTCTAAGCAACGCTGATCTCAATCTGGTCTCAGAGCTCCACCTCCTCATGCAGCACACTAATGGTACTCTTGGAGAACTTCGAGGCCTTATTATGGGTGAGTCTTATGATTCACATTGGTAACATCAACTTCTATATAAAACTCGAAGTGTTTGCGTGTGTTACCTAATCATGTCTAAACCGCTTGACCGATTTTAATGAACGAGGTATCAACATGATCAGCGAGTTTCTGAGACGGACATAATAATATGCTAAGGTGAAATAGCCGAAACGTCCTCTTCCGACTTGCAATGGTTGAGGGGTTTAATTTCGCCACCCGTACAGCATAGTTTCCCCCTCTCCATTCGCAAGAAAGGCAGGGAGGCAGTGCGACAGCTGCCCCGGAGACATTGGTTGGTTTGATTATAACGCAGTGCCTCCAGGAGTTGACGATTCGTTTCCGCGAATCGACCGCCCTTTCAGCCGCAAGTCAAAAAGATCGGGAAGAGCCCGGTTCCAATATGTACGGGATTCCCATATACCGTCACACTCCTCCCCTTAAAAAAATACTTCTTTGAAGAAGAAGTATGTGAAGTTAATAGCGACACGGGACTGAAAGTGCGGTCGATTCGTGGAAACGAATTCAACTCCTGGAGGCACTGCGTTATAATCAAACCAGTGTCTCCGGGGGCAGCTGTCGCACTGCCTCTCTACCTTTCTTGCGAATGGAGAGGGGGAAACTACGCTGTATGGGCGGCGAAGTTAAACTCGTCATCCATTACAGACTTGAACCCTGGGCTGTATCTCAGGACCCGATTGTTTGATTTCCACGGATCACCGCATAACGTGATACATTTCCTACAACATCAGCTTTATTATAAAACTCAAAGTTTGTATGTCTTGAGTGGATGGCTGAACGGATCTTGATGTGGATTCTTCCGGCGTGCTCTACAAACACCAGCGGGTAACATAGGCTACATGAATTTGTCCAAATCCGTCTCCTTTGTCGTAAACTCCGTAATCCTTCATGGCGACATATTGTTCAAATTTCGCAATAACTAAGTGTGTGACGTAAGCTTTATTACTTTTGGAACCGGTTTCGGACAACAACAAAACTGACTTGAAGGAAAGAGATTTTCTCGCTGGTTCCTACGACTCAAAACGATTTCTGCGCAATAAACTGTTCGTCCGTTAAAGAGGATGTAGGGAATGGTGCCTTGTGGGTATTTAGATGTATATAATTATATGAGATCACATAGGCATTTCATTGACGCCATGGGTCTGGGTTCATCACGCAAGAATTTCTTAGCTATGCTGGAGGGTGGCTAACCCGTGTCAGTTGGATGTGCTTTTGATGCTCCCCAACCTTTTGGTTTATTATTTCCAACAATGAACCTTTGGATTCGAGCATGGACCCCCCCCCCCCCCCCTTAAAATTTTGATAGTTTCCATTTCAAGGTACGTAGAATCCGAAAATGAAATTAAAAAATGTCTGTCCGTCCTCCGTACTTCGCAGTTTTCTTAGTTGCCATGAACCAAAATTAATGAAATTTGGTTCTGCGAACCAAACGCTGTAGCTCAGAAACTTGAGACCACCCGGAGCATTGTACTACCAGCCATTCGTTTGTACTGAAAAGCTTCGTCAACATGATTGTGAATCAAACGGTATAAATCCAGCCCTGGTATCATTGCTCGGGGACACCTGATTTATAATCACAGATGGCTGTATGAAGTCGAGTTGGTTGTTCTGCGATATTATTACATTTGAAAAATAGCGAATCTTTTGGATTTTGTTGATAGATACTTTTGGAACTTGAACAAACGTTATAACTACAAATAATTAATGATTGAATTATTTAATCCCGCTTGTTTTATGAAATGTAATTCCCGGGCTGGCTTCAGTACTCGATTGAGGACTTTCCTGGGGGGAGCACGAGAGTAGGTACTGACCATAGAAAACAGTGATCTACGCAGAAGGGGCAACTATACAGGTAAATTATTACACAGCGGTTTATTATTTACCTCATGCTTCATGAATAACAACCATTAATGATTGAATTATTGAATCCCGCGCATTTTTCTTCTTCTCTTAGTCTCAATTCCTTGAACTCCTTGTGGAGCATAGGGCATCAATAAACAGCTTCCAATCCTTTCTGTCCTGCGCCAACCTTTTCACTTCTCCCCATATCCTCCTAGCGCTTTGTGTCTCCCTCTGGATTGATCTTCTCCAGGTGTGTTTGGGTCGTCCTATCTTACACTCTCCTTGGGGGTTCCAGTCCGGCGCATCCTTTTCAATGGCATCGGGTTTCCTGAGGGTGTGGCCGATCCATCGCCACTTCCTACGGAGAACTTCAGTTGCCATCGGGTCCTGCCCAGTTGCTGCCCAGAGATCCTCGTTTCTGATAGTATCAGGCCACCAAATTCCCATGATACGCCTGAGGCATCTGTTCACAAAGACCTGCAACCGGTTCGTGATTTCTTGGGTGACTTTCCAGGTCTCACATCCATAAAGAAGGACGGATTTAACGTTGGTATTAAAAACACGTAACTTAGTTTGCCTGGAGATGGCCCCACTCTTCCACAACTGGTACAGTTGGACAAATGCTCCATTAGCCTTCCGGATTCTGAGCTTAACATCATCGCTGCTGCCACCATCTTCCGTAATAAAGCTCCCAAGGTACACAAACGAGCCGACCCTCTCCACATCCTGATCTTTAAGCTTCAGCGGATCGCTACCTCGGGGCTTTATTCTCATCTCTTTGGTCTTTTTCGAGCTTATTTTCAGGCCAACCCTCCCAGCGATATGGTCGAGTGCTGACATCTTTTTGGAGGTCGCTGAAGCGTTGCGCAAGCAGGCAAAGGTCATCCACAAAATCTAGATCCTCCAAGCGGTCTCGCATGGACCATTGGATTCCCCGCTTCCGACCTCTCGTCATGCCCCGCATCACCGCATCCAGAACAATTATGAAGATAGTGGGAGAGAGCACGCAACCCTGTTTGCCTCCCAACCCTGTTTGCCTACTTGGCATTGATAGTTCTCATACATAGCCTTGATAATTCCCAAGATTTTGGGGGGAATGCCATATTTCTCAAGGATGCCCCACATCAGGTCTGTATTGATAGAGTCAAAGGCCGCGCATTTTTATGAAACTTTATTCCCGGGCCGGCTCCAGTACTCGATTTAGTGCTTTCCTGGGGGGTGCATGAGGGTAGGTATTGAGGACAGAGGAAAGTGATCTACGCGGAAGGGGCATCTGTACAGGTAAATGATAAACTGTTGTGTAATATTTTGCAGCGTTTTTCCAGTATCCAACGACATATAATCCCCATTGTATCATAATTGATTCTAAATAGGATTCTTGAGGCTTCCATTGTGACCAGCAGTACATTTTACAACCTTAACGTCGTTCCTCTTTGTTTGGTAACAGGTTTGTTCGTCAAATGTCGGGACCAAAGAAGGATGCTTGAAGCAACTAAGAGGCTCCACATGGCTGGACTCCATGGAGAACTTGCGTCTGTGGTCCAAGCAGCGAAAGTTGGTTGTAGAGCCCCGTCCCTGTGCCTTGTCTGCGACGCGCCTTTCAAAGACAAGCTGTGCCTCTTCAGGTAAGCACCTTCCTACTTGCCTGTCTCAAGATCTCCCATCCCCCCTGACTACAGTAAACATGTCTTCAACTTCTTGGATTGACCAAGGCCATTGGCGCAGTCCACTTTAGATTAGTGGTGGACGTTATTGCTATTTTCAGAAAACGACAACAGGCTGTTGGTTGCCGGAGAATAACTGTTGTCAATAACAGTTGTAAATAACAGTCTGTTGTGTCTTTCAAGGCACAACAGTCTGTTGCTGATAACACCTCTCGTTGTGAAAGTTTTTTCGTTTTTGGTGGTTTTGATACCACAACAGGCTGTTGTTGATAACACCCTCGTTTTGGAAGTTTTTTGGTTTTCGGTGTTTTTGGAAATAACTGCGATGCTAACTCAACTAATAACAGGCTGTTGTTGATGAGCTGTTGATAACACCTCTCGATTTGGACGTTTTTGGAAATTTTTCATTTTATAACTCTACAACTGTGCAATACAAAAAAAAGAGTTGCTTCGTCAGAAGAATGGGGAAGAAATGAGTGTTTGAAAGGGGCATTCCAGTGAAATATGTATAGGGTGTTCAGAAGACTGCAGGAGCTCACGCAGTTTGGCTTTGTAACCAAGAACAGGCCACTCGATCGGTTTCTGTTGCTTCTTCAGACAACAAATGAATGTTTCCACACACATATACACACACAGAAATGTCATTTATTTCCAGGGAATCATTCTTTATAATATCATGGTTATTTCGAACTGGAAAAACTAGGTAATACCAAAGTAACAGTTCTCTGACAACAGTTTTACATCTGATATGAGTGTTGAGGTTTGTCACGCCACCATGAAAGTAAGCTGTTATTTACAACTGTTATTTTATTTTCTTGACAACAGCTGCTTCGTTTTTCAACTGCAACTGTTGTAGCAACACTGTTGTGCGTTTTCGTTCCCATCAATACTTTAGATTGGTCTCAGTAGAGAGTTCCTAAGAGATAAGTTCATTAGGGAACGGCCATATCTTTTGGCCACATCTAAGGCAAGCAGCTAAGATGCTAACTTTGGATGCTAACCAATAAGTCCGGTTTGACAGAAGTGGTGGGGGTAGGAGTGAATTAAAAAGTAACGTCACTTAACTTAGCACAACGCGAAATCCATTCAGCTTCAGATGCCTTTCTTTCCTGGTCGTTCCGTTTCCATTTCATTTTTAGTTTATTCTATTTTATTTCAAGTTCATCATGGAAGAGCTTGAAAATCTTTTTCGCCTCTACCTCAACGGACAAGGACTGTTGTCGGATGACGATATTATAAGTGCTTTTGAGGTGTATTTTGAACATCAAAATCCTCGTGCGATGCGTCGACTGGACTTTTTTATCCTAAGTTGATATCGCAACAATCCAGCAAATTCTTTGAAAGACGCTTGGAGTAACTTTGAAAGACGCTGGCGATGGCGAGGACCGACGACACATGACGCGTTGAAAAAAAACGACAAAACGCGGCAAAAAGCTGTGCACTGTTACCCCTGAGTAAGGTTAAAGACGATTCCTAAAGTTTGTGCCCTGGGAGATAACGCGCCTTATGTATAAGGCCGAATAAGTCGAACTTAAGGAAATAGGTTTGAACTTGGGCGGCGCGCATGCGCAGTTGAGATAAATCCGAACACATCTTCCCGACTTTAGTCTTTAGGAACTCTCTAGTAACAGCTGAGATAACTGATGTGATAAAGTTGGTTTACTGGTACTGATGTTCTATTAGTTTCTTATTTCTCAATTTCTTGTTGATTCAATGGGCCCAAAATTCACCCAAAAATTGTATTTTTCAGTGTGTTGTAGTGGCACTGTTGGATGGAAGAAAGTGGCTCAGTAAATGTGTGAAGAATCACGAATAGGGATGTAACGATATAATCGATATTGAAAAATACTGGTACATATTTGTCTCCCAATTATGTATCGATAGTTTCAGTCGATATCTGAAATATATTGGAGGACAGATTATTTCAGTACCTATGGGAAATATCGCAACAAAATGATTTTGATTCCACACTGCCGAAGGTAGGGAAGCCTTGGTTGGATTCGTGATCGAGTAACAAAAAGTATGTCCTCCAAAATGAAAATTCCCACTACCATTTTGCGTTTCAGACATCGAGGAACAAGTTTGGTTCAGAGTCTGCCTGTGGTAATTCCTTGTAACGCCCATAACTACCTGAAATAATGGTCGAAGTGGGATGAAATTTGGAGGGTAGGTGCGGGTTGGGTCACAGATGGTCCCATACCAAAATCATTGAAAAAGTACTGTAACTGTCGTCTGCACATGCGCAGACATGAAATACTTGGAACGCTCATAACTACTCTAAATGTCGTTGAAATGAGATCAAACTTGGAGGGTCGGTTAGGAATAATACTTTGATCGTTCCATATGAATTTAATTGGAATCGTATTGTAACTTCCTTCTGCGCATGCGCGAACATGGAATGTTGACAGTTTCCTTCTAGCGCTTCTAATTAAGCAAAAAAAATAGTCGTAGAGAGCTGAAATTTTGAGGGTACACGCGGGTTGGATGGCAGATGGTCCCTTATCAAAATGAACCTACCCAACTACTCCGTACGTTCATGTGATTCAAGTGAGGAAGCTATACTGCCTACTCGAATTGGCTGACGTTTTTCCTTTTTGTGTCAGACATTTAGGTCTAACATTGAAGAAAAATTGTGACGAACGCCGAAATCAACCAAAACTAAAAACCGATAACAGCCCAAGAACCTAATGAACCATCAACGTAACAGCTACCCAACAACAGAACCCTCCAGCTACTCAATAAGACCACCCACCACCACTCTATTTTCGGTCATCATCAGACTGTTTGCTGTTCTTCTACTGGTTCTCGCATTTTCCCAATTTTGTTGCATTCTGGGGTCATGACTTGAAAATCTGTTGAAATGTTTAGGTGCCTAGGTAAAATTCATTAATACTTTTCTGGAATTTTTCAACGCATACTTTCCCATTCATTTAAATTCGGATCAGGTAGGTTTTGGATGACACAGTTAGCTTCGCTCGCTCAAGTGTGTCTGTATTGTTCCCAGATGCGGACATGGGTACCACACCGAGTGTTTACAGGGGCAACAACTCGCGCAGTGCATTGAATGCAATAAAGACTGAGGTACAGGACAGCCACAATCGTCCCAGGCTGCCAGATAAACTCCTTGAACGGGTCAAACCTCTGTGGGTGCCTTAGTAAACCACCTACTTAGCGTTACCACGTTCGACTACTTATCTACTCAAATGTATCCACACGATGTATATAATCTTCTTTATAAAATTAATGTATATATTCTTTGAAAACAGAAAATGTACAGACCAAAGATTGTATATTATGTCTGTATAGCATTCGATATTTGTACCTACTCAAGCGTGGTACAATTCAATTAATTTATCAAAATATTTATATATGTACCCATTTGTTCCTTATTAAGTTAGGTACTATTAATTTATTCCTTCATACATTAATTGATATAACTCGATACGTTGCAGAATGAGCATTCGAACTGTAATGCGTTTTTGAATTTACAGTTTAACCTTTAAAAAAATATTTCCAATCACTAGGATCGCAGATAATTATGTTCGGATCACTGTGGTATTTTTTTTTTAACTGCAAGCTTACGCAGAAATATTTTGTACGACTATTTCTGATTGAATTGAAATCAAAAGTTTCTCTCCGACCAAATTTGTTACTCGTGCTATTTACAGTGATGTTGTATATATTATGTTTGAAAATGCGTTACCAGGTAGGCTTCCAAAGCTCAGTTGATTTACCGTTGCAAACTGCTATTTACTCATTGACTTATGTGGTAAATGTGAAATTATCTGCATTTGTTAGCGCTTCTGCTATGTATTTTTTTCTTCTAATTGTTGATTTCATCGACGAATTACCGTACAGTTGTTGGCCAAAACGTGCATTCCTAACAAATGAGATGACATTGCAAGCAGACCGTACCACGGTAGCAGTCTACCATTTCTCCAACTCTTTGCAATTTATTTACCCTTATTATTTATACTAAATATAATCATTTTGAATGTAACATTTTAACGATGTATTATTTTGAATGCACCCTTCGCCAACTAAGCTGTATGGTGCCTAACTGGAATGGGTTTTTGGGTGCCTTGTTTTCATAACAGGCTGGAGAGCTTCTCTGAAAGGAATGCCGTATTTGGAGGGGTGTCCAGTAACATTACAGTAGGTAAGCGGATCTTGTAATTTATCTGATTACTGGACCGTCATTACCCCTGGATCAGTCATTTCTTGTTCTGACGTGGCAGCATCTTGTATATTTGGTTAAATTAACCAGAATTATTAATGAACGGAACATGCTGAACGGTGAATAAAAAGGATGCAGTGCTTTTGTTAAAACTCTGCGACCAGTTTGACGATACTGGCAATTGTTGACAATCACAATCATGAACCGGTGTCACACCAAGTACGGCAGGAGTTGAGTGCTAAGAGGAAAGCCACGGATTTATTGAGCGATTGCTTTTGAATGTTTGTTTTTGAATCCTAGCCAATGGGGGGTATAGGGGCAGGTAACAATGTTGGGGGAATTTACAATTTCCCATAACCACTGTTGAATGTGATAACAAAAAATTAAGGCATTATTCCGTACAGAAGGTTTAGCACTGTAATACAACACAAGTGGGAAAAGAATAACATTGTATAACGCTTATATAATTGTATTTACATTACTTCAAAGAATAATACCTCGTGCATTGCCATTAATACCAGCAGAGTTGTGATTTTGTGGCTGTTTGACAGTCCGCTTGGTGGTAACAAACGACTTCAGCTATGGCACATGATTTGTACTTACACAAATTAATCGAGGTCTCTCAGTTGTTGCTCTCTATCAGCCATTGCAACCTTCCTTTCCGCAATGATCTGGGAGAACGTCCTCTCGAGATCCTGCCGTTTGTCAGCATCTTCGTCGGACGATCCGGAAGATGACGTTGCCACGTGTTTTCCTTTCAGAAGTGACGGGCCTCGCTTTTTAGCGGATCTCGCTCCTTCGCTTTCCAACTCATCCTCAGATTCTCCCATGTACTCCTCCGTCGGTTCCTCCTCTTCCACGTGCGAAGGTCTGCTGAGGACCGTCGGTCCGAAAGACGACGTGACGGCGTCGTCATAGTACTCCTGGTACGGTTCTTCTTCTGCATCTGACGGGACGAACAGTTCAACTTCGGTTATTTCCGAGAAATCCGTCACGTTGCTCGGCGAGGATCTTGGCGAAGGTATGGACTCCCCCTCTGACAGACACTCATCTTCGCATATCTCCCTCCAGTTCTCCGGATACAACGGATCCCCTGGAAGGAGCACCTGATCACTAATACTTCCAGTCGGCTCTTCCATGCCCTCTGATTTCAACATTTCTGATTCAACATGTGGCTGATGTAGTTGTTGACTTGTTCCAAATGTACCTTCCAATTCTAAACCACCATTTCCATCACCTACCTCATCTGTTTGTCTTTCCCCCAGAACATTCTCTGAATCTCCCAATTCCTTTGATTCATGTTTCAAATCCAAATCCTTTACTTCAACCCGACTTCTTGATCTGATCCCAAGATTTTCACTCGATTCAGATACAATCATGTCAGAACCCACGATTGGCTCAACATTCAAACTCCTTTCAGAGATCTTAACTTGTTTAGTAAGAGCTATTTGCTGTTGAGATTCGCTGTCATCGTCGAACTGCTCGTCCATGCTGGAAGCGTCTACCGATCTTCGTGTATCAGTAGTTTCATAACCCTCGCCTTGACCCGCAGAGTATACATCAGTTCTGAACAACGACAATTGTGAATTTGAAAGTGGAACAGCTCGTGTCTGTGGTAACTTGTCGTCTAAATCTACCATAGTACTCACTGGCCTTTGCGACGTACTAACACCTTGCTGCTGTTCGAGTAACATCAAAGCCACAACATCCTGATCGGTATTTGCTATGAAATCCAAGTCCAGACCCGAATTTGTGTTGACAATCGGAAATTTATGCTCACTTTTATACATCATACTCTCGTCGCCTACAACTAAATCTTCTTCCCTCACGTATGGCCAGTTGTACGGGAAATCTTTCAAGTCAGTCACTGTTTTACCAACGTCCCACAGTGGATCGTATTCATCTCCAAACAGCTGTTTATACTCATCGATATTTTTCTGTCGGTACGCATACTTCCTGTACTCGTAAGTTAGCTCGTGAGGCTCCCACTGACCACAGATGAAGCCATTTTCTTCTATTATGTTTCGCGCAAGGATCCGCATCCATCTGTAACAGCACAAATTACTCTCGGATTAGAATACTGTGTATAATCACAATCACAATAAACAGAAAGTTTTACCAGATCCAGGATTATCTAGGAAGGCTTATGAAGCGGCTGCATAGCAGCTGCCGTTGGTGGGTGTGAGTCAGATAAAGTTGATTGTCTCGAAGTTATCACGTACGAGTATGCAAAACAATGCCGTTAGAGCATCCAGTACAGATTATTATTAAACCCACCTCAGTAAAAACAGTTTGCCACTTCATTTTCTCCTTCGGAATATTGCAATTTTGAATTTTATTTGGAAAATGTTATTCCACTTTTGGATGACTATTACAAACTCCTGTCTGATAAAATGCTCATAATAGTAATTCCTTACTTCTCCTCAGGGTCCCAAAATCGCCTCCTGTCGTTGAAAAGCTCACGTTTCTTCATTTTCTCCTGCACTAACTCTTCAAATGACCTATCTGTGAAATTCGTAGCAGTGAGTTTAGCTTGCAGATCCTGCTCCGCATCTTCGTGTCGTGGACCAAAGTAGAATTCGATTTCTTTGAGGGAGCCATCCAATTTTGAAGCTTCTTGATGCTCGATGAGCGAATCTTTTGAGGCATAACTCTAACAAAACAATAATGTTAATTGAAACGTAGTGCCACATTGTGGCATCATATTCAGTAAATTTAATGAAAATATAGAACACACCTACATCGCGCATATTCTTTGCTTCGTACAGACTGGATACATAGCCACCAGAAAAGTTGTAGTCTCTGATTCTTGGGGTTTTACAGATTTATAATTATTGATCCATTAATTACCATATAAATACGAATGAAACTCACCACTTGGTAGTTCACAACGTTGAATATCTTTGATACGGCTGTTTTGAAAATTTTATCAGCTTGAGCTAACATGGCTATAACCCTTCCTTCCTTGGCTTTCAGTCGATTTTCATTCTGAACCAGGGGGATCATGGTTTTCTGTAGCTGATTCAAATCAATCCTTTTGTTCTTCAAAAGATCCTGAAAGATGATGGGTTGTTGCGTGATACCAATTGAATATGCCGGGTTTACACGGGTCAAGTAGAATGGGCTAGTAAAGCAGAATATTGTAGTATTAAAGCTAAAGGGTTTGGCTAGTGTTAGAAGTAGAATTGCCGTACCGTCCAGAGAAATCCGTCGTTCCTAGCGGGAACCAGTGCTGGAGGCGAGCGGTTTTGATGTAAGGATATCATCATCACGCCGTCGACAGATTACTATAGTCAGTTTGTCTCTATTTATGTGAAGAGGGAGAGGGGGGAGTGAAAGGTATTGTGGTGAACCCACAAGGAAACCACATGTTTGAATTAGTTGCGGTGTGTTTATGTTAGAAAACCCGGTTGTTGTGTTTTGGTTTTGAATGAAATAATATATATCTGCTAATTGCTGTGCGTTATCGTGGCCTTGGCAAAAGTAAAATTGAATTGCTTTTGACCTGGAATGGCCAATGATGTCAAGGTTTGGTGCAAAACCTGTGACACATGCCAAAAGGTCAAAGGGCCTGGGAAGCGACAGCCGGCACCACTTCAATAAACACCAGAGGGAAGCCCCTTGGACAGGATGGGTTTGGATATTCTGGGACCGTTTCCTATGTCGAGGAGAGGAAACTGGTACATAATGGTTGCTGCGGATTATTTTACTAAATGGCCTGAAGCCGTCCCCATACCCAATCAAGAGGCACAGACAGTGGCTGCTGCTCTAGTGGAGCAGGTCTTCAGCCGGAATGGGGTACCCTGGGAATTCATACAGATCAAGGGCGGAGTTTTGAGGCGAAATTGTTGGAGAAGGTCACCAAAATTTTGGGATCACAGAGATCAAGGACTACCACCCTCAGTCAAATGGAATAGTAGAGAGGATGAATAGGACAATAAAACATTTCTGGTGATGTTTGTTGACCAGCAGCAAGCTGACTGGGACGAAAAGCTCCCACTGTTTCTTTTGGCGTATCGGTCAGCACCCCATTCCACAACAGGTTATTCACCTGCCCAGCTTCTTTATGGAAGAGGCCTGCATCTCCCAGACACGCTGGTGCGTCCTCCACCCACAACACCACCCTTGCCTACTACCTCCTACACGCTCCAGCTGCGTGCCAATTTGGAAAAAGTAAGGAGTTTCGCCCAAGAAAATGTTGGCCTGAAGATGAGGGCTCAGAAGGACTTCTACGATCGCCGGGCAAAGCAACCTCTCTTTAGTGAAGGGGACTGGATTTGAGTGCATGATCCGAAAAGAGTGCGAGGACGGTGCCCCAATGGACTGGGCCTTGGGTCGTCACACAGAAGAAGAGTGATGTCCTGTTCCAGGTGAAGATGGCCCGGAAGAGGCGACTTCTTCATGCTAACAGGCTAGCTTGAGCAGACGTCAGGCCTGCGGACGGCCTCAAACTTGGGGAGGGATAGTGCGGTGAACCCACAAGGAAAACACATGTTTTGAATTAGTTGCGGTGTGTTTATGTCAGAAAACCCGGTGTTGTGTTTTGGTTTTGAATGAAACCAAACCATTACCATTACCATTACCATGATCTGGTAATTGTGCGTTATCGTGGCCTTTTCTTACAGTATTTTGGCGTTAGGGGAACAAAGGAAGTGAAGGGGAGTGAAAGGTTGTCTGTGTTGGGGTTGATTGTCTGACCTGTCTTATGGGAAGGGCTTGAGGCTAATCCTATTTTAACTGGTACCTATCTTGAATAAAAAGAACTAGGTATACTAATAGGGGATCGGACTTTTCAGTGTACTCCATATAACATCTAATGTGCTTGTTCAAAATTGAAATATGGTGTACAGCTAAGGATTATACTTACTATGTTATTTCTATGGTAAACTATAACCTATCATCTTACGTATTGTGGTATACCTACCTACAAATAATATTATTAATACAGTCTATATAATAATGTCCTCGCATTGAAAGCGCTCGCCTCCAACCAGCTAGTGACGACGGATTCTTCAGGAAGGTAATTCTAGAATATTATAGATTTGCCAGTTTACCTCTTGTAAACAGTTTGGGTCAAGTACCAAACTCAGTCAAGTGGTGCAAGTAAAGTCGTTTTGCATGACGGAGCTTGTCGTGCCCGTTACCCCCCATCACAGATTTGTTTACTTGACCCCTCACTTGACCAACGTGAACAGATGAAGGCAAGATGGGTCCACGGCCAGTACGTAGCCAAAACAATGGGGGTCATGATGGATAGTTATTTTGGAACTCCGATGGGACGAGAATTCTGTCATTGTTTTCTGTTGCTAGGTGATCCAGTGTCACTTCCAACACTGTTTCGGATTTAACAGCATCCCCCATAACAGTGCCCTCTCGCCAGATCCTTGGAGTTACTAAATCCATCAATCCATCGCCATACTGAGTATCATTCTGTATTCTCGAGGATCTTCGAACTTGAGCTCACTAATCAAGGTGGAAGACGCTCCTTGAGTTCCCCTTCGCACGAGCCAATCACGACTTGCATTATCTCGATTTCGATTTCTTCAATTTCTCCCAACAGAAAAGATGTCACATTTATCAAAGCTTTACGTATCAAAACCCGACTTGCGGCTGTTATTTGAACGACGCGAACGCTTTTGCTCAAGCTGTAGTGAGTCAAGTCAAGCAGAATTAAACCACGCAAGTTCAAAGGCAACTTGCACGCTGCTACTTGACTGTTAACTTGACCACTGCTAACCTGCGATTAGAATGATCAGAATTATTTCATCAATTCATAAAGGCGAATCACTGTTGAAATGTTACCTTTATGATCGCTCTTTCTTCTTCTTCATACCACTTCCTCTCTTTCTCTTCCATGAGCCTAGTTGTTCGTCCTCTCCTCCGTAAGTACCACCTGGTTGATCATGCAATAAGTATTAATTTTACTAGAAAAGTCTTGGAATCTAACATGTCAACAACGAAGACTAATTATCATTTTTATCACCACCTACGCACAACAAAAAACATCAAGCTAGGTTCGCATGGACCGCAATCTTTACCGCACGTAACGGCCGTGAAATCCGGAAGTGTTGGAGGGGAGTGCGGAACTGCGGAAGAGCGTTCACATGGAACACCTTTCCAGAGACGGGAATGCGTTGCTTGGGTTTGAAAGACGTCATGCATGGATAATAATATAACCACCGCATATTATGTTCCATTCTGGACTTTCCTCGTGGCATGTCCGGAAAATATCTACAAATACCGGTGATGCCGGACATCCTGCACATCCCGGACTCGGATGGCCACTGGCCAATCAGATTGCATAACAGACATATTTCCTCATAGTTACGGCTAGAATTCATAGTTATCCTTATCAATTATCATGACTCTCGATACCCATCCTTAGTTAAGAATGAGTACTATTTATACTCTGCCTACATGAAGTTGGTTGATTAATACAATAGTACGTCTGCCACCTACTTGTACAATTCTCTGTAGTATGCTTTACAGTCACGTGGTGGGACGTTCTTTCTCGGCTCAAAATGGCCGATCTTGAATATGGAATTATCATCGGCATCTTTCATCTTCTTCTTCTTGGCCTCATCATCACTGTCATCCTCGTGCAGATCGACTTTCACGCTGCTGGTGACAGTTTGTTCGTTCAGCTTTTTATTCAAACGAACGTGAGTTTCCCTCCAGTCGGCAGCCCACTGGTTCAGCTCTCTGTGCCTTTCCGGCTCCTTCGCCAACATTTCTTTCAAGGCTTCCAACTATGAAATAAGCTTAGTAAGGAAATAATATTGAGAAATTGGAACCTCTGCTACATGGATACGTTTTGTCTGTGCATCTACTAAATATCTGTTTAATGACTATACAAATCTAGAGGCGTATTATTAATGAAATGAACAAGTTTTTGTCAGCAGTCCCACAAGCACCATCTTTATACCAGTGCAGACAGCTAGTACCCATGCAATGGTACGCTCCTACCTACATTCAGCCAATTTCCTCCAAAACTGAAATATATCACACGCAAACAATGGTTATGATTATGATATTGGTTTGAACGATCGAATGATGTGTTTTATGAATTAGTGGCTAGGGGAGCAGGATTTTGGCTTTAGAGATTTTACGATAAATTGAGAGCTTTCCAACGAGTGATTAACGATTTTCGTGAGATGAAAACTAATATAACGACGTTATATTAACCCAGCTACAAATTGGTTGTATGTGAAAACCATTAGAGATCTGCGTCACACATTTTCTGTTGTAACCCAAAATTCACCCTGACCCCCAAGAGAAAACATATCCATGTTGAAATGAGCTGTGTTACCCACTCATTAGTGATAGAATAATACGTAATAATTATGTCATTTCTTTAGATTTTGATAGTGCTTACTTCATGCTTCCTCCACGATTGGTATATCCAAGGGATATAGTAGAATACAATTGATGCGTTCATATCACACGCACCCATCAGACCTTTGGGGAGTGGCAAATTGTGGGAGCTGAATCCTGAAATATTTGCAACAATCGATAACGTGACCGAACCAGTAAAACGAGACGGGACCAGTACAATAAATTACATTCAGTCACAATATTACCAGTGATGCCAACTCCAGCAGCTGGTATGACAACTTTGGGTTCATGGCTTTGCAGAATGAGATCCCAAATCTCCACAGTGCCATCGGTTAGTCCTATTCTGAAGAGACTTGGCTTGAGAGGTGACCATGAGCAGCAGGTTATCTGTTTTCCATAGTAGCGTTTCCATTTTATCGGCCAGGTCTGTGGGGTAAAGAAACCAGTGTTAAGATGATTTAACGTTTAGATACTAAGTCACAGGTACGTACTGTGTGAGAACTGCCAACCATTTCTACAAAGTTCCATATTGCCCACACATGTCCTCCGACGGATAGAGCAACATCACTAATGAATGGATGACGGAGTACTCCAATAATGGGCCCGTCATGCACAGCTGCCATCACTGTGATGTCGAGTGCTGAAAGAATTCAAACCGCAAACAATATTATCAGTGGTATCAACAATATTCAGTATTATGAAACGGTTGTTGTGGCTCTATGAAATGCTTACTTTCGCTATCAGTTGGCTCATTCGGTTTAGGATTTGGAGGCTGTCCATTCCACGAGAGGAGAGCCACAACTCCAAACATAGTGCCAATGAACGCCGTTTGAGAATAAGTGACAAAGTCCTTGGGTTGAGGATCTGAAACGTGGAGAAATGCAATAGAAGACTCGTGGATGGCAAGTCGAGCTACTGCCTTGAGGACTTCAACTTGTCCATTACCCTCACTAGCTTTATTCGTGCCGTCCTCCAGTGAGTTCATGTTCAGTTCACATACTGCATAATATGTTTGGTTCAGGAACTGGCTGCACATTCAGATAAAACCATAAAACCAAAGAGCAGCTTGATGTAATGAACCTCTCATAACCTGGAATATCCTTCCTCAAAGTCCACATTACGATTTCACGTTTGAGTAATAAAATGAATCTCAATCAATATTATTCTATTCGCGTTTTGAATTCAACCATTCGTGCAGTCCCCAGAACTGAACTGAACCTGCACCAAGCATGAGGAACTAGACATGAACCAAACTTGTTCGGTTCAAGCAGCACTGTACAACCCGTTACCAAACTCCTTTAATGTCGACTTTCCAGGTGCGAAACATTGTTTTCATCCAGATATGTACTTCTTGGTAGACTGACTATATACGAGGGTGGATCAGATAAAAACGGGACTTTTTTTAAAAATTTTATTTGTAAGAAAATAAAAACCAGGATATGTCACTTTTCTACAGTCTCCTGCTTTCGTGACGCATTTTTCCCAGCGAGTAGGAAGTTTTTTTATCCCAGCATCAAAAAACGATTAAGGTTGCGTCTGAAGCCAATTGCGCACGAACCCCTCAACCCCCTCATCATCCTCGAATCGTTGTCCCCCTAGCGCTTCTCTAAGCGGCCCAAACAAGTGAAAATCACAGGGTGGTAGGTCAGGGCTGTAGGGAGGATGATCAAGTGGAGTCCAATGCATTTCTTCCAATTTTTGAACAGTTAGAGCTGCAGTATGGGGCCATGCATTGTCGTGGAGGAGGATGACGTCACGAATTGGTTGATTCCGTCTTTTGATGCGATATGCAGCCCTCACCTGAGTCAGTACCTCACAATAGTAGGCAGCATTGATTGTTCTTCGCTCATGCAGAAAATCAATGAGCAAAACGCCTCGACAGTAGAAAAAACAGTTGCAAGGACCTTGCCAGCAGAAAGCCAAGTTTTCGCTTTCACTGGGGCTGTCTCCCCCTTCCTCCACCACTCCATACTGGCTTGCTTCGATTCGGGTGCGGAGCCAAAAATGCTTCCCCTTCTTCCTCAAACCTTGCAAAAAGCCTCTGACAGACCTCCAAACGTATCAACTTCTGATCTGCAGTCAAAAGGCGAGGGACCCATCTGGCACTCACTTTACGGAATCCTAGGTGCTCTGTAATGATCGTTTGGCAGCTCCCATAACTTATCCCTACCTGCTCAGCAATTTCGGAGACAGTCACTCGATCACCTTCAAGAATGTCACGAACCGCTTGAATGTTCTCATCCGTAATGCTGCTCCGGGGACGATGATTCCGACGGTTCCTCATTCTCTACTCGTTCTCTTCCCTCCTGAAACTCTTTGTGCCAGGCAAACACACGGGTCCGTGAGAGGGTTTGGTCCCCGAACTGGGCGGTCAACCTTTGAAAAATTTCCGAAGGTTTGACTCTTTCAAGGGCAAGAAATTCTATGATAATTCGTTGCTCAATGGAAACGGGCACCTTTTGTTCATACATCGCGATCACTACTCATGAAAGATCGTAAAGAGGGAGACGCCCCCCTCATCCACCTTCTAATGAACCTGTCCAAACAATCTTGAAGTGACGGCCCGCTTCTGTCAACCGTCGGCGCTCCGAGGTCAAAGTCCCGTTTACATTTGATCCACCCTCGTAGATATCCAATTATTAAGATACCTAATTTTTGGGTCCGTTTTTGTTTGTAGTCAAAAGTTAATTATGAGCCTATCCAACAATGGTGCTGTTAACCAATAAGCTAGAATGCTAACTTATAACAGACAGTATGATTGCGTTATTCTTACTGAACTGGTATTCCACCAGGTCTGTCATCTTGTCCTTGAAACGAGGATCAGCAGGGTACTTGCGTTTATAAGGATACAGCTTCGTGTGGAACTGAACCGATGAGGCAAGGAGAGAACACTGACTCTTCACCCCCTTTGCATTTTCAGTAAAAGGCTCTTTCAACTGAAAAATATGCACTTAGTAAAGTAAATATTCAGAAAAAATCACAACAAGAGCTACTGAATCAACACTTGGAAGCTATTGCAAAGCTCACCGTATAAGTTGGTATCCATCTATTATGATATTCTGTATACTTCGACGTTAGAGAGACGAGCAGTTCAGGTTTAGGATTTTTAATTTTTCGTGCAATCGTTCGTTCAGCAAACATGTAATCATTCTTGGGCAACGGTTCGCTTTTTAAATCCCAACATTTTATGTCACCGTCAAGAGATGTGGACAGAAATTGTAGCGAATAGCTTTCCGCTATGTCGCCTTCCGCTTGAATGTGGTCGAAATGACCGTGCTGAAACTGTTGGCCAGATGTGTGTATAATGCCATTACGACATTGCTGGAATACGCTGAGCAATAAAATTAACATCAACTCGAAAATGAGTGAGTTGCAACACACTTACCACCAGTTGAGGATGCACCCAATGAATGGAAATTACTTTGGAGTTATGTGCACCGGACATAGTAGATACAGCGGTCTCCCTGAGCTGGCCAGGTACTCTCAACTCCCGGTACCAACCCATGCGACGTTTCTGTAAAAGAAAATGCCAACATAAATATCACATGGTCCCTTGAAAACTATCACAACTTCATAAATCTATCACGCTGGAACAAGGCAGAAAGTTTACCAGTTCTTTTCGTGCGTATCGCTCGAAATTTGAAGGCTCAGATTCATCTCTTTGAAGCAGTTTGCCTTGGAGATCCCAGAGGACGATTTGACCGGATATGGTGCCTGCAGCTAGGAGGTCTCCGTTATGGGGGCTGAAGTTCATGGCAGACACTTCGTACGGACTAACCAGTTTCAACTGTAACACGAAGGCCACTGTTGGAGTACGTAAAGCTTGTTTTCATTACATAACATGGAAAATGGGCAATGAGTTGGATTTGAGTTGGACAGTTGATGGTGTAACAAATTTAAGAGCGAAATAATCTGACTCCAAAATGGTGTGATTTGCCTTTATTCACGAAAGCAAACAACAATAATGCCTTAATGCATACCTAAACGGTGGATGAATTTTGATTTAGAAAATAGCACAGAGGAAAAGGCAAGTAGCAGGAACGGAAAAACCTAGGGAAAAACACAGCTAACTCCTTGTCACATGGGTTTATTATTCTACTGGAATTTCGGGAGCTGAACTTTGGCTCTTTGGTCAAAATCACTTCAGTCTCAAATAAAATATAATAAAAACCAAGGGAGACAATATGAAGGCTGTGTATGGGGTTTTCAGTTGAAATTTGGCGCAGACTTCAAAAATTTCGGTGTACTGGCTTTGCATAAATTGTAAACGTTCGTTCAGCATAAAAATTATTCTTTACTTTTTAGTCATATACAGGTTTTTTTTCCTTTTTATGCGATTTTTTTAGTAATTAGGTAGTTCTTTTCCTACTTAAAAACCTAGTATGGGACCACCAGGGGATGATCCTCTTTCATTTGAAAGAAGATTCATCGGGATCGGTCCAGTAGTTTCGGAATAATAGCTGAATAAAAAGAAAGAAATAGAAACAGGTCGAATTGAGAACCTCCTCCATTTTTGAAGTCTGTTAAAAACGAGGAATCCTGCAGTATACAAATCAGTTTACGGCCCCACTCTGGTTCTCAGCGCAGAATCATAGGGTAGCTTTAGACAGTGCGAATCTGCCTCGCGAGGCACATGCGCGAGGCTGTAGGGCGAGGAAATCCCGCGAGGCGTTGCAGCGAATCTGATGTGAGTAGCGCCCAATGTGCGAGGAAAACTGCGAGCGCTCTGTTACAACGAGGCAACGATGGCGACTGGAGGTCCTTTACTACCGTTAATAATAAATCCGCTAGCTGCCGATTTAATTTTTGCCTTCAATTCCTTCACAGAAATGGATAAATCCTGAGAAATACTTCTCCACGCATCCTCTCTTTTATTTTTATTATGATACAATTTATCTTTAGCGTTCCGCAACCGTGGAAAACCCCTGTATTTTTCCACTACCAATATGCTTTTTTCCTGTTCCATCTTTTCTCTTTCAATTTTTCGTGATGGGTGGAGATTTAAAAAGAAAAATACACAAAATCACTTCTGGTTCGTAAACAAAACAAAAAAAAACGAAAAAAAAAATTAACAATGAGCGCTCTTGTGTTTACACTTTGCGAATCACCAGCCGCGAAACTCCTTTGATGCTCTCCAGAAAACGACTTGAGGCGCTCACCCTGAATCAGCCTCGCGAATCAATATTCGGGGTCTAGAACCTTCTACACAG
The DNA here is from genome assembly GCA_954871275.1 of Leptopterna dolabrata. Lineage (NCBI taxonomy): Eukaryota > Metazoa > Arthropoda > Insecta > Hemiptera > Miridae > Leptopterna > Leptopterna dolabrata. The sequence continues at coordinate 6,406,281 of OX940983.1, read as the reverse complement.
TGCGAGTCTTGACTCGAGCACCAAGCCTCGCGAGGGAGATTCGCACAGTCTAAAGCAGCCTATAGACTACTACCGAACACTAGCCAGATACAAACATACAAAATGCGGTAACTGCATCAGGTAGACGGTAAAACGAGAACAGAGTCCAACCAACCAACCGGGAACAACCTGAACGCCGACCCCTTATGGAACAGATTGGAGGGTGCACAGCTGCGCTGGTTCGGCCATGTTGTAGGGATACCATACAACAGGTGGTACCTATCCTTGTAGGGCCTGTACAACGGCAGAAGACCCATAGGCAGACCCCGTGACAAATGGGAAGAGAATGTTCTAATTAAACTGCAATCCAGTGAGAGCCACAGGAGTCCCAGGGAGCCGACCTGGAGTGCTAGCAAATGACAGAAAGGAGTGGGTCTTCCTTTTGCAAAACCTTTACACTGCAAGGTGGAAGAGGAACGACAAAGTTATTAGTAGAGTCCGGATGTATATGCTTTTGCATATCTAATTCTGAGACTTTATAGTTCATAAGAATCCGTTTTAAGTGGTTATAAGCTGTTTGCAACAATATAAACGCAACTTAGAATATTTCACATATTTTTAATATTTATTTGTTTTCGAGGAACAAAAAACATTTAACAAGTACAACGACCTCTCAGATCACAAGTGGCAATTAGGAAAGACAAGCGTTGACGTATTTCCCTTTCACTGTAAAAACCCAAAAAATCAAATCTCAGTAGCCTACCCGATTTAATTACTGCTCTTGAAGGTGAAGGTATTCGAATGGCCGATTCTGTGGCTAAGACGGAAAAATTAATTGAGGACGACTGAGGAATAAACTGGAAGCGGTACTAAAACGAAATTCTGAAAGGAGAGATAGTTCCACAATGCGAAGTCACGGATCCAAACGGCATAGCAGCTCTGAAATTCCTGCTTACTATTCCGTGTGAAGTACACCGATCCTTTTCTAGGTTGAAAAATGTCTTGACTGAACAAAAGAAGGAATTTTAAGTTAGAGAATCTCGGAAAAACGTTAGTCATTTTATGTAGTAAGTAGTAGTCTCCCAAAGCCGGTTATTGTACGGATATAAATATTTAAGCTTGTATATTTTACAAAATAATGTTACATTATTTTCAACTTACTTACTCAATAAAAATTCGAATAAAAAAAACATGGAAACTGTGTCTGTCCTGTAACCCTGTAAAAGCACCTCCCACCACCTATGGTTCCTATGGTTCTGGTGGCACAGCATTGAAATGGTATCAATCCTCAATAGATTCGTAAAAACTTATTTTCATCTTGATTTCAAAGAAATAATATAAAAATAATATTTTACTTTCAAAAAAGAATATTTTGGCCTTGAAAAAAAGGATGCATATGGGCACTGAAAAAAGAATTAAATCCGGACTCTAGTTATTAGAGTCAAATTTGCATAGAAAAAATCACAGGTACGCAAAAAGCAGTTCTGGATTGATTACCAGTGGCTCCAAATCATTGTGTATACTCCAAATGTAAATGCTATGAGTGGGACCGGTTTCAACAATTTCGTATTCTTTCGCATGCCTCTCCATTTCTTCATCATCAGAGACTTCTATGTATTTAGGACGTTGCTTCTTCTTTTTATCTATTGAGATTCTGCTCCTGTTTGACCTGAAAATGAAAAACATGATTCATTACTCGAAGACACGTGAGTTGAAATACCTGTGGCTTGTGGCAGAACAATCGTGGCAAAATATGGTACAATAGCACACGATACGGAACAAACGAAAAAATGCTATGCATGTTGAAACAGCTTACGTTAAAGATGAAATCGATACAGAGTCAGAAGATTTGGAAATGGTTGAACTCCTTTTGATGCTTGGCCGTCTGTGTGCACTTCCTCTCGACATGAGGCTAGAAAAGTACAAAAGCGTGAGTCTTCGAAACAAGAACGGACAGGCAGGTAATCAGTACTAAAGGATTTTTTTGGTGCGTTTTGGTTTATTATTCTGTGAATAGTACACCTAAATATTCGTTCAGCAAAAAATTTTTATAACACCCCCTCAAAATGACAACCCCCTTTGAGAGGAAAAACTTTTATTCCCATGACAACGGTCACAAATAACAATAATAATAATGAAGTAACTGAGCGAATTCTGTAGGTAATAGGTAGCCTACTAAACACCTTGTCATACATATCTACTTCATTTTCGGTATAAAAAATTCGTGCTTTCGCACACAGGCTCGAATTGGGCCCTAGTTGTGCCCCGAAACTTTGCAGCCGGATCGAAATATACCCAGGGGTGTTATGGGTGAAAAATGGGGGTAAAAATCGGGTGTTTTGGTGTTCTATTAACATGAGCTTGTGAGGTATCGTTTTCCATGTTTTTTAGGGCGAGAAGTCCGAATTTTAAATTTACTTTGACCGAAGACTGAAGAACTGATGTTTTAACGAAGGTTAAGCACCCAAATTTCATTTTTTATGAGTCAAAAACCTGGGATATTGTCTGGAATCACCAAATTTGTATAATAACACTAGATGTAGTATCAGCAGGTGAATCAAGACAATTAAATGGCACTTTCAATTATCAAAGATAATTTTTACAACAAAATAGGAGTCTAATTCGTGTTTTGGGAGCCAAAATTGGTGGAAACCATCAAAAATAGCCATTTTAATAATTGCGCATGAAAGAAACAATAAATGAACAGCCAACATTTCTGTAGGTATGTGCAATAGAATAATAAACCCAAGTGACAAAGATTTTGCAGTGTTTTACCTCTTCCTCTGCTTTTTGCCTTTTCCAGTTGTGTGTACTCTGTATCCAGTTCTACATAAAACAAAAACCAGCATTAATTGGACGCACTTATAAGAAGGAAGGTGGTACATGAACATAAGGAAAGCAGCAATACCTACCGTTTTACACGGAGGAACGGGCAGTATGTTTTCGGCCTGGGTATCTCAAGCAACGGCCCACCATCCACGAGCGCTTGCATGAAATGCCTCCTGAAAACAAACATTTAATGCGCCATAAATTGCTTTAATGTTTCTCTAGTTTGATTTAAACAAATTTACTTCTTTTTTTGGTTTATTATTCTGTGAATAATACACCTATGTATTCGCTCAGTAAAAAATTGTTATAACACCCCCTCAAAATTTCTTCTTTTACATTTCAAGGTGCTTAGATTCCCAAAATGCAATGTCCGTCCGCCGTGTCATCCACATCTCCTTCAATTTCGGTCTAAAAAAATTCGTTCTTCCGCACACATGCTCCATTTGGCCCCGAAACTTTTCAGCCCGCTCAGAATATACCCAGGGGTTTTATGGGTGAAAAATGAGGGGGGGGGGGGGGAGGAATGGTTTTTTTTTGTGTTTTAGTAACAACATGAGCTTGTGATGTATCTTTTCCCATGTTTTTTAGAACAAGGAGACCGAATATGAAGACAATTTTGACCAGAGTGGAAAATCGAGGTTTAACGAAGTTTCAACCTTAAATTTATGTTAAATTTTGGTCTAAAATCGTCGTTCTTCCGCAGTTTGGGTCGACATTTGGGTCCTTGTTGTGCTCCGAAGCTCGGCAGCCCGATCAAAATACACCCAGGGGTGTTACGGGTGAAAAATAGGGGTTTTCGAGGGTTTTTTTTCGTGGTTTTAGTGAACATGAGCTTGTGAGGTACCGTTTTCCATGTTTTTTAGGGCGAGAAGACCGAATATGAAGTTGATTTTGACCAAAGAGTGAGAACTGAGGTTTAACGAAGGTTCATCTTCCAAAATTCGTTTGTTATGACCAGAGCCCTTCAAATGCCATATTGCCATGGCGCCATACAAAAATGCCATATTCTGCAGATTTTTTTGTAAAATGCCATATTCGGCCGATTTTTGGGAAAATGCCATGTTTGTGCCATGTTTTGCCTTTTTTTCGCCAAACTGCTTCAAAAAAATTAAAAAAAAAATTAAGTGAAAATTTCTGAATGACATGATGTTTCTCGAACCCTGAGGCCATTAGTGTAGAGGGATTACTAATGCCTCTAACCCTTTTGGAATGGGGTGCTTCCACGGGTCGCCACTCTGTCTGGTGAGGAAGCCACTCTGAAGGAAGGCTGGGAACCGGCTGATGTCGTCTCTATGAAATACGCCCCGGCAACATCAGCTGATGTGGAGAGGACTTTCTCAAAAATGAGATACCTTCTGAGTGATCGACGGCTGGAATTTTCAATGGAAAGCGTTGCACATACACTTGCGGGTGGGAATAGGCCCTTGGCCCCCCCACTCGCGTCACCCCGTGGCACTTTTTACCCCCCACGGGTGATGATCACCCATATAATTATTATAATAATTAATTATTTGTATAAAGCTTTGTAAATAAAATCAATTATTTAGCATAAATAACTTAATGTTGTGATATTATCGGCTCAGAATAGCTGGGGTGGTTGGAGAGGGTTGAAAAATAAGTGCCATATTGAGAGAAATAAGTGCCATATTTGGGCCTAAATAAGTGCCTTATTGCCATATTTTTTAGGGCCCTATTTCACAGAAATAAGTGCCATATTGTGAAGGGCTCTGGTTATGACTCAAAAACCTGGGAAATTGTCTGAAATTACCATAAACTTGTATAATAACAATAGAAGTTTCAACAGGTGAATCAAGACAATTCAATGACACTATCAATTATCAAAGATAATTTGTCAAAAATAGGAGCTAATTTCGTGTTTTTGAAGGCCAAAATTGGTGGAAACCATCAGCAGTAGCTATTTCAATCATTCCATATGACAAAAACAATAAATGTATTTCCATAATTTCTGTAGGTATGTCAAGTAGAATTTTCTTGAGGATTTCAGCTCTCACCTGTGAACGACGGTCGCCTCTTCTTTAAGGGAGTAACCGAGAATCCAGTTATTCATATCCCAAACTATGCTGAGAGTTTTTGGCTCCTGAATGATTGGAACTGAATCTTTCTCTAGAAATGGCCTGACTAGATCTTCAAATCTATAAAAAACACAAAAAGCACAATCAAACTGTCCCCCCCCCACGTTTCCGTTGTGTAATAATTTGCAACGTTTTTCGACTTACTTGACGATGGAGGTTTCTTCAGGAGCATCTGAATCTGCGAATTTGAACAATGCAGTTATTAATTTGGTTTAATCCATGAATCGACACTAGAAAGGTACGGAAATCAATAGGTAAGTAGGTACCACTCAAAACAACCTTTATTTTATTCTATCCAAGGCCTGGCTACATAATTTCAAGGGGAAGCCGAATATTATGTGAGTACCTGGAGGAACACTGGAGTACTCGTCAAGTCTGAACTGAAAAATTCATTATATCAATAGTTAGGTACTCGTTTTGCTATAAACCCGCAAATTTTGTCTTGCTTTGCAGTCTTGTCTTATAGCCGGAGCTGTACCTTGTATATAAGGTCTTCTTCGGGGTTATACGACTCTTCATCATATTCATAGTCCTCATACAGAAATTCTCTGGCAAACTCCATTTCTTCCAACTCGGGTCTGCTCTCTTCGTATTTCTTCTCCAGGTAGATTTCTCTATCCCTCACTCGCTAAAATGAAAGATATGAATAGATGCGGCGACCATTAATTTTGAGTGTGGTCGACCTACCTGCATTTGCATGGCCATACTCAGCGAACTATTCAACTAATCGCATCCTCAATGATCCACTTCCATATGCACAATCGAATTTACCGTTTTGCCAGGTAATTTTCAACAGGGGGGGCCTATTCACTAAGTGAAAGAGACATCTCTTTTCGGTCAGACTCTCTTTTGGCAGAAATGATTTTTATAGTATCCACGACAGGGTTATTCAGTAACTTCTAAAAGAGAGAGTTGGCGGCCATCTTGGCATTTTCAATCTCTTTCAGAGCTAATTAGGTGTCTTTCCTCGAAAGAGAGAGTCTATTTCTCGTTTGTTTGACAGTGATAAATCGTGTAATATCCTCGTTCATCCGCAACCACATCGGTAATTTTGATCGTGTGTTTTTTTCATTTCATAAAGGCAAGTCAGTTTTCATTAAAAATATATATATATTATTGATTCATGATAAAAACGTCTACCTAAAAGTGGCTGTTCATTAGGTGTAGATATAATACAAGCATTGAGCCCCCTAATTCGACTTTTTCTGTTTATAACTGACTTTTTTTCAATTTCATTTAAACTTTTATCCGATTCATGAGTAAAATCGTCCAAGTATGGAATGAGGTAGGTAGGTACCCACTGAATAGGTATTACTAAGAAATGCGTTCATTATTAAGGAATTGAACTCCCAGGGGCACAAACATCTCACACTTCATGGATACTATGAGATTTTCATGCATTAGGATCGATATCTCTTTCTCAAGGTCACTGGAGCTATTCTGTAAAATAGACAAACTCCGGAGACATTGGAAGAGACTATCTCTCCCGGGAGATTTTCAAAATAGATAATCTCTTTCCACTATATCTTTTAGTGAATAGGCCACAGGATTGATTTAACTGCCTAAATGAACTGAAAACCATTGCTTTTTGATGTGTAACATGAATACGAACCTGTGCATGTTCCAGAAATAGGATTGTCAATTTTCCAAGTTTATAGTTAGTCAAGTCCTCTTTTTTGTCGAAATTTTCCAGCATTTCGTGGCAAGACGCTTTCCAGAGTGCGGCTTCAACGACTTCACTGGCCAGGAGTAAAGGGTCGATTTTTGGGATATGCTCCTCAGGTTTCGAGGGCTTGACTTCATAATCTGAATCGTCCGAATCAGATTGGATTTCTTCATTTCTAAAAATCACGCTGTCCCCATAAGCCACAGCTACTGTCCCTAAGAAACACAATAAACGGTAAGGGCTAGACAGAGGATTGCTGTTGAATGAGAAATAGGAGAAATAAGGAAAACTGTAAAAAACAATTTCTACGCAGTACAGACATTTCTGGCTGTTGCCATCAAGTCCGCCATCCGGCGTTGCATATTTACCGCAAAGACCAGGATGCCAGGCGGTGCAGGTGATGTACTTGTTTGGGTCGCACATCGTGTTGACGAGGGTCAGAAAGTGAACGTACGTTTGGGTCGCAACAACGCCGGATTTTTTCCCCTCTTTGACCAAGTACTCGTAATCGTCCTTATAAAGATCGTACTCACCATTGTACGTCAAAGCTGACATTATTCTAGAAAGAGAACACCGGTATAGACGTAGCAGATAACACGCAACAGGTCACTACAACCCCAAAAAGGGCATAATGTGTTATCTTGAGAAAAACTGTGAACCACCAATCAAACACCCTGTTTGAGACCACCCTGTATAAACGGATGCTTACTTGTCATACTGCCTCTTCAACTGCTCAGCCAATACATTTTCGTCCAAAGGTGCTTGATTTTGGATTCTTTCTTCTTTCTCCTGAGCGTCAATTTCAGGATTAAACTGAGTGGATGCATTCATCGGGATTTCTGGGATCGTTTGGGCTGGAGCATCGGTCATTTTGGGTGCAACCTAAAGACGTAAAACTTATCAACAATAAAGCACCAGTAATTGACACTCATCAATAAGAACTGGGTGCCAAAAATATCGCAAGCTGTGGATTCATCACAGTGAATGAAGTGGGTGACTGGAAAATAACAGTGGCATTTCTCTGGTGTGTAAAAGAATTCCTGGGTTTGCAAATTCTCTGTCATCTCCAGAATTCAAACATCACCTGAGTGTAAGTGTGAACAGCGACAGCTTCGACTAATTTGTATTTCGACCTGCCACGGTCAATGATACTACAGTGAGTTTGAGCGTTGCTGTCTGCGTCCAATTCGGAAAAATTCAATGGTTTCAAGCGATTCATTCGGTCAATTTTATTGCCCACCCATTCGTAGCTGATCTGTAATCAAACGAACCAGATATAAGACGTTGAAAACTATCACATTCTCTTGTTGAATGAGCAATTTCAATTACTCAGCAATTAATTATTAGCGATGTTATTTACCAAGGGTCGATTATTAACAGCCACATCGGCTTTCAGCTCTTCTTCCGAGCCCAACGCTTCCCAAGAGCCGGGCTCTTTGGTAAACGAATTATTGATGTAATCCATTATCCTCTTGTGCATAGCTTTCAGCTCTTCCAAAACTGCTGTCTTCCCTTCTTGTGTAACACAAATGTAGTAGTTGGTGAGATTTTTCAAATTCGACGTGTCAAGCCCGATAAGTACCTCTGAATCACGGAGCATCTAAGTTTGAGAGCAGGGAAGTTATGATTTAGCTGCTGTTGGTAACAGTGAAAAACAAAACGTAGGTACACAATCTACTTATGACTTGCACGCTACGAAATGTTGATACTTTTTTTTAATGAACCTTCAAGTTATCGGCGAAAGGATAAAAAGGAGATTTGTCCTTGAACTTTTTAACGTGTTTCAGTAGAACTCCCTTTGGGACTGTTTTCCAAGGTCTATCCAACGACAGTCCCTCAGTACTGAACTCTATGCGCAATGACCTTTGAATTTCATCCGAAAGATGTATGTTGACGATGTAGGGTATATCTCTTTTAACTCCTGAATTAAAATGACATGAACATTAGAATGGTACATCCAGCTCATCTTACAACTATCAGTTCTGAGACATAGGCACATGGACAGTCACTATCCTAGACATGGTTGTCCTCAGGTTCACAACAGGTTGCTGCTGTGTAGTACGTAAGCGAAGTTTAAAGTGATCTGTGCGACGAACTGTTGGTACTTCAAAGTAGAAATTTGAATAGGGAAAATGTTCCTTCAACTAACCTTTTCTGAGCAAAGACTGGAGGTACGTTTCTGGCGCGTTTTCGTCTTTAAGAGCTCTGAATATGTCCATGATGAAATGGTTTACTCAAAATGGTATTATAGATTATCTTGATGCAATGGTTAACCTACGTAAAAGATGAGTTACTCAACATGTTGCAGTCAGTGCTGTTTCATTTTTTTTTTTTTTTTTAAGTCGACCAACTGAAAAAAGAGGAACAGAATTTTTTTCTGCATCTGAAATGATTAGTTCAACTTAGTTACCTACCTACCATCCAAAAACTTTGGTCAGAAGCTCAGCAAATGGATCAACACGAGCTTTAAAAAATTCGAAATTCAGTTTGCACTACTCCTCAAAAGAAATGCGATGATCATCCAGTCACCAGATCCAGGAAAGGTGTCAGAAGCTACACCCTCGATTCAAAATTGGCAAAGCCCGAATTGTGCACCATGGCAGCAACAAGTTACCACCGGACCGAGCATCAGCTAATCAGCGTCCATTATGGACAAAAAGACCACCAGCATGGTTGAAAGACTGACTGCCATTAGGAAAAGAAGTAACATTTTGGAATTTGATGGCAAATGGATCTTGAACTTCAGCTAAATAAATTATAAAACAACCAAAAAACGCTGCAAATCCCTGCACAACGGTTTATTATTTTGTACAGAATACCCTTCTGTTACAGATCACAGCTCTCTGTATAGATAACCCGTCTATATAATATTTACTACTCTATACATATTATGTGGATCGCAGAGCACAAGGATGGCTCAACTGTCATACTGAAGGACATGAGAAACAATCCAAGGTGGCAACTGGTGTGAATATGGTAACACAGATTAGTGTACATAAGCAAAATTAAATGTTCGAAAATAAAGTACCGACATTGTCAACCATCATGAAGAGGAGGGATCTAATAGTTGCAGAGACGGAATATCAACAACTGAAGATATTTTGAGGAAATGGTAGACATTTGGGTTGGGGAAATGCTTGCTTCAGCGGAAATCAAGCGTGGGAGACATGAAGTACCTACAGGACAATTGCTGTGATATGTCTCGTTTCACCAGGCGGGATCCCACAGAACATGGGTTCTACAGAAATACTGAGCAGTGCAGCAATCAGCAGCCATGACTGGCTCCAATTTGTAAGCACAACTGAGGCAGCTAACTACTTCTTTGCAGCTATCAGTTCATTGGCATGTCAACCAACCCCGCATTCAAATTGTTCCAATATCTTTTGCCCCCGTCCATGGTCAAATCTTGACCTGAAAATTGGTCCTACGTAACGTTCATGTTTTCATGTTAGAACATGGCGAGATTGATCCACACCAATACCACCCCATGTACACATAAATCTTACGAAAGTATACGTCTTAGAAGTAAGTATTGAGGAGACTGTGATGCAAATTAAAAACTCACATTTGTGATGATCACAGCAACTAAGGATGATTACGAGGTAGGTCACCTACCAACTAGATAAAAACTAGCAGCAGCAGCAGCAGTCGATGCGTTGCGTGTCTTAAAATGATCAAAACACTGAAAAATTGACTCGACAGAAAATTCAATACTGGCATCCACAACAAACAGTATTTACGTAACCAAGGAAATGTGTGTTTAATGGAATTCTGACAAGATGACCACAGTCTTGCTTCTTTGTTACTACCAGAAATGATGGGTGGCAGCTTGGATAAGAAGAATGGAGGTGAGAAACTCACCCCATCCATCCAAACGTGTCCATAGTAACAACCAAACAAGTAGTAGGGATGGGCGTTTCTGTTCTTTTTTCGAAACGAAAGAGTTCGTTTATTGTATGAAACAGTTTCGGGAAAGCTGTTTCAAAATAACAGCTTTGGCAACAATAACACCAAGAAATTTTGGCTCACTGCCAAAACAACAGAACACGAAACTGTTTCTTCGTGTTTCCTGCTGGGAAGCTGTATCTCGCAACAGAAACGGTTTCATAACACCCGCCCCCCCCTACAACGAAAATGTTTCTTCGTTTTTCCTGCTCCGAAGCTGTCACCAATGGAAACGGTTTCGAATCAACAGTATTTTTTCCCCTACATCAGAATTTTTGTTTTATTATTTTCAATAGTGAACCTTTTGGAATATACCACGGCAATTGGCCTATTGGCAACCTTGGGACCCGAAATCGAATCAAGACTGTAACACTTCATTTCGTCTGTGGCCGTTCTTTTGAAACAGCTGTTTCAGGTTTTGAGAAACTGTTTCGTCGTTTCTTTTCAAGAAACTGTTTCGAAGAAAGTTTCACGTTTTTTCCCATCCCTAACAAGTAGGCATAAATCATAAAAGTAGTTATCAATCAATATAAGTAAAACACTATGACGTTCATGATAAACTATTACATTAATCCAATACCTAGTCTCATTTGATTTATTAGATATTTGTACTTTATCCACCTAATTTTCCGTGGTTCAGAAATAGGATGTGAGGTACGAAGCTTCTCAAAGGCATGGCGATGGTTTTAATTTTAAAACCAATATTTTTGTTTTCTAGTCTCAATTGCTAGGCACGAGTTCAGTGCATGAACTGAAAAGAGTGAATCAGTGCATGAACTGAATCACTGGAACGCCAAGAACTATTCAGATACCTAACAGCACTAGGTGTTTTAATACGTCAATACCATTTCTTTCTTTATAAAGTTTTCTTTTGTTCATTTACACTTTTGTAAATAATGTACACTATGAGCAGCAGCCCTATCTACATTAAACGATTTTACATTTACCTGGAAAACTGCTGCCACCTTCCTTTTGTGCTTGGCCATGGTTGTGTGGTCTTCTATTTCTACTTATTCATTCTCTGTTCAGCAGATTTTCTACATCCATTATATAATGTAATTTCAAGATAAAATAACCCGCACTTTAGCAAACTAGAAGAACGTTCCCATTAAGCAAATTTCGGTTAAGTAATCAAAATAAGTAATGAAAAGTGGATTCGGTATTTCTCAAAAATCCAGTTATTAACAACTGCGGCTGAAAACAACTAAAAGCACATAGGCACAGCGATGTCAAGGCTAGTGACTACCTTATAAGACAGCAGAGAAATGAAAATTAGGGAGGTTACATGTGGCAGAGGGCTGGCTACCTTTTCAGTTCAGTGCAAGGCCCTGCCCCTGGGCGACTGCAGCAAGTACCAAACTGTGTAGACTCCAAATCGCTGGAATGTGTTATGCCTGCACAGGTTATATAGCTTTCTTTCTTTGTAGAGGCCTAAATAAGGCAATACACATCAGTAAGTTATAATAATTATAGGAACAAACTAGTATATAATAAATAAACTAATTGATTGTATAGGTAGGTACTACAAATAAATATTGTGAAATAGGAGCCGGCCAGTTCATGCTCGATCAGTTTCATCTTGATAGCTTTCTTGTGAAGGGCTTCAAAGATAATGAGCGTATGTGCAGCGGAAGATGGTTGAATAGCCTACATCCAACCTGCAAAGGGCTCCTCATCAATGATGTGGTTGATAGCAGACTGGCACAAATCAAGCTTCTTTCTCGTGTCGTATCCATGTCGATCCGATGCTTTTGAGATGGCAGGTAGATTTCCTCTCGTGTAAACTAGGCAAGCAAGAATGTAGAGACTAGGAAGCGTTAGAAATCCTCGGGTACGGAATGTGCCTTTGGTTGAAAAGCAGCCTGCAAACAATGTGGATCGCCCTTTTGCAGACGAAAAGTGCTGCTTGCCTGTGATGAGTTACCCCAAAGTAAAATGCAATAAGCTGCTCTACTTTGGAAACAGGCAAAGTAAACTGTGCGAAGCACATCCTCAAAACAAAGGAAGCACAAGGCGCCGCAACATGAAATTCACAGAGGCCAACCTTGAAGATAACTGTTCCACGTGTTTAAGCCAAGAAAGCCTGTTGTCTATTTCCAATCCCAGGTGGTTCACATGCTGTTCCAAACGGCCATTGAGGTTAAAATCAAGTTCCTCCGTTTTTTCTTTATTTAAAAGCGGTGAGTTAGCTGAACACCTACGCTCAATTAATTCACCCTTAATTTCCAAGCTTTGCCTCACAGCATCCGGTGATGTGCCCGCATTTATAGATGCAATATCATCAGTGAAGAGGTAAAGCTCGTTGAAGGGTACTCGGGCAGAGCGACTGGGTAGAACTTTTTACTGCACGTGCGCACACTGTAACACAGCGAGTATGAAAAACCTGTAGAGTTCAGTTCATAAGTAATCACTTCCTTCTAAGGCGAACTAACAAGAATATCTGAATTATTCAAACACCAGCAAACCAACCGTTTGGTAAACAAATCTACATTGTGTGAATAACAGCTGGCATAGGTACAATCATTATTTTAAAGAACTAATTCAAGCAGGGGCTACAAGTTTTGGATGGATAATTATGATAAATTGATACTTAGTCGGGTACATGAGCTATTTTCTCGTTACACATTTTAAATCAGCGTTTATTCATCTCTCAAGAATAACAAGGCATTTTTTATTCAGGTAATAAAAATGCAAAATATTGAATAGTAAAAAGTCTTTGGAAGCTGAAAAGTCGTAGGTATCAGCAACTAGCGGACTTTCGGGAAATGATGTATCTATACTCGAACACTTCACGGTCGTGATGATGAGGTGCTAAGGCTCGTAGAAGCCCCTCGTCATGAAGATCCTATCCTCGAGATCATAACTCGTCCTTTAAAGACCAGTTTTCCACTGAAAACCAGTATCCTCTGAAATGCAAGAAGAAGCAAATTAATTGAGCACATTCAACCACCTTCGAGCACGCAATATATCAGATTTTCTTACTTGAACGTGTTTGAGGTCTTTAAAATATATCTGTGCGATACTTTCGGTTTTTTCAGGGTGAATAGTGATTCCGGTCACATCTTCCCGGTTCATCCCAAGCAGCCCAACGAATAATTCGTTGACCACCTCCTCAGCAGTGGTTCTGAAATCAACGATTATATATTTTCGAAAGGTAGCACTTGTATAACAGATTCGTCCACTTTATCAAAAGGTAGTCAGTCAACGTGGTCCTATTTTTCAAATTCCCCACTCTGGAAAGGTTGAAAAATTTTGTAAATTGAAATAACCCTTTTTGAATTCAATGTTTTTTAAAGTAATAAATGATTTATCGCCTCGGGATACCTGACCACAATGAGGAACAAAATTTTTTATGTAAACCAAAGAGTATTATTTCTGTTTCAATAATCAGATGCTTCATGCAGTAAACCTTAGGTTTCATTATTTATTCAAGCCAGTTCACTCCTTGAAGCAGGCTGGAAATGACTGACACATCCACCCACAGTTACACCAGGTACGCACCAGGAACACTTGGTGAAGGTCTCCAGATAAGATTACAACATGCATAAGCACCGTCTGGATGTGCCCACACTTCGATTAGTAACAACGACACACGAGCTCATCCATCAGCCGGCAGATAGATGAAGTTTCTGATCACATTAGGAACACCGAAAACACCAAATTGTAGCGTAAGGATCAACCAAACATGATCATGACGGTGATGGGGAACTATCGACAGCACTATTGAGTTTTGGAGTATCGGGACTATAGATAGTTGACAATACTATCGCTATCAAAACAAACGAATGACGTTTAAAGAATCAGAAGAAAATAGAAATCTGTCAAAATTGAAAAATAAAAAATAAAATAATGGAGTCAATTGAGATGAAAAAAATGATAGGTAGTAGATTAATTCACAATGGCTTTTTCTGATGGTTAGCTGACTCCTAGAAAACTGTAAGAAGCCATCTCGATGAAGCGTAAGAACCGTAAGAAACCATGATCCAATACCATCTCGATGAAGCATTTAAGAAGGGTTTGAGTTTGATGATGGTTGGGAATCAAGAAAGCAGTGCATGTTCAGTTCTCGTCCGCCCTGTTCGCACACTATTTTCTGACTGTATAGTATCCATGAACGGCTGTTTGCAGTTTCCCGACTATCCAAAGCCAATTTTCTGATCGCAATTCCAGAACACGGAAGTTAAGCCCCAATTACACCTACGAGTACTGGGCCGAGACAGTGCATTCGGCAGAGTAAATCACAGTGTGATCGGCCCAGACAGTATTCGACCTAGTAACCGGCGAGTGATTTTGGGATAGTCAGTGAATAGAACCATGTTCTATTCTCTCGGCCGAGTAGGGACTCCCCACCACTCATCCACTGGCTCGGTTGCTACTCGGCCTCCCACTCGGCTAGTGTAATCAGGTTCGGCAGGCGAGCGCGCCTTTTGGTTTATTATTCTGTGAATAATACACCTATAATTCTCTCAGCAAAAACTTTTTATAACATCCCCTCAAAAATTTTTCTTTTACCTTTCAAGGTGCGTAGATTCCATAAATCCGCCGTACCATCCATATCTACTTCATTTTCGGTCTAAAAAATTCGTTCTTTAACACATAGGCTCCACTAGGGCCCTAGTTGTTTCCAGAAACTTTCCATGTTTAGGTTCTAACGAAGTTTCAGCCTTAAATTTACGTTAAATTTTGGTGTAAAATTGTTTTTCCGCACACAGTTTGGGTTCCGATTTGGGAACACATTTGGGTCCTAGCTCGGCTGCCCGATCGGAATACACCCAGGGGTGTTATGGGGGGGGGGGGGGGGAATGGGTGTAATAATAATTTTTTTTCACAACTTGTGAGATATCGTTGTCCATGTTTTTTTTAGGGCGAGAAGACCGAATATGAAGTTGATTTTGAGTGAAGAATTGAGGTTGTACGAAGGTTCAGCTCCCAATATTCATTTTTTTATGGGTCAAAAACCTGGGTAAATGTCTGAAATTACCGTAAAGTAGTACAATAACACGACAATTAGTATTAACAGGTGAATCAACACAACTAAATGACACTATCAATTATGAGAGATAATTTGTAAAAAAAACTCTACTACTCGGTAGGTGTAATTTATTAGGCCTTTAGGGTGGACAAAAACTGACCACACAGTGCCTTCTTGATTCCCAACCATTATCAAACTCACAACACTTCTCAAACGCTTCATCAAGATGGTAGTGGATCATGGATGGTTTCTTAAAGTTTTCTAGGAGTCAGCTAACCGTCAGAAAAAGGCAGTGCGAACAAACCTTACATTATAGGGGAAGACTGAGCTCCGAGGAGGAGTCATGATTCAGAATATTTTTCAAATTGTCATCTACTCACCGGAAGAACATGAACTAACGAAGAAGTGGCCACAGCATGCCGCTAAACTAGTTTACTGCATGAAGCTTCCAACCAACTAAGGGCGGTACTCCACTTGAACCGATACCGAGTGACCAAGCGTATTCGGCCATTCATGAGCAACTGATCCCATTGCGGTAAAATACACTAGAAGGCCTCCACTGTAGGCCTCCATTTGAGAGGTGGACTTTGAGCGATACCAAACGACGAGCGACGGATCCCGATCGGATGGGATTGGTCGCGTTTTCAAGCGAACCAGCTCCCAAACCCCTCATTTACCACCAATACAACCCCGCACTTCATTTACACGGAACTGCACTGCTGTTCAGTCGCCTCTAATGGAGGACCCCAGTCGCCTCGTGTCGCTTCCTCAAAGTCACCTCTCATCGCCTGATTGCCCAGTCGCCCGCTATCGCTTCCTGAGGAGGACCAGCCTAAGAATCCTCAACTCTGACAACAAAATTAAAATAACGAACAAATTCGAATAATTTAAATCAAACCTGTTCGGCAAGTTTTCAACTATGACAAAATGCAAGATTGATTTTGGTGACACTGAGCTGGCTGGTACTGAACAAGGCGCCATCATTCTGTGGACGAGGTGTTCGGTTCTTCTGATCTCCTCGCTGTGGCTGCTGTCGTCTGACCCACTATCTTCAACTTTGATGACAACATTGGGGTCAAAAGAAGTTCGAGATTTCGAATGACTGACTTTGTTACCTACGAAAACAGAAGTAACTTGGTGATAAAGAAGATCACTGAAAACGTAAGTTCTTAACATGAAACCACCTTAACAATAAATTCGAAAGAGAGATAAATACATCGGATGGATGATTTTGACCAGTAAATCAGTGATGGTTATGGCTCTCCTGGTTATGGATCCTGGTATAACAAGCCAGTCAGTAGAGGTACTGTATGATGCAAAAGATGGTTTAGAGGCTTTTATTTTGTTTACTTGTATAAATAATGGTACCAACACGTAAAAAACAAAAATGGTAACACAGCCGACCTCCGGGGACATTCTGGCAGCCAAAAAACCCCGAAATTTTGGCTTTGGGCTTTCAACATCTAAACTGTGCATCTTACAAATCGAACTCGTACCAAAATTAAAGAGCATTTAATTCCGCGTCGTATCACCTCCTTAAAGATTAAAATTGGTTTAGCAGTTTGTCAGAATCAGCAGTCAAAATTAGGCAAACTTTTCTAACTGATCTTGACTGAAAAATGTGTTATACCCAGTTTCACACGCCTGTAATAAAAGTTATTCCAAATAAAAAATGCGATATAAGTGAAGTTGTAGAGCATCAAATTCTGCGTTAAGAGCACCTCTATTTTTATTAAAACATTGAATTCTAACTCTTTTAATAATTAATCAAATTTAAAATAGGATAGAACTAGAGGTGCTCTTAACGCAGAATTTGATGATCTACAGCTTTAGTTATACGACATTTTTCATTTGGAATAAGCGCTTTGGTTAATTATTCTGAGAATAATATACCTATGTATTCGCTCAGCAAACAATTTTTATACCCCCCTCAAAAGTTTTTCTTTTACGTTTCAAGGTGCGTAGATTCCAAAAATGCAATGCCCGTCCGCCGTAAGATCCGTATCTACTTTATTTTTTGTCTGAAAAATTCGTGATTTCGCACACAGGCTCCATTTTTGGGCCCTAGTTGTGTCCCGAAACTGAAATCACCACAAATTTGTATAATAAACTAGATTAACAGGTGAATCAAGACAATTAAAGGGCACTATCAATAATCGGAGATAATTAGTAAAAATACAAATAAATAGGTGACTCATTCGTGATTTTGGGGGCCAAAACTGGTGGAAACCATCAAAAATAGCCATTTCAATAATTTCACATGAAAGAAACAATAAATGAACAGCCAACATTTCTGCAGGTACGCCTAACAGAATAATAAACCCATGTGACAAGGACTTTGCAGCGTTTTTGTTTTTTACTTGTTTGCACCCATATATTACAAGTTGAAAAAGCGGAAGTTCCTACACCGCCTTTTGCATTACACAATACCTCTACTGACTGGCCTATAAAGGTAGACCTGGGGGCCTATTCACTAAAATAGATAGTGGAAAGAGATTATCTATTTTGAAAATCTCCTGGGACAGGTAGTCTCCCCCGAGAGACAGTCTCTTCCAATGTCTCCGGGGTTCGTCTATTTTACAGAATAGCTCCAGTGACCTCGAGAAAGATATATGGATCCTAATGCATGAAAATCCCATAGTATCCATGAAGTGCGAAATGTTTGTACCCCCGGGAGTTCAATTCCTTAATAATGAACGCATTTCTTAGTAATACCTATTCAGTGGGTACCTACCTACATCAATCCGTACTTGGACGTTTTTACTCATGAATCGGATAAAAGTTTAAATAAAATTGAAATTATAAACAGAAAAAGTCGAATTAGGGGGCTCAATGCTTGTATTATATCTACACCTAATGAACGGCCACTCTTAAGTAGGTAGGTACCTACCTCAACCCGTACTTGGACGTTTTTACTCATAATTCAATAATTATGTATATATTTTTAATGCAAATTGACTTGCCTTTATGAAATGTAAAAAACACACGATCAAAATTACCGATGTGATTGCGGATGAACGAGGATATTACACGATTTATCACTGTCAAACAAACGAGAAATAGACTCTCTCTTTCAAGGAAAGACACCTAATTAGCTGTCTCTCTGAAAGAGATTGAAAATGCCAAGATGACCGCCAACTCTCTCTTTCAGAAGTTACTGAATAACTAGAGATGTGTCGGTCGTGAGTGACCTTGTCTCAAAGACCTTCTCTTTCAAGTGAACTGGTCCCAAATGACCTGCCGAGGGAATTTCGCAGTTCACCCGTTCGCCGTTCACTAAGGTTTCCCCCGTGTCTCGGGCCCTTCCATCCCTCCAACCGGAGCAGGTAGCAGGTCACCAGTTCGCCGTTCCTTTTGACAGTTCAGTTCGCCCTTATCTCACTCTTATCTCAATCGTCAATCCCACAGTCTACATTCTTTCGTATCCAGTGCAATAACTCATAAAGCAACTATCCTGTGATGTGTATTTCATTTGGAGTCCCCAAAAATATGTGATTTTTGTTATTTTCCTAATTTCGTTATTGAAAAATATACCTATTTTTTTCTTTTTGAGAAAATGGTCGTAGTACTTTTATTGATTCTCCTACTTAACCTTACTAGGTAAGCTTTAAAAAATATTTATATGAATAAAATTTTTTACTAAA
Organism: Leptopterna dolabrata; assembly: GCA_954871275.1. Taxonomy (NCBI): domain Eukaryota; kingdom Metazoa; phylum Arthropoda; class Insecta; order Hemiptera; family Miridae; genus Leptopterna; species Leptopterna dolabrata. Next base: position 6,387,153 of record OX940983.1, on the reverse strand, counting down.
GCTTCTCTTTAGACAATTCTATGAATTCAGCAGAAAAATGTTAATAAATGAGGCTAGAGTTGGCCCGTACTGAGAAATTCCTAGCAGGTCGCAGGTCCCGCTCGCACACTACCTGTGGACAAAGTGAACTGGTGACCTTCTCCAACTGAGAGGGAGATTGGGCTCGTCCTGAGAAATTCCTAGCAGGTCGCAGGTCCTGCGCGTTCACTTCAAAGTGAACTGGTGACCTTCTCCCACTGAACTTGTCTTCGAACTGAGTGACCTGCTGGGAGTCAACTCACTCAGGTGAACTGGGTTTACACACCTCCATGAATAACCCTGTCATGGATACTATAAATCTCTTCTGCCGAAAGAGTCGGACCGAAAAGAGATGTGTCTTTTGCTTAGTGGATAGGCCCGTTGTGTCTACTAACCCACGGAATGATTAGGTACTGACCATTGCTTTGTCCTTTTATAGGGGATAAAGCAGAATATCCGTTCGTAATATCGCACTGAGCTGAGAATCCGTTGGTGACTGGAGGGCTGCTCTCGTCCATAACAGGCGCAGTGTTCGTTTCCTTATCAACCTTGCTTGATTCGTTCATACGTACTTGGATCTCTTTGTCAACTCGTTCTATTGGATCCTGCCTACAACACAAAAATATTTTACAAACTTCAACAACTTTCTACAATAAAAACAGCGCGGTAGTGACTATGAAACTTGAAATAAGTACATCAACATGCAGCATGAACTAAGTATATCAACATGCAACATTAACTAAGCATCAACATGCATCAGATGACACTTACCCAGAGGGGTCAGGGGTGTCCTTTTCTTCAAGGGGCCCTGCGTCAAACTCCGGGTTTTTCTGTTTCATAATTTCAACGATTTTGTCATACATGTTTCTGACTCTTTCTTTATCCGATGACACGAAGGTTTGCACACATTCGAGCAATGTGACACATTTTTTGCGTTTTAAACGTTTACGAATCGGCGTTTCCATCATAATCCTGGTTTTCCGAACTGGAAATTTCAAAAACAATCGTACCTAGATATTACCTGTAATTTCGAATTATTTACTTCACGAATTGAAATAATCTAGAGAACATTCAGTGGGGAAATGTGAAAAGAATACATAAAGATGAAACTGCTTGTAATTTTCTACATCGTTACTCGGCTTAATAAACGGGTACACTGATTCGCGTGCCATACTTCGGTGTTACATACAGAAGTATGGCACCCGGTAATTTTATACAATTCATTTGTCACCCACAACTGTATTTTGTTCATAATGCAATTCTGAAGATAAAGAAAGACGAATAAAAAGTCGGAAACCCCAGGTATTTGTAGATAACCGACGTCAAACTTAACGGACGTGGCGCGAAGAGCGGGGAACAATTCCACGTTATGGCAACCGAAAACATCTGGTTGGGCTAGGTATTTATGTTTCGTCAGATATACCCCGAATACAATTCGCGCGTACATGCGTTGTTTCGAGCGATTGGACGTTTGTACAGCCCCGAAAACGTGCCGGTTCCACAGCTTCCAAATGACAACAGCTCTTCTGAGGACGACTTCTAAGAGTGAACTCTCCAAATTTTTCACATTAATACTCATTCCGACCTTTAATTTGTATTTAATTTTTCTTTAAATTGTATTTCAAGTAAAATATCTCAATATTAACAAAATCGTGGGTGACAAGTGTATTGCATATTATAATTAATTAAAATTAATTACCTGGCACGCAAATGAGGTCGTGGAAAAGAATGTTCTTTCAACTATCAAAATCTTCACCAGTTGAACTATTCGTAAGATCGCAAAATATTTTTCATCATCCTTTCTATGCGATGCCCACGTGTATCAAAATCAAAACAAAAACATAAAAAGGACAAGTAGTGACGTTCCGATCCTTTCGATATGTACTGGCATCGATACTTTCTTTCGATATTTCCAAATATGTATCGATACCATGGATTCGATAATATTGGAATATCGAAAGCAAATCGGCGGTATCAGATCGAATGATATTACCCCAAATTTTAGACTAATTAATGATAAAAGAGGTGTACCTCACTCCTGTCTCAGGTACAGATCTGTTTCAATACCTTGAGAATTTGTTTCAATTTTTTGAAGGCACGTGAAAGTTCAATAATGAAAATACTTGGTATCTGAAGAAATACCTTCGCTATTGACCAGTATTGTAACTAAAGGAATTTCAGGAACATGGTATCAAATGATACGATATTGACGGTACCCGTAGTTTTCTTTCGATATTTATCGTAATATCAGTAATATCTTGCGATACTTATATCGATACCAAATATCGGATCGAAGGCAGGTAGGGAACGTCAACTACGTTCCTCAAGCCAACGGCAAGCTCAACCAAGTATCCATGGTTACACACAATCATCATGGATGTCAAACGGCTGACGTGACAACTTTAGGGATTTTCAACCATTCAGAACTTCTAGGGTTCACTAAATTTTCGTCAAAATATTTTGCTCAAAATCGGAAATGAAGGGGATACATTAATTTTTTAAATGAATCAGGCATGGATGAAGAATACTTGAAGGTTATGAGCTCAATAGCTGTTGATCAAGTTTAGTCAAACTTCCTTATCGTGACATTGATAACGTGACGTCAAGTTACAATATTTGTCAATATTCGCGTTTGTCATGTGAATTCTCTTAGTTGAGGATTTTATTACGTATCTCTCGCAGATCTCATAACTTGATATCTCTAATAGTGTACGTTGGTGGTGATGTGGACTGGTGAAAAAAATCAGTATCAAATAGGTTGTAATAATAATCCGACAGCCTTTGATTGACCTAGGAAGACGTAGGTGTTTTACCCGAACCTCAGCTCGGTGACATGGAAAAAGTGGATGAACTGAAATCAAAATTTTTGGATTTGATCCAAAGAAACGCCAAAATCCCCGTTGTGGGCAGTCTTCCCGACTACGAGCAGTTTTTACAAGAAAATGCGACGGACGAGTTTTCATCGAATCCGCAACCGCCTGATAGACCTTCCGATCAAGAAATACTGGAGAGCATCGATCAGGAATACTTCACACTCGACAAGGATTTCGATGCAGGTAGATACGAACTTGGTAAGGTCGAAAATATGTACGATATTGATAAGATTAAGGAGGGTTTAGAGCAGTTGAGACAGCAGGAACTCGTTGTGTCAAATAACGTTTTGCAAATGATTTTAGAGAAACAGTCAGCTTGTCAGGAGGAATTCAGTAATGTAATTGATGTCGAGCGGTGTGTGGAAGACGCTTTGCAAAACGTCAAAGAAAGTAGGAGTAAGTTGGAAGTTGCCACGCGGCATTTCACCACTGCTAGTCTTGGAATTTTAGCGAACTATCGTAAGAGAACGTTGGTCCAGCAGTTGTTGAGGTACCTGAAAACGATCAAAACTCTGCACGAAACTGAATCGAGGATGCCGGATTTGTTCAAGAACGGTGATTACTCCGGTGCGATTGATCTGCTGCTGGAATGTCAGAAAGTAGCTGCTAGGTACAGGCATTTCACTTGTATCGACGCTTTGAGCTCCAAACTTCAAGACACTTTGGTTATGGCGGAAGAGCATTTGGACGGAGCGTTGTCCACAGTGTGCCAAGGGTTCGATCAGTCGGTGTACAGGGAACTTCAGTCCGCTTACGCCCTTTTAGGTAAAACCGAGGTGGCCATAGATCAGCTGCATATGCACTTCATCTCCGCCGTTCAGAAAAAGTCGTGTTTTATCGTACAGAGTTACACAATCATCGAAGCATCGTCGTCCGACGACAAAAAACTCTATCCCCAGTTGTGTAAAGACATACCCGAAGAGCATTTTATTCCGTGTTTGCTAGATCTGTGCAAAGCTTTGTGGAAAATTATTCTGAGCTACCATCAAGTTGTATACTGGCATTTTAGGAATCCGCCAGAGAATAAAGGAGATGCTGGTTTTGAGGCTAACTATAGTGAACAGCACGTGAAAGATAAATTGAACAGCGGTTTAGCGAAGTTATGGCAAGACGTTCAAACCAAAGTCTCATCGTTGGTACTTGCCGCAAATCTGTCGAACTATAAGATAGACGATTTTCTCGAAGTTCTGAGCATTCTTCACAGGTTTTCACAGATCGGGGAAGAATTGTGTGACAGCGAATCGAAAGAAGTAGCCGACTCTGTAAGAACTCAGAGTATCTGTTATTTCAATAAGTTTCACGCGGACAAACTTGATGATTTGAAAGTTTTTCTTGAAAACGAAGCTTGGACGCCGTGTCCCGTTCGAGAAGACTTCACCTGTCTCCATCTCCAGGAGTTCAAAGGCCTTAGGTCTTGCGTCGAACAGTGTGCCGGTGTCAGCGGGCGTCACAACACCAGTTCAGTAGACGGCAGCTCGACAGGTGCCAATTTCTTCAACAGGTTCCCAGATCCCAACGGGCCCACTCCGTTCGACATAAGCTTTCACCCTGATTCAAACGATGAGCACATCATGTACAGTGCCAACGAAGAGATGTCCGGATATTACAGTGAAGAGAGCGAGGAAGACGTCGCTATTAGCTCAGTTGTACACTCCGACAAACACTCGAAATTCGGCACGTCAAAAAGCGGCCTCTGTCGTCTCCTTACAAACACCACTCTTTCAGTGTTGAGATTATGTGGAAAGTACTTGCAGATGTCCAGGCTTCTCAGATCAATATCTGTGGAAGTTGTTTCTGCACTGACCCAACTATTTGAGTACTACCTGTACACAATTCACACTTTCTTTGCCAGTGATACTCCAATCTGTTTATGCCCTAACGTTTCTTCGTTGAAACTTTCATCCGTTATTAAACGAATAAAAGAAAGCTTGTTTCAGAACGAGAGCCAAGACTTAGATGTTACTGTGGACGAAGCTCTAGTTTCACCTATGGTCGACTTGCAAACATCAGAAACACTTTATGGACTCCGAGAACGCGTTGTTGCTGTGGAATCTCTCATATTTCTTGCTCACGAATTTGAATTCCTCAAGAAATACCTCGAGCAACTTCTCGAGAGTCAGGGATCTTCCATACATTACCTTCAACAGTTCTACAGTCAAACTGTGTCAGTGGCTCACGAAATGCGCAAGCCAGTGTACGCTTGTGTTTCTTGGCGCTGCGTTGACAGCAGACAAGTCCTGACGATGATGTCCAGAGTCGACTGGGAGGTCAAGGAAATCATGAGCGAGCACAGCAAGTACGTCGATTTCATTTTTCAGGAGCTGCACAATTTCAAGAAAGGCCTCGTCGAAATAGATTCAGTCATACAAATTCCAGAGTCGTCGTTGAACGCTATATGGGAGTGTTTGGTGATGCTTATCGCCCACCTGTTTGTTGAAGGTTTCGCAAGCTCCAAAAAATGCTCCAGCGCTGGGCGAGCTCTCATGCAACTGGACTTCGCACAGTACATCTCGAAACTGGAAAAACTCTGCCCTCTGCGACCAATACCCTACTGCGAGTTTGTGGAAGCCTACGCCAAAGCTTACTACCAAATAGAGGAAGACCTGGAAAACTGGATAAAAGAGCACACTGAGTATTCCTCCAAACAGCTCCTTACTTTGGTGTCCTGCACCTGTCAGAGCAAGAAAAATCGACAGAAACTGACAGCGTTCATTGAAGACATGGAAAAGAAAGACATCAGATGACCATCTTCTCCTTAAAAATAATAATTATTATGATAATATTGAGTCTTCAGCTTAATAAACTACAACGTGCACTACTTATTATTTATTTAAGGAAACAGTTTAACTAGAAAACGTTTTAATGTGCAATATTTATTCAGAAATAAATTTATTTTCATCAAAATTAGATAGTTTTAGTCGATTATTTCACTAGATTGCCCATGGATCAGTATCATCTTCCCACGACCAAAGCAGAGCCATTAAATCACATGAAATCTATATTTCTGCTTTACTGGTTTTAATATACAGCAAATATTAAAATAAAAATGGGGAATACTTTTTTTTTTAAAGAAGATATTGAGGTGATATACCTATTTTGCTTTTGTGAGAGGCTTGCGTAGCTGTAATTAATTTTTTAAACGTTTTTATTAATTTGCTTTCTTGTGTGATATGCACACCTTGTAATCGATATTTCGCCCATTTACCAATGTCCAATTGGACTGAAATTTTGCACAGTCATAATAACCATACATCAATTTATTAAGTAAGTACCTAATTAGGGAATTGTCGTCTATTTTTTATTTTTTTCAAATATTGAGAACTCATGGAGAAAAATGATACCTAGTTTGAAGCCCTTTTTCAAAAATAAGCCTATTATATAATAACCACCATTAATATATATATAATATGTAGTGATTGGGAGTCGGATAGACGAGTCGATCGCTTGATTTGAGAATGGTTATTTATTGGTGGCACCCTGGCTCTTTTATATTCCCCTGACAAGATCAGGGGGGGGTCGGGGGGTCCCCACTCTGAGTTACAGCATGTTCAGACACAAATTGAGTTGTGGAGGAGCAGCCGATCACAACACTGCTCCCCCCAGAATTTAAGTAATTTACATTTTTATTTAAATTTTCTTGTTGTCGCTGTGGCTGTTGCCGGGCGTGGGAGGTGCGTGTGTTGGGTCCGAGTGGGTTGTCCGAGTGGCTGCTGTGGTCATTGTCGTGGGGTGGCGGTGGTTCGAGGCCGATTAGTGGCGTGGGTGCCGGTGCGGGCGCGAGATATCCCGCCGGTGCCGTATGTGGCTCGTGCGGTAGCTCGGGCGCTGTTGTTGGGGGCGTTGCGGCGTTGGCGGCGGTGCCGGCTTTGGCGACGTCGGCCGTGCCGGAGGCGTGGCGAAGGTGGACGTGCCGAGGGTTGGGGTTTGCGTGGCCCGTTCCGTAGTTGCTACGAGGGCCTTCGCGATACTGCGGGCGTACGTTGCCTTCGTGGTAACGTCGGGCGAGGCTTGGACTGCGGCAGTGTGCTGCTGGGGGCGCCGTACCCCGTGGATGCAGCAGTCCGAGCACGTCCCTGCGTACGGCGGGAGTTGTAGGGTGACGGTTGTGTTTGACGGGGCGGTCACCGTCATAACCGGCGTACCTGGCGTGGTAGTCGACGGGTGTGGAGTCAGCGGGCGGATGCCCGGTGGTAGCTGACGTTTGGGTGGCGGACGCTGCTGCGTCTTGTCGTCCCGGGGCCGCGCGTGGATGGGTATCGCGCCGGCTTTTGAGATGGCCATAGCCTGGCGGATGGGGATAGGGCCATACCTGCCTGGCGGTTGTGGCCGGGTTGGCTTCCTCTTCGCCGGAGCCGGAGGAGACGGCGTGACGGCGAGGTCTCGGAGCAGCTGTGAGGCGGAAGGTGGCTTCGGCGACATAGCGTGTTAGTGGTTGATGTTCGTGGGCGGCGCTCGTCTTTATAGTCGCTGCTGTGGGGTGGGGTGCGTCGGGCGGCGTGTTGGGGGTGTTCACTGTGTGCGTGGGTGGGGGTGCCGGCTTACATCGGTCGATTGAGACTGATGGTGTTTGTCGATCGTCCGTGAGGTAAGTTATCGTTTTTCCATCGTTTGTCAACACCTGATGGGGGCCGGTGTAAGGTGGCTCGAGTTTACCCCTTGGCGCGTCTACGCGCACGTACACATGGGTCGCTGTGCGCATAGTTGCTGGCATGTAGGACTGTGTGTAGTGGCGGTACGATTCGTTGGTGCGTAGGGGCACAGTTGATGGTGGCGGTTGAGTGAACAGATCCCCTGGGAGGCGTGGTGTGGCCGAGAAGAGGCGTTGGGCCGGTGAGTAGCCGTCGGGGCCCGAGCGGTTTCGTAGGCCGAGGAGGAGGCCGCTAAGTTGGGTGGCCCATGTGCGGGAAGTGGCTGTTGCGAGAATTGCGTCTTTTAGGACCCTATGTAGTCGTTCGACGAGGCCGTTGGCTTGAGGGTGGTAGGTATTTGTATGGTGTACCTCCATACCCATGGACGTGCAGTATTTATGGAATTCGGCTGAGGTGAACTGGGTGCCCTGGTCAGTGGTTACGTGTGCCGGGGAGCCGTAGCGGGCGATCCAGTGGTTGTGTAGGGCCGTAATCACTGCGTCGGCGGAAATGGTCGAGAGGGGTGCGCATTCGAACCAGCCAGTGGCGCGGTCAATCATTGATAATATGTACTTTTTTGTAGACGATGGTGGTAGCGGGCCGAATAGGTCGATATGTAGGTGTTCGAGTGGCGCTGCGTCTGGAAATTCGCCCGGGGGGAGCCCTGATGTGTCGAGTTGTTTTGGCTCGGTTACAACTCGGGCAGGCGCGGGTGAACAACCGTATCGATGAGGTCATGACGGGCCAATAATATCGAGCGCGGATGAGGGCTGTGGTGGCCTTAATCCCCGTATGTGTCATCCCGTGTATGTGTTTAAAAACCGCGAGGCGTAGCGGCGTAGGGATGTAGGGGCGAGGCGAGGCGTCGGTATTTTCGCACATGATCTCGTGGCCTTGTATTCGGTGTGGTGTGAGATTCATAGTAGCGATGTGGTCATCGGCGGCCTGTGCGTCGGCTAGCTGTTGTAGCGTGAAGGGGGTGCCGTAGTCCGTGACTGCGTGGGCCATGTTGGCTGTCGGTGGGAGTCGCGAGAGGTAATCGGCGACGATGTTTGTTGGGCCCTCGGCGTACCTGATGTCAGTTGTGAATTCTGAGATAAATCGAAGGTGCCGGAGCCGTGTTGGTGGGGCCGTATTTGACTGTGTCGCTAGTGAGGTTGTGAGGGGCTTATGGTCCGTATATACGGTTAGTGGGCACCCTTCGATTTGTTGGCGAAAATGTACGATGGCGAGGTAAATAGCCAGTAGTTCGCGGTCAAATGCGCTGTAGTTACGTTGAGCCGGGTTGAGGGTGCGTGAGAAGAAACCTAGCGGGCGTAAGTGCGTATTGTCGATGAAATGCAGCGCTGCGCCGACGGCGAAATCCGACGAGTCCGTGTGTAGGACGAGAGGTTGGGTCGGGGCCGGATGGGCGAGTGTGACGGAGGTTTCGAGTAAGCGTTTTGCGCGGTCGAATGCGTCAGCTGCGTCGGTGGTCCACGTGAGCGTGCGTTTGTCCTTTTTCTTCGCGTCGGGTGGAATCATTTCCACTAGGGGGCGGAGCCTAGGTGCGGCTCGTGGTATCGCTCGGTGATAGAAGTTAATGAGGCCGAGGAATGTTCGAAGCTCGTGCACGGTAGTGGGTCGCGGGAATTTCTTAATGAGGTCCGTGCGTTCCGGTAGGGGTGTTATCCCGTCGGCTGAAACGTTGTGGCCGAGAAATTTGACTGAGGGCCGTGCGAGCTGACATTTGGCTGTATTTATTTGTAGGCCGTATTTAGCGAGGGTCTCGAGGAGCGTGCGTACGTGGGTGTAGTGTTCAGACGGGGTGGCCGAGGCGACCAGTATGTCATCGAGGTAACAGTACACGAAAGGTAGGTTGCGTAGGACGTGGTCCATGTAGCGTTGCCACGTTTGCGCTGCGTTTCGTAAGCCGAAATTCATTCGCTTGAATTGGTAGGCGCCGAAGGGTGTTAGGATCGTTGTTTTTGGCACGTCGCGTTCGCTGATTTTGCAGTGAAAAAATGCACGGGCGAGGTCGAATGTGCTGTACACTGTAGTCCCGTACAGGGCCGTTGTGAAGTCGTGTAGGTGTGGGACGGTGTAGCGATCGGGCACAGTGAGTCGGTTCAGCGCTCTGTAGTCACCGAAGGGGCGAATGTCACCGTCGGGTTTCGGAACGATGTGGAGCGGGCTGGACCACGGCGCCTCCGAAGGTTCGATGACCCCTGCCGCTAGTAATTCGCCGAAATGGGCCTTCGCTTTCGCGTATAGGTCCGGGGATAATCGGCGAAGTTTCGCGTGACACGGGGCTCCCTTCGTGACGATGTGATGTTCGACAGGAGCATCGCATGGTGTCTGTGAAGGTTTGTAGGCGTCGAGGAGGGCTTGAAATCGGGGCTCGTTCGCTGTCGTCGTACAGATGGACTGGCTCGGAGGTACGAGGTCTACTGTCCCGGTGATGTACCGCTGCGTGGCCGCGTTGATGAGTCGGGCGTTGGGTAGGTCAACGAGTAGGCCGTGGTACGTCAAGAAGTCGGAGCCGAGGATCGGGGTTGATACGTCGGCGACTGTGAAGGTCCACTCGTACGGAGGGAGATCTGGTAGGTGTACTGATGCGGAGTGTGTGCCGTACATCTTGATCTCGGTGCCATTTGCGGCACGTAGAGCGCTTGGACGTGTTGTTTTTCGGTTGAGCAGGGTGTTCGGGACGATCGAGACGTCAGAGCCGGTGTCCACGAGGAAGTGTAGGGAGGTTTTCTTACAGCGGATGAAGAGCCGAGATGTTGGTGGGCTGCGCACGGCCGTTACGGCTGGTCGGGCCGTGCGTTGTCGTTTCCCGACGGTTTCTGGCGCCAGGTGCAGGGGCTGCGGCATTTCTGCGCTCGTAGGCCCCATGTGCGGTGGTAGAAACATAGGGTGTTCGTTGGGCGGCGTGTGTTCGTCGCCGGCTGCGTCGGGGATCGCCGTTGTCGTCTATCGTTGATCACTTCGACCTCTTCGGAGACGGTAGCCACCCGAGGAGGCGGGGCGAATGTTAGGAGGCGATCGGCGAGCGCAGCGAGTTTTGCTATGTCGGGTTCGTCACGGGCCGCTACGTGTAGACGTATGCTCTCGGGTAGGGCGCAGAGGAAGAGCTGTCGGACGAGCGGTGCGGGTGTGTCAGCCGGAAGTGCTCGGGTGAGTCGGCGAGCGAGGATCGACGGTAGTTCGTCGTCGGATGTCGGCTGGAGGAGGGCGGTGAGCCGTGAACCATCGGAAGGTGCGTGTGTCGCTAGAAGGCGAGTTTTGAGCGTCTGGTAACTACTGGTGTTCGAGGGGTTGATGTCGGCGCATAGATCCGCTTGTCGAGGTTCGAGAGCGAGGAAGGCTCGGGCGAATTTCGCATGTGGCGTCGTGAGGCCTTCGTGTGCGAGGATGAGCTCGATTTGGGCGAACCAGACGTGCGGGAATGCAGGGTCGAACGGCTGAAGCTTGAGAATCGAAGGCGCGTTCGCTTCGGGTGTCTTTTGCGGTTTCTGCTCCGTCATCTTCGGTTTTCTCTTCGGTGCCAGTCCGGTGAGGTGTCAGCTCTAAGTGTGCTCGGCGCCGGCGTCCGTTTCCTTATATAAGGATCGGAGATGGTGGGGCGAAGTAGCGGGAGGCGCTGCGATAGCCGTCGAGGCGGGCGTCGGAGTGGGGCGCCGCTGTGGCGTCGGTGGGGGCCGCGCGTGGTGGGGCTCGTTGAAGCGGAGGCGGGGCTGCGACGCTGTCAAACGGCGGGCGCTGGCGGTGTAGCTCACACGTCGGATGTCACCAGTGTAGTGATTGGGAGTCGGATAGACGAGTCGATCGCTTGATTTGAGAATGGTTATTTATTGGTGGCACCCTGGCTCTTTTATATTCCCCTGACAAGATCAGAGGGGGGTCGGGGGGTCCCCACTCTGAGTTACAGCATGTTCAGACACAAATTGAGTTGTGGAGGAGCAGCCGATCACAAATATATATATATATATATATATATATATATATAACCATACATTAATTTATTAAGTAAGTACCTAATTAGGGAATTTTCGTCTATTTTTTTATATTTTTTATATTGAGAACTCATGGAGAAATGATACCTAGTTTGAAGCCCTTTTTCAAAAATAAGCCTATATATTAATATATATATAATAACCACCATTATAATCCACCATTTATATTTATATAATAATAACCATACATTAATTTATTAAGTAAGTACCTAATTAGGGAATTTTCGTCTATTTTTTTATTTTTTTCAAATATTGAGAACTCATGGAGAAATGATACCTAGTTTGAAGCCCTTTTTAAAAAATAAGCGGTAGGGGAGGAGGAGGGAGAGAGAGAGAGAATTTGTAACCCACGAAAATAGCCCATTTCTACTGGGCACCGTGTATGCTCGCTGTCCGTGGTCCGTGGCAGTCAAATCTTGTACCTAATCAATTTTTCGCTCACTCTCCTATGTTCAGTTGAACTGAAATTTTGCACAGTCATTTATCCTCGATGAAAATACATGAATCAATCATAGAAACTGTAAGTACATTAATTAAATAATTATTTAAAAAACCTTTCACACACAAGACTCAAAAGCAGAAAATAATTATTTAAATAATAAAAAAGAGCATTAAAAACCACGTTTTTAAAACGGACTGAAAAGTATAAAATGGTTTATCGTAGCTATGAATTCAGCATTAATAGAAAAACGCTGCAAAGTCCTTGTCACATGGGTTTATTATTCTATTGGAGTTCTAGAGATTCTTGTTGGCAGTTAAATTTATTGTTTCTTTCATGTGGAATGATTGAATTAGCTATTCCTGATGATTTCCACCAATTTTGGCCCCCAAAACATGAAATAGGTACCTACACTTTTTTTTTCCCCCCAGATCATATTTGATCATTGGTAGTGCGATTTAATGGTCTTGATTCAGCTGTTTACACTTTTTCTAACGTTAGTATACACATTGATGGTGATTTCAGACAGTTTTCCAGGTTTTTGACTAAAAAAAAACCAATTTTGGGAGCTGAGCCAATGGTAAAACCTCAATTTCCGCGTCTTTGGTCAAAATCGACTTCATATTCGGTCTTCTCGTCCCCAAAAACATGAAAAACGATACCTCAAAAGCTCATTTTACTAACATGTTGCTAAAACGCAAAAAGTACCTATTTTTACACACATTTTCACTCATAACACCCCTGGGTATATTCCGATCGGGCTGAAAAGTTTCGGGACACAACTAGGGCCCAAATGGAGCATGTATGCGAAAGAACGAATTTTTTAGACAAAAAATGAAGCCTGTACACGTGATACGGCGGACGGCGGACGGACATTGCATTTTTTGAATCTACGCACCTTGAAACGGAAAAGGAAAAATTTTGAGGGGGTGTTATAAAAATTTTTTGCTGAGCGAATACATAGGTGTATTATTCACAGAATAATAAACCAAAACGAGGGGCGCATGCAATATAATAATAGTACTAGGTGTAGGGAGCAGCTATTCTCTATTTTTAGAGAAAATGGCACTCTGACCTTTCTAGTAACTAATGTAATAACTGATAGTGAATCCACATACCTATATATAGTCAAATTATTATACTATAGGTACCTTATACACTGTTACCTAATGATACAGGTAATTGAATTTTATTGTAGATTTTGTTGAAATTAGTGGGTATCTTTTGGAGTTATTTATTATGCATGTACCTACATTAACACACGTGCGACTGTTAAACAGTTTTGGCTCACATGTACACCTACCTATTTATATATTTGGCATCAACTGTAATGTACCAACAGTAACGTTATTTAAAAAATATATAGGTAATTACATGTTTGGATCACCTGATAACGTACATTTCCGACAAGGAATAATAACTATAATTATTATTGCTGGTTAATGTACCTACCTATCAGTAAAGACAAAGGACTTACCCCAGTCCTATCTATTTGAAAAGAAGCGTGTCTACAGATAATTCGTAAGATTTCGAATGTTTATACCTTATCAAAAATTCGGTACGAATGTCGGAAAAATTAATGATTGTTCGAATAATTAATGAATTAAGGGAAACTCTGGGTGTCTTCTGTCGTAAATGAACCGGTACAACCCTACAAGTGTTGTTCTTCATGAGTGGGTGCTACTCACCTCATGGATCGGACAAGAGAGTGGTTAGTTGCTCGTCAGTCCGCTAGATGCCAGCAAACGCACCAAGTTACATTATGAGGGAATCTCGCCGGCCGCAGCCACAGTGTGATTCATAGCCCACGGTAAGAATACCTGGTAGGTACATTAGGTAGGCCTATTTATCAGTATTTCACCAAAAGCCCTCTGGAAACTGATTGATGCTACACCCATTTTAGCAAATTTTGAAAAGCTCGCTAAATTGAATTTTAGTCGACGATTTTTGTGAAAATTTTGAATATTATCTGAGACATTTTAGTCGAACATTTTTGAGCCCTTCTCTCCAGCCTCAAGGTGATTCCAGGTGATTGATTTCTGCAAGGTAGGTACCGAGGTTTGTGACTCATATCTTGCTTAGGACCTGTGCTTCGACAAAAGTAGCTACCACCTGTTGTAGGTATCAATTAAATTCTTAAATATCGACACCTGAGAGGAAGAAGGGCCAATCTGATTTTTTTTCCACCCATTTCTAGACTTCGGACCGCTGTTATTAATTCCCATTTTGATTTTTACCACTTGTTTTTTCAAAATCATTTGTAAAAATCTATAGGCTACACGAATCTAAAAAATTTCTCAGTTTGGATTACTCCAAAAATTGTTAAAAATAAAAATGTGAAAGAAAGTCCACATTGTCCCTTTGAGACAGAAATCTTGGGAAAATCTCTGAGAGGAAGAAGGGCCAATCTGATTTTTTTTCCACCCATTTCTAGACTTCGGACGGCTGTTATTAATTCCCATTTTGATTTTTACCACTTGTTTTTTCAAAATCATTTGTAAAAATCTATAGGCTACACGAATCTAAAAAATTTCTCAGTTTGGATTACCCCAAAAATTGTTAAAAATAAAAATGTGAAAGAAAGTCCACATTGGCCCTTTGAGACAGAAATCTTGGGAAAATCTCTGAGAGGAAGAAGGGCCAATCTGATTTTTTTCCCACCCATTTCTAGACTTCGGACGGCTGTTATTAATTCCCATATTACCCTCCTGCTACAGATCACAGCTCTGTATAGATAACCCGTCTATATAATATAATATGTACTACTCTATACATATTATGTGGATCGCAGACCCTCCGTAGGATAGTACCTAACCCCGTACTCGCTACTAGGTACCTAACTAAATCACGAGTTAAATGTTGCTAAAATAATTCTGTCGATGACAAACAGTAACTAAAACGGCAAAAAGAAACGCAAATAATGAAGTTCTGAAGGAAAACTGTTGATGTGGAGTGAAATAGATGCCCCTTCTGCGTAGATCACTGTTTTCTGTGGTCAATACCTACCCTCGTGGTCAAGTATAATGAACCGTTGTGTAATAACTTGCTCATCAATAATACTTCAACGATTGTTCAAGTTGCAAAAGTACCGATCAACAAAATCCAGCCCCTTCTTGGTAGATGAACCGTTGTGTAATAATTTGCCGTTGCGTAATAATTTACCATTGTGAAATAATTTACCCATCAATAATACTTCAACGTTTGTTCAAGTTTCACAAGTACCTACCAACAAAATCCAGTAGTCCATCACTTATCAAATGAAATAATATCGCAGAACAACCAAGTCGACGTCATACAGCCATCCATGATTATAATCAGGTGCTACCTAGCGATGATATCCGGGCCGGATTTATACCGTTTGATTCACGATCGTGTTGACGAAGCTTTTTGGTGCACACGAACGGCTGGACGTACAATGCTCCGGGTGGTCTCAAAAAATTGTTTAGCTCAAGACAAATTTAATAACGTCAAAAAAAACCATACCTTCCTGTCGGAAGTTTTCGAGCTACGGCGTTCTAAAAATGTCAACCCCTATTTTGAACCCCTTAGACAGTAACGCCGAGCTTCGAAGACCAACTAGACCCCGAAAGGAACCTATAACCAGAATTTCATCAATTTTTATTCATGGTAACTAAGAAAAGTGGCCGGTACGGCGTACGGCGGACAGACAGAAATATTTTTATTGCAGTTTTGGATTCTACATACTTTGAAACGTAAACCATCAAATTTTGAGGGGGGGTTAGAATTTTTTTTTTCATGCTCGATTCCAATGGTTCATTATTGAAAATAATAAACCAAAATAAGGATTTAGCTGGTTTTGCAACTGGTCTACTCCTGTAAACCTTCTTGGTTTTACATTACGATATTTTCATGCTGGAACTGGGATTTATTTCATTGTTTCAAAACACTGTTAGTTTGTCATGCTCCGTAAGTACCTACGCCCAGGGATTTGCCTACCTACATTTATTATGGTCGCATGCTGCATCGCTCAAGCTGTTCCAGTGTTAAAAAACCTGGAGTTCTTCGATCCGCCACCTTTTGAAGCTGGGAACGTTCTTCCCAGCCCCTCGGCGGAAAAGGGCTGCCCCTTTGGCAGAAAACCCTTTGGAAACTGTGCAGAAGGGACGGGAGAAGGACGAGATGAAGGTGTTACGTTGTGGGGTTTCGTGCATTCTCTTTTACTCTACAGTTTCCCCGCGTTGCTTTTCCTCTCTTGTCCACATCAAGTTTTTCCCCAGGAGGTCGTCTCCCGCCCCCGTTCACCTGCCTCGTCGTCCTCCTGGGACCGAGTGGGGCTGTCCCATCCGAATGTGCCCTCTCCAAAAGGGAAGAAAAAAAAACCCCGGTGGTAAATCCCTTTCGTTTCTCTCTCTCTTCCGCCTTCCTCTCCCGTATCTCCCTCTCTCGCCCATCCTCTGTCCTGCTGTATTGATCGTTCATCAACTGCTTTTTTATTACTTCCACTTATTGCAGTCCTACGTCTCTTACCGGTTCCTTTTCTTTTCTTCCTTCTCCGTGAGGTTTTCCTTCCTCCCCTTTCGCTCTTCATTTTCCAGTGTTGTCATTAAATCTCATCCTCACTGATTCCATTACAAACGAACCTGTTCTTCAATAAACACCTCTTTTAATTTGATTCGTCCCCCTCTCCCCCGGCGAGTAAACTTATAAGCGGGGTTTACAGTCGTTGACGGTGTTTGATAGATTCGAGTTGAACAAGAGGCGTCGACTACAACGTTCAATCGGGTTGAACATATCAGAACAGACGTTCAGCCAAGCAGCATGTCCACATGTGCGCATTTTCAGTGGGTGACACCTGTTTTGGAGATTTAAAGCGTTCTCGACCCCCAGAAACTCATATTAGACCGCCTTTTGCATTTGCAATAATGAACCCTTGGAATCCAGGGGCGTTGCGTCCATAAGGCCGCTTGGGCCACTGCCCCGGCACCCAAAATCACTAGGAGTAAAAAAAACTCCAACCACTCTTCAGTTGCCATTTGCATTTCCCTCCATACACTGTACATTTTTCACAAAGTTCAGCAGCGACTCACCAGATTTCTCTGGTTACGGATATTCAAAGTCTAGTAGAGCATCCATGGTGGGCTCCATAGACCAAGAATGTTATCAGAATAAAGCGACCGGTAATCGATGTCCTGCAGTCGAAATCGAAACCTAGGCTCCTGAAACTGGCAGGTAGGTCCTGGGTCCTGGGACCTAGTGTTCCCATGGCAACTGAGAAAAGTGGCCCACTCGCCCGTGCTCAGTCGAGTAAAAATGTTGTTCACCACGCCCACTTTGGGCCCTGTTCCCAAAATCTGATTTCTACTCCAAAACCGTTCCTTTTCACAATCGATTCGATCCCTTCGATTCAATTTGTCATCTCAACACGAGATGCTCTTTGTCTTCTGATTTGTTTTTGTTGTCTCGTGAATTATAATAGCTTTCTGCGTATTGCGTTCGGTCCGGTTCCGATGACAGGTTTGTATTCGTGGTACTACGTGCATTTTATCCTGTGTGCTGTTTGTGGTCTTGTGGATTGATCGTTGTCCTATCACTCAGATAACTACCTAGCTTCAAGTCAATAGCTTCTCCATTCAAGTAGGTACCGGCTGACGGGTAATTGTTTTGTTATATTTTACGATTCTACTACGATTTTACTCACTGATTCCATTACAAACGAACCTGTTCTTCAATAAACACCTCTTTTAATTTGATTCGTCCCCCTCTCCCCTGGCGAGTAAACTTATAAGCGGGGTTTACAGTCGTTGACGGTGTTTGATAGATTCGAGTTGAACAAGAGGCGTCGACTACAACGTTCAATCGGGTTGAACATATCAGAACAGACGTTCAGCCAAGCAGCATGTCCACATGTGCGCATTTTCAGTGGGTGACACCTGTTTTGGAGATTTAAAGCGTTCTCGACCCCCAGAAACTCATATTAGACCGCCTTTTGCATTTGCAATAATGAACCCTTGGAATCCAGGGGCGTTGCGTCCATAAGGCCACTTGGGCAAAAGCCCCGGCACCCATAATCACTAGGAGTAAAAAACAAACTCCAACCACTATTCAGTTGCCATTTGCATTTCCCTCCGTACACTGTACCTAGCATTTTTCACAAAGTTCAGCAGCGACTCACCAGATTTCTCTGGTTATGGATATTCAAAGTCTAGTAGAGCATCCATGGTGGGCTCCATAGACCAAGAATGTTATCAGAATAAAGCGACCGGTAATCGATGTCCTGCAGTCGAAATCGAAACCTAGGCTCCTGAAACTGGCAGGTAGGTCCTGGGTCCTGGGACCTAGTGTTCCCATGGCAACTGAGAAAAGTGGCCCACTCGCCCGTGCTCAGTCGAGTAAAAATGTTGTTCACCACGCCCACTTTGGGCCCTGTTCCCAAAATCTGATTTCTACTCCAAAACCGTTCCTTTTCACAATCGATTCGATCCCTTCGATTCAATTTGTCATCTCAACACGAGATGCTCTTTGTCTTCTGATTTGTTTTTGTTGTCTCGTGAATTATAATCGCTTTCTCTGTTGAGTCTGTTGTCAGTTTTTAATTTTTGTATTAAATTTTGTGCATTTTGCGTTCGGTCCGGTTCCGATGACAGATTTGTATTCGTGGTACTACATGCATTTTATCCTGTGTGCTGTAGTGGTCTTGTGGATTGATCGTTGTCCTAACACTCAGATAACTACCTAGCTTCAAGTCAATAGCTTCTCCATTCAAGTAGCTACCGGCTGACGGGTCATTGTTTCGTTATATTTTAGTTTACTATATTTTTGTAACACATGAATTCGGTGTCTAATTCGCAGTAGACATTTGGAACGTTTTCCTACGACGATAGAGCGTTGATTAAAAGAGATAAGCTTTGCTGAATATCACTCAATTAATAAATAAGAGAAGGGTGTTGTTGCCTTGGGGTATTTTGTAGACAAATCTGTTGTTTTCCTGTTCTGGTTTGGTGCCCCACCGTTTTCAGAGCCCACGCACCGCTACTGTTGGAATCGATTCTAAAACAAAAGAAAAAAAAATCCCTCACCAATGATCTGAGCGTTCTCAAATGGGGAATTTGTGTCAACAAATTTTCTTGGAAAAAATATTCTGAACTCTTGGAAATGAAATAATATAATAATAAATATAATAAATAAAATAAATAAAATATAATAATAAATATAATAATAAATATAATAATAAATATAATAAATAAAATAATATGGTAGTTTGAAGCCCTTTAAAAAAATAGATTTTTTAAAATTAGGGTGATTAAAATTAAAAATACGGCATGAAATGACGTATCAGGTCTATTGACGTCTGACTGGCTGCTGGCCTCAAGGAGGCGGTGCGAAATTTCGAAGGCGAAGGTTCTCACTGCTGCCAACAACCCAACATTAGAAATGACAAACCTTTGTGGCAACCTTCAAGAACCTTTGCTGCGACTTTTTGGGAACCTCCCCCTCGGTTTGATTTTGAGGACTTTTATAAATTTATTTATCAATTTGCGGTTCCTTCCATCCATTTCGGTTCTGTACATCGTTTAAACTTTAAAGTGGCGCACAAGCGCTCTAAGCGGGATTTGCGGGGGACTCGGGTCATTTCTAGCGGTAACTAAGAAATTCAAATTTCAAACTCGTTTTCTGCCTGGACTTTCCGACATAACCACCTCTTTATGTGGTAAATAATTGTTAATTTCCGTTATTAAATAGAATTTGGCCAAAAGAAATGGGAACTTGTAACCCACGAAAATTGCCCATTCGTAGGAGCTACACCTCAACTACCCACGGAATTTAAGCAAAATCTGGCCATTTGCTCGAGAGAAATTTAATAGCTACCTCGGATTTGCGTTTGCACATGCGCAGTGGCCGTACTAATGATCCGATCGTTCTGTAATTCATAGAGGACCATCTGGGGCCCAACTTTTATGGTCCCTGATCATTTGAGCTGACTCGAATTCGTATTGAGGAAGTTGCACGTGTGACAATTGTTTGAAGACACACAGACGGACAGACTGACACCGAACCAAATTTATTCAAGTTGCAAAATTATACCAAACTACCTATCAACAAACTCCAAAATAACCATCTTTCTTCAAATCAAAAAATACCATGTACATCCAACCACCACTTGTCCATTCAGTTTAGGTTTATAGAATTTTTGACCTCCAAAAAACTCAAATTTAACCCTCTACCTATTTAGATAACAAATTCAATATTTTAAACAGTTGAAATGGTCTCTTCAGTATCAGTGAATATTCTGGGCCACTTTTAGTGAATTTTCTTACATTTTTGGGAGATATAGCCATTTTTAGCGTTTTTGACCCCCAAAACTCGAATTTGACCCGCTTGTGAAAATACTTATATTTTTATTATCAAACCAGTCTTTTTCGCTCTCGAGTGCCATTCTATCCGTTGTGTCCTTGATCTGCAACCAGTTGTTGGTGGTGTTTTTTTTTGTTTTTGTTTTTTAATAGCAATTTTTGGCTGTAAAAACTCCAACTGACCCACTCTTTATTATTTCGAAAACTGCCCTTTTTCGAACATATATTTTTGTTTGCCAACACAGTGTGGCAAAATGTGGAATTATTCATATCTTAGCCAAGGTCAGTTACCGTCTGGAGTGACATAACAGGTAGGTATATATAGGCAGCTGTATAATAATCCAAACACGAAAACGTGAAAATACTCGCGGTGGTATATTAATTGAATTTTGATGATAGGTGTGAAATAATTATAGCAAGGGTACGTATAAACTAACGGAATATGAGAGGGAATATTTAGCCTACGGCTTTTTCAGCCAAATCAGGGCTATACGATATATACCAGTAATTATTACTCGTCATTACACATTGTATTGTCCGTAATAATTGCCAGGGACATTGCCCTGTTCGTTATTTTAATTGGGTCGAGACCGCCACAGAGAGGAGAAATTAATCTACTAACGTTCTCATTTACCACCCACCGGTTTCCAATCAGCGGACTGTTCAAGTTTGAGGGCTCCGTCGAACAAACCCATTGTCCCCGCGTTCGTAAACATTTTCCCCTCATGTCGAACGACATCGACGAGTTGATAACCCGCACGATCGCAATTTGCTCCTTCGAGTTGTGATGGCGACACGAATGGAATTCCAACTATTACGCCTCTCCAAATCCTAGATAAAACGCGCCTCAACGTTAACCCATTTTTACCGATTTTTGGCACATGTAAAGATAAATTTGACCCACTATTTTTTTGTGAAAAATATATTCATCAACGAAATAGTTGCGATTTTAGCCATTTCTACCAATTTTTTACCAATAAAAACTCAAATTATACCCCCTTAGAATTTTTGAAAATTGCTCATCTTCGGACTCATCCTTTTGTTTGGGAACAAGAAAATTTCGGCGAAATCGGAATTTTTATCATGTATCCAAGGTTAGACATTGTCTCGAGTTACACATAAATAAATAAATATCAATAATATACATAATACAGGGTGTAACATGAGTGATGCAAAACCTCTCTCCCACGTGTTCTACATCCAATTTCCGACCAAAAGTGTCTTATAACAGTTTTTTTTACTCCGCTTAAAACCCCACTTTTTTCACTTTTAAGATTTTTTCCGAGTTTCCGACCTCGTTTCACTAAAGCAGCTATGATTTCGTTAATTTAAAGAGCAAATTCAAATTTGAAGATACCGTTGAAAAGAGCGTTAAATTTTCTGTCTCTCTAATGCTTAACAAATTTTTTTAGGAGGATTTGAGGAGTGAAAATGGAATTTGAAGAGTGAATTTGATCAAAATCTTAAAATCGTCTGTTTTTTCAAACGCTTGGTGATCCTATTAATTCTTGTAGCAGAATGGTGAAGGTAAGCTAAAAAAATGCGCCAAAACGTCAGCTTTGGCCAACGTGGACGTTATTAGTTGATGTTATACTAGTAACTCTAATCTTATTGAATACCACTCCTACATAGCTAATAATTTAGAAGACAAAAAACTGGTGGACTGTATTTACACAGACCTATCGAAGGCCTTTGATTCCGTTCACAAATTGCAAGTCATTGGCTTTCATGGATCCTTTCTCTCATGGATAGAACAATTATCTTACGAACAGGGAACAAACAGTTAAGGTTGACAACTCCTGATCAAATCCTTTCATTGCACTAAGTGGTGTCCCTCAAGGCTCCCAATTAGGTCCTTTATTCTTTGTCTTATTTATGAATGATGTTTCCCAGGTATTCTGCATTAGCTCCAGTCGTTTCCTCCTCCTAGCAGACGATCTAAAAATTTTCACTAAGGTAAGGAGGACTGTCAAGCATTACAACATTCACTCACCTCATTCTCCAAATGGTGTGACATGAACGCCCTCTCCCTTAACGTCTCCAAATGCAGCATAATAACTTTTTCTAAACTAAAAAATACTATTTATTTTGACTATTCTCTCACAATATAACTCGTGAAAGAGAATCATCCATTCATGACCTGGGTGTTACATTTTCCTCTTCACTCTCATTTGCTGAACACATTGACCTGATAACTGATAAAGCTATCAAACACCCTCAAAAACAGCTATCGCCCTGTTTTAGAATTCTCAACCCCCGCTTGGTCTCCTTACAAAAAAATGGATATAGAATCAATTGAACGAATACAAAAAAAATTCTTAAGAATTATATTCTTTAAAATGGGTGGTGATCTTAAATCCGTAAACTACCACATTGATTACAATTCCTGAATGCTTCAGTTATCATTGGGCACGCTTGAGGATCGTAGAGTACATTTTGACTATATGTTCTTGTTTAAAATCTTAAACGGAAGGATAAATGCCCCCGAACTTCTCTTCCAAATTAGTTTCCTTGTTCCCCAATTAAATACCCGATATCATTCAACATTTTCTCCAGCTTTCCGTTATAATGCGTACGCGTTTTTCTCTCATTTAGACCGTCTTCAACGTATTGGCAATAATAATCAAGATATTGACATTTTCAATACGTCTATTCATCATTTGAAAAACATAAGAACATTTAAAAATGTAACGCCCAGTAGGAACTGACTAATTATTCTGTCTTCATTTCCTTTTACCTTAGTTCCTTACCTATCCATTTTATTATATTTTTACTATTGCACCCATTTCATTGTGAACAGTTTATTGTACCTGTTGTGGTTTGAGGTGAGAGGTGAGAGAAGGATGATTAGGCATCAGACCTAGCACCTAGGATATGCCCTGGGTATATATACCAGTCTGGGATCTTTTCTGACGTGCCCTGGGTATATACCAGTCTGGGATCTTTTCGGACATGCCCAGTGGTCTGGGATCTTTAAGGTCATGCCCAGTGGGTATACCAGTCTGGGATCTTTTTAGAGTAAGGAGAGCGAGGAGGCGTGAGCGAGGAGGAGAGAGAGGTAAGTCATCGACTTGGGAAGAGCATAGAATGAAGTAGAAGGCGAAGGAGGCAACTTTTTATAGTCTAGGGACTATTCTCCCTCCATCCTCCACTCTAGTTGGAGGATGGTGGGGATCCCTTCCAGCTCTCTCAAGCTACCTGCGCCTGACTACGTCTGCCACTTCATTTACGTGTTTTATTTGTGAGATCTTGACAAGTTACATGGAGTGATTCTGGGAGGATATCACGACAGTACCTATTCGATTAATCATGATGTATATATTGTAAAAAGGCTTTAGCCGTTGAATAATAAAATAAAATAAATAAAACGTGGATGTTATAACTCGAAACGCTGGATGCGGGACAGCTCGCGCTCATACGTTTCGTCATTATTTTGTGCCGCAAACTGTCCCAACGTTTCCCGGGTGTTGCGAAGGATTTCCGTTTTGTGTTCTCCTATTCATTGAAAAAGGATTATCAGGGTCTGACAGAAGGGTCGTACCCTGGGGAAAGCCGACTGTGTTGTTGGTGGTGGGGGGGTGCACTTTGTATAATGAAACCTTCGGGCCCACAAGGGAGCTGGAGGCCGCAGTTTGAAACCAAACGGCTCTCACCGTAATCACATCCATTGTTGCCGTCCCCGCGTTCAACGCACCAAGTGATACTAATGTTCCTGAAACCCATTAAAATTGCAATGAAATCGAGTAGACTACTGCTTTCGAATTCAGAGAGAGAATAAATACTCAACTCTTTTAGATACTTGTTTCATTATTATAACATTTCTCAAAATGGTAACTGAACGATGTAAAACTGCTGATAGGTGAGCTACTAGTACGGTTCAGAAACTTCGTTACACATTCATTTTGTATAGGAGGTAGAAAACCGCTGCAAATAATTACACAACGGTTTATTATTTACCTGTGCAGATGCCCCTTCTGCGTGCATCGCTGTTTTCTGTGGTCAATACCTACCCTAGTGCCCCCCCCCCCCCCCCCCCCAGGAAAGTCCTAAATCGAGTACTGAAGCCGGCCCGAGAATTACAGTTTCAGAAAAAAGCGCGGGATTTAATAATTCAAACATCAATAATTATTTATTGTTATTCATGAAGCATAACGTTTGATCAAGTTGCAAAAGTACCTGTCAGCAAAATCCAAAACAGCCATCATTCTTCATACGAAATAATATCACAGAACAACCAACTCGACTTGATACAGCCATCCGAGATTATAATCGGGTGCTCCCTAGCGATGATATCCGGGCCGGATTTATACCGTTTCACTCACGATCATGTTGACGAAGCTTTTCGATGCAAACGAACGGCTGGACGTACAGTGCTCCGAGTGGTCCCAAAAAATTCTTTACTTCGAGGCCAATTTTAAAAACTTTAAAAAAACCTAATATTGGAAGTTTTCGAGCTACGGCGTTATGAATATTTCAACCCCTATTTTGATCCCCTTAGAGATGACTGGCAGTAACGCTTAGCTTTGCGGACCAACTAGACCCCAAATGGGACCTGCAAACCAAATTTCGTTAATTTTGTTTCATGGTAACTAACAAAAGTACGAAGTACGGCGGACGAACAGAAATTTTTTTATTCCATTTTTGGATTCTACGTACCTTCAAACAGAAACCGTCAAATTTTGAGGGTCATTTAAATTTTTTATTTTTTTTGTATGCTCGATTCCAAAGGTTCATTATTGAAAATAATAAACTAAAATTTGTTGGATGGATTCCATACTTAACCAGTTTGCAACAAATACCCCCCAATGAAATTTTGTTTGCAATTCATACTTCTCTCAAAAACTTGAATATTGTGGTTTATAAGCTATCTATGGCAAAAGCAGTATCACCATTAGAAAGAACATTAAACGTCCATTAACAGACCCACTCAAATTTGCTCAACCCGATATTAAAGTGAACTTGGATGCTGTTTATAATGGACCCTTTTCTAAAGGCCTCTCTTTCTGGCCTTGATAAGTGTTACTCATCGGAGGCATTTATTTATTTATTTAATGGGCAAAGTCCAGTTACAGTATTTAGTACCTCACGGTTCTTAGATTCCATGTGATTCAAAAATATGCGCCAGAAAAATAAATTAATTAGGTGATACTCAACAATAATTATGCTGTTTAGTTAGGTTAGTAGGAGGTTAAGCAAGCCATCAGGGCAATGGTCCAGTCTCCAGTAACAGCCTTTTAGAGACAGGCAGATGCTTTGTCAGCATACAAGTCAGTTGTTGGCAATACGTTCAATTCAAATGCTCGAATACAAAATGCTGGATCACGATCGGATGTGAGGCGAGAGAGTTGGATATCCAAAAACAAATTCCTGCACCGGCCAACTTTATTAATTAGGGAAAAAGTCAGTTCGTTCTTGTTTTAACGAGGAAGATCGAGGGATCTAAAAGGGAGGACTAGGAATTTGGATGTTTTCCAACTCCACTCGTGAGAAATAAGGTGGAATTCGACGAGAATATTACGAGAGCTCGAGACAAAACCACAACCTCTGGAAATGCGTGTTTGAGTTGGTAATTTACGAAGGTACCTAATAATAATCAGCATGATGATAGATGTACGTATCAGTCAAGTTGTCGAACCACCTACCGTGCGTTATCTCGATACATATCAGACGGCTGCCTTGTGGTAAATATCCTACTGAATCACACATCCCGCTTGCAGTAAGGTTAACTAAACTAGGATGGATTTCGTGATGACACGATCAAGTAAGTCAAGCAAAAACCTTGCATGGAAACTGTCAGCAGGTAAGCCGTTGGAACAGAACCCCGTCCAGACAGCTCAGTTTCTTTTCGGCACTCAGTGGGGTTATTTGGCGAGTCTTGTCATTTCTAGATGTACAACAGGTGATCAAAATTTAAGACCCACCGAAATATCTTCCTATAGAAGGAGGTATTTTGAAAAGTTTCAAATGGTAACGCCCTTACATTTTTTGCGTAGAATCTAAATATGACATTTTTGCGCACGTGCGCAAAACGTGCGCAGTGCACACTAACATTGCTTGTTTTTTCGAATGAGAAACCCCGATTTTTATTGCAGATTTGTATTCTACGTAGAATTTAATGGGAAAAGGACCTGGCACTCGAATTTTTTAGTGCGCACACGGGCGCAAAGTGTGCTCTTAACGCAAAAAATCGAATTTTTTGGGTGGAGTAAACTACCAAAATTATTTCAATGTCTTTTTTTCACGCTGAACAACGTGGTGATATTCAGTTTTCGAAAAACTTGCGCACATAGGCGCAAAATGTGCTCTTAACGCAAAAAATCGAATTTTTTGGGTGGAGTAAACTACCAAAATTATTTCAATGTCTTTTTTCACGCTGAACAACGTGGTGATGTTCAGTGTTCAGTTTTCGAAAAACGTGCGCATATAGGCGCAAAATGTGCTCAACGCAAAAAATCGAATTTTTTGGGTGGAGTAAACTACCAAAATTATTTCAATGTCTTTTTTCACGCTGAACAACGTGGTGATGTTCAGTTTTCGAAAAACGTGCGCACATAGGCGCAAAATGTGCTCTTAACGCAAAAAATCGAATTTTTTGGGTGGAGTTAACTACCAAAATTATTTCAATGTCTTTTTTCACGCTGAACAACGTGGTGATGTTCAGTGTTCAGTTTTCGAAAAACGTGCGCATATAGGCGCAAAATGTGCTCAACGCAAAAAATCGAATTTTTTGGGTGGAGTAAACTACCAAAATTATTTCAATGTCTTTTTTCACGCTGAACAACGTGGTGATGTTCAGTTTTCGAAAAACGTGCGCACATAGGCGCAAAATGTGCTCTTAACGCAAAAAATCGAATTTTTTGGGTGGAGTTAACTACCAAAATTATTTCAATGTCTTTTTTCACGCTGAACAACGTGGTGATGTTCAGTGTTCAGTTTTCAAAAAACGTGCGCACATAGGCGCAAAATGTGCTCTTAACGCAAAAAATCGAATTTTTTGGGTGGAGTTAACTACCAAAATTATTTCAATGTCTTTTTTCACGCTGAATAACGTGGTGATTTCAGTGTTAATTTTTCGAAAAACGTGAGCACATGCGCGCAAAATGTGCTCTTAACGTAGAAAATCGATTTTTTTTGGGTGGAGTAAACTACCAAAATTATTTCAATGTCTTTTTTCACGCTGAACAACGTGGTGATATTCAGTTTTCGAAAAACTTGCGCATATAGGCGCAAAATGTGCTCTTAACGCAAAAAATCGAATTTTTCGGGTGGAGTTAACTACCAAAATTATTTCAATGTCTTTTTTCACGCTGAACAACGTGGTGATGTTCAGTGTTCAGTTTTCGAAAAACGTGCGCATATAGGCGCAAAATGTGCTCTTAACGCAAAAAATCGAGCTTTGTGGGTGTAGTAAACTACCAAGTCGATATGTCGATATTTATAACCTACGTGTGAACTGGCGTCTGCCGTACTAACAAATAAATGCAAATTTAGCTACAGGACGTGGAGTGAGTCGTAAGCTGAGGTGTAAAGCGACTGTAAACTACCGCAACAACTTATTCGTAATATTCTGACTGTGACACAACCTACTAAAGCATACAGAGTTGATTCACCCGCCGAAATCGATTTTATTACCAACTAAAACCCTAATTAACCTGCGAGGTTTATCGTGGAATTCCATGAAACACCGAATACACGGCGATGTATTCGGGTCGGGAGGCGTATTCCATCGTCGGCTCAATCAAATTTGCATGATTCCGGTTTTGCGCGTGCGATCGGACGAAATGAAAAGGCCATTTTGGAGAAAAACAAGCGGTTGTATTCAGAGGGAGGGAGGAGATGAATCATTACAGTTCGCGGCTGTAAAAGGTAACGATTAGCGGAGGCCGAGGGTGTAAAAATGAGCTCCTGCGCACGCTCGCGACCCGAAGCCCGACCCACCCGGACCATCCTCGAACCATTACAAACGGGTTTCCTTATTTACATAAGAATTTTAATATTGTCAGAAATACAGGTTTGGTCAAGCTACGTGTTTTAGGGATTCGAGAGTTCGCGCAACCCTAAGTTACGTGCCCACGTACGAGTACGTAGGCATATTATTTGTCGTATTCGCGATTTTTGGTTTATTATTTTTAATAATGAACCTTTGGAATCGAGCATCAAAAAATAAAAATAAAATAAGTGATGGACTATTGGATTTAGTTGGTAGGTACTTGTGAAACTTGAGCAAACGTTGAAGTATTACTGATGGGTAAATTATTACACAACGGTAAATTATTACACAACGGTAAATTATTACACAACGGTAAATTATTACGCAACGGTAAATTATTACACAACGGTAAATTATTGCACAACGGTAAATTATTGCACAGCGGTAAATGATTACATAACGGTTCATCTACCAAGAAGGTGCTGGATTTTGTTGATCGGTACTTTTGCAACTTGAACAAACGTTGAAGTATTATTGATGGGCAAGTTATTACACAACGGTTCATTATAGGTATTGACCACAGAAAATAGTGATCTACGCAGAAGGGGGCATCTATTTCACTCCACATCAACAGTTTTCCTTCAGAACTTCACTATTTGCGTTTCTTTTTGCCGTTTTAGTTACTGTTTGTCATCGACGGAATTATTTTAGCAAAACTTAACTCGTGTCCTCACTAGGGTCGCGCTAACAATCAGGAATTGGCCCGAGATAAAATCACTGCTAGGGAGCACCTGATTATACTCAAGGATGGCTGTATGAAGTCGAGTTGGTTGTTCCGTGATATTATTTCATTTGAAAAATGATGGCTGTTTTGGGGTTTTGTTGATAGGTACTTTTGCAACTTTTTTCACTCCACATCAACAATCTCCCTTCAGAACTTCATTATTTGCGTTTCTTTTTGCCATTTTAGGTACTGTTTGTTACCGACAGAATTATTTTACCAACATTTCTCGTGATTTAGGTAGGTACCTAGTAACGAGTACGGGGTTAGGTAATAACCTACGGATGATCTGCGATCCACATAATATGTATAGCGTAGTACATATTATATAGACGGGTTATCTATACAGAGAGCTGTGATCTGTAACAGGAGGGTATTCTGTACCCGTTGTGCAGGGATTTGCAGTTTTTTTAAGCTAATTTGAGCGGATATTATAATACAGACAACCGTTCGTTTTTTTTTAACGCGCTGTAATAGCAATTTTTTTTTTTCATTTTCGACGAGACTCCGACAAATATTTTCTCGACTGTATCGAAGACGGAAGGGAGGAATATCGCAATAATATCACAACGAGCCTTCAGCAGGACGAAGGATCGCGTCGACCCCTTTTCACCCCCCGAACGCCGCCAAGTCGCGATTATTAACATTTTGCTATCTCGACCCCCCCCCCTTTAATCCCCCCCCTTTAATCCCCCCCCTTTAATCCCCCCTTTAATCCCCCCCTTTAATACCCCCTTGGGTGATTCACACTTTGTGTTTCCAGAGGGGCGAATGGATCCCCCAACAACTTACTTCATTAGTCCCCCCCTCCCCTCTAACCAACGGATGGTTCCCCCTTTGACGTCAGAGGACAAAATTCCCTTTGATACCGTCACAAAAAAAATTTTTCCAAACGCCTCTGCCACGCTTGAAACGCAGTAGAAAATTAAAATTTGCTAATTTATTGATAGTTCAGATGTTCATGAACAAAAGAGAACAAAAACGCTGCAAAGTCCTTGTCACATGGGTTTATTATTCTATTGGACACACCTACAGAAATGTTGGCCTTTCATTTTTATTGTTTCTGTCACGCGCAATAACTGAAATAGCTATTTCTGATGGTTTCCACCAATTTTGGCCCCCCAAAACACGAATTCTTGCACCAAGATGAATTACTTATCATTCTGATATGAAAACACCAACTCTGCCATTTTTAGAAAGCAGCGCTTTTTGTGCAGAGTACGTCCAAAATTGGGAATTTTTGATCAAATGATACACTTAAATTGATCACGATTGGTTCTTGGACCACAAACTTTTTATTCTGACACGAAAACACTAACTCAGTCCCTTTTAAAAAGCAGCGTTTGTTGTGCAGAGTAAGTCCAAAATTTGGATTTTTTTGCTCAAAAATAGCCTTACTTGGTTACGGTTGGTTCTTGCACCAAAATGAAGTGCTTATTATTCTGATACGAAAACACCAACTCTGCCATTTTTAGAAAGCAGCGCTTTTTGGGCAGAGCACGTCCAAAATTGGGAATTTTTGATCATATAATAATATAGGTACTTGAATTGGTCACGAATGGTTCTTGGGCCACAACTTTTTATTCTGACACGAAAATACCAACTCTGTCCCTTTTAAAAAGCAGCGTTTGTTGTGCAGAGTAAGTCCAAAATTTGGATTTTTTTGCTCAAAAATAGCCTTACTTGATTACGATTGGTTCTTCAGCAAAATGAAGTGCTTATTATTCTGATACGAAAACACCAACTCTGCCATTTTTAGAAAGCAGCGCTTTTTGGGCAGAGCACGTCCAAAATTGGGAATTTTTGATCATATAATAATATAGGTACTTGAATTGGTCACGAATGGTTCTTGGGCCACAACTTTTTATTCTGACACGAAAATACCAACTCTGTCCCTTTTAAAAAGCAGCGTTTGTTGTGCAGAGTAAGTCCAAAATTTGGATTTTTTTGCTCAAAAATAGCCTTACTTGATTACGATTGGTTCTTCAGCAAAATGAAGTGCTTATTATTCTGATACGAAAACACCAACTCTGCCATTTTTAGAAAGCAGCGCTTTTTGGGCAGAGCACGTCCAAAATTGGGAATTTTTGATCATATAATAATATAGGTACTTGAATTGGTCACGAATGGTTCTTGGGCCACAACTTTTTATTCTGACACGAAAATACCAACTCTGTCCCTTTTAAAAAGCAGCGTTTGTTGTGCAGAGTAAGTCCAAAATTTGGATTTTTTTTGCTCAAAAATAGCCTTACTTGATTACGATTGGTTCTTGCACCAAAATGAAGTGCTTATTATTCTGATACAAAACACTTACTCTGCCACCTCTAGAGAGCAGCGTTTTTTGAGCAGAGCACGTCCAAAATACGGCCCATGGCTACTATTCATGAGTGATGTCGAAAATTTTAATCATATAAAGGCAATTTTTTGTCACGGGCTCTTGGACTATTATACTTCAGCATGACCTTTTACTTCTACCTTATATTTGGGAGGATGTCCTTCGTTTTAATGAATACGGCTCATTTACTTTCATGCAAGTAGAAGGATTTCCTTCATATTTCGCAGGTATAAGCGGATCCTTTTCTTTATGAATACGGCCCACTATTTGCCTTATGCTTCATGAATAACTACAAATTATTAATGATTTAATTATCGAATCCCGCGCATTTTTAGCAAACTTTTATTCCGGGGCCGGCTCCAGTACTCGATTTAGGGCTTTCCTGGTGGGAGCTCGCGGGTATTGACCACAGAAAATAATGCTCTACGCAGAAGGGGCATCCGTACAGGTAAATAATAAACCTTTGTGTAATAATTTGCAGCGTTTTTGGTTTATTATTTTCAGTAATGATCCATTGGAATCGAGCATGAAAAAAAAAAAAAAAAATTCTAACCCCCCTCAAAATTTGATGGTTTACGTTTCAAGGTATGTAGAATCCGAAAATGCAATAAAAATATTTCTGTCTGTCCGCCGTACGCCGTACTGGCCACTTTTCTTAGTTACCATGAAACAAAATTGATGAAATTCGGGTTATAGGTTCCGTTCGGGGTCTAGTTGGTCCTCGAAGCTCGGCGTTACTGTCAGTCATCTCTAAGGGGTTCAAAATAGGGGTTGACATTTTCAAAACGCCGTAGCTCGAAAACTTTCGATAGAAGGGTGTGGTTTTTTTTACGTTATTAAATTATTCTTGAGCTAAACAATTTTTTGAGACCACCCGGAGCATTGTACGCCCAGCCGTTCGTGTGCACCAAAAAGCTTCGTCAACTCGATCGTGAATCGAACGGTATAAATCCGGCCCGGATATCATCACTGGGGAGCACCTGATTATAGTCAAGGATGGCTGTATGAAGTCGAGTTGTTTGTTGTGCGATATTATTTCATTTGATAAGTGATGGACTATTGGATTTTGTTGGTAGGTACTTGTGAAACTTGAACAAACGTTGAAATATTATTGATGGGTAAATTATTACACAACGGCAAATTATTACACAACGGTAAATTATACTTGACCACGAGGGTAGGTATTGACCACAGAAAACAGTGATCTACGCCGAAGGGGCATCTATTTCACTCCACATCAACAATTTCCCTTCAGAACTTCACTATTTGCGTTTCTTTTTGCCGTTTTAGTTACTGTTTGTCATCGACTGAATTATTTTAGCAACATTTAACTCGTGATTTAGGTAGGTGATTTAGGAGGGTCTGCGCTCTACATAAGATGTATAGAAGAGTAAATATTATATTATATATACGGGTTATCTATACATAGAGCTGTGATCTGTAACAGAAGGGTATTCTGTACAAAATAATAAACCGTTGTGCAGGGATTTGCAGCGTTTTTTTTGTGTTTTTTTCAATTCACTAAAATCGTTAATTATAATTCGCTCATTAATCGTGTAATTAGCGGGAGTGAGCCGCTTGTTCATTAGTTCGGTTGTTCGAAATTGTTGAGCTGAAAATTTGGTTTTCTCCTGACGAAGCTGATCCGTCAGAGGCTCGCGACGCGACGCGGAAGCTGCGGTTATTAATGAGGCGGCAACTTGAAGGGATTTTCGAGGAATCAATTACATAATGGATTTGAATAGGCGAAGGAAAAAGGAGGGAAGAAATGGGGGGGGCGGAATGGGAGGAATGGGAGGAGAAGGCGGAAGGGAAGAACCCCCCCCCCCCCCCCCTTACTCGGGGCCGAAGGGGTTTTCTGCGTCTGCGCCGCCTCCCATCACACGGAGCTTCTTCTGCGTGTGGGAGCGAGACGCAGATACCCTGACGGAGAGAGGGTTGTTTAGGGGGCGAGGAGGAGGATGAGGGAAAAAACCGGGAGTCGAACGAAGGTTTTCCCCAAAGGGAAACGCCGGAGAACCTCCCCCCCGCCCCACAGGTTTGTGGAGGCGGGAGGTTCCCAGAGGAGTCCTGGGGGGTACATGATTATTGACTTGAGACCCCTCACGGGTGAAGAGTGGGTGAAGCGGAGTGGGGGGGGGGGGGTAATCTAGCTGACACCGGAGCAGACAAATGAACGCTACGTTTTCGGCGGTGGGGCAGCGGAGAGGAAGCCATCTTGAAACTTAGCTGCGTTACCTTTTCTCCGTAGGGAAACCGGGAGGAAACCTTTTCCCTTCGACGGGCTCCCAGGGTTCGCATCGCCCTTCGGGACTTTCCCATCTGCCCACTGCCCGTCACACTATACGCGATTATTAGGGAC
The DNA here is from genome assembly GCA_954871275.1 of Leptopterna dolabrata. Lineage (NCBI taxonomy): Eukaryota > Metazoa > Arthropoda > Insecta > Hemiptera > Miridae > Leptopterna > Leptopterna dolabrata. The sequence continues at coordinate 6,353,477 of OX940983.1, read as the reverse complement.
TGGAATTATATGCACAAAATTTGGCAAAAATATGCGCTAGAAATGGGCAAAATATGCACCCCAAGCAAAATTACGTTTAAAATCCCTGCACAACGGTTTATTATTTTGTGCAGAATACCCTTCTGTTACAGATCACAGTTCTCTGTATAGATAACCCGTCTATATAATATAATATTTACTATTCTATACATATTATGTAGATCGCAGACCCTCCGTAGGTTAGTAGGTACCTAACCCCGTACTCGTTACTAGGTACCTACCTAAATCACGAATTAAATGTTGTTAAATTAATTCTGTCGATGACAAGCAGTAACTGAAATGGCAAAAAGAAACGCAAATAATGAAGTTCTGAAGGAAAATTGTTGATGTGGAGTGAAATAGATGCCCCTTCTGCGTAGATCACTGTTTTCTGTGGTCAACACCTACCCTCGTGGTCAAGTATAATGAACCGTTGTGTAATAATTTACCGTTATGTAATAATTTACCGTTGTGTAATAATTTACCCATCAGTACCTAATACTTCAACGTTTCTTCAATTTTCACAAGTAACTACCTACCAACTAAATCCAATAGTCCATCACTTATCAAATGAAATAATATCACAGAACAACCAACTCGACTTCATACAGCCATCCTTGATTATAATCAGGTGCTCCCTAGTGATGATATCCGGGCCGGATTAAACCGTTTGATTCACGATCGTGTTGACGAAGCTTTTTGGTGCACACGAAAAAAATGGTCTCAAAAAATTGTTCAGCTCAAGACAAATTTAATAACGTAAAAAAAAACCACACCCTTCCATAGAACGTTTTCGAGCTACGGCGTTTTGAAAATGTCAACCCCTATTTTGAACCCCTTAGAGATGACTGACAGTAACGTCGAGCTTCGAGGACCAACTAGACCCCAAACGGAACCTATAACCCGAATTTCATCAATTTTGTTTCATGGTAACTAAGAAAAGTGGCCCGTACGGCTTACGGCGGACAGACAGAAATTTTTTTATTGCAGTTTTGGATTCTGCATACCTTGAAACGTAAACCATCAAATTTTGAGGGGGGTTAGAATTTTTTTTTCATGCTCGATTCCAATGGTTCATTATTGAAAATAATAAACCAAAAGTACTAATTCTGTCAGTATTTAATTTTGAATAAATTGTTTTATTACAGTTTTTTTTGTTTGGAAGCAGGTTTGTCTATGGAAAGTAAGTAAAAGTACACAGGAGCTCCACGTTGGGCAGCCAAAAATCCGTCATCCGTCTCCGTTTCCACTCTTCGTCCTCCGTCATCCCTCACATCCGCATCCGCTCGTACGAGGCGTCTCCTGATCAGCTGCTGCCCGTTTGTTTCCTTCGACTATTATCACAGTCTACGCCCCTCCATCTCGTTCCTTATTCATCTCATCTTCCCCTTCATGACGGTGGAGTGGAATGAGTGGAGGTGAGTGGAGGGGAGGATGAGCCTTCGAAGTCGCCTCCCTTCATATCGATTCAACTGTCATAAAGCCCTGGGCTCCCGTGAATCACACTCCCCCCTCCCCTCCACCCATTCAACCCACAGTCCCTTCCCCTCATCTCATAATTCCGCTACTCTACTCGTATAAGAAACAGAAATTCGTCCTTCCACGATCTCATTCCAACTGCAGTAAACTTTCGATTAACCTACGTCCGATTATCCAACAATTCGATTATCCATCACAAAATCGGCAACCAATTTGTTGTTGTTTCCAAACCAACTAATGCAACCAACCAACGACTAGGTATAATTTTACTAGGTAATTTTCCAACAACCAACACTACCTTCATCCCTTAGTTTTGGTTTATTATTTTCAATAATGAACCATTGGAATCGAGCATGAAAAAAAAAAAATTCTTACCCCCCCCTCAAAATTTGATGGTTTACGTTTCAAGGTATGTAGAATCCAAAACTGCAATAAAAATATTTCTGTCTGTCCGCCGTACGCCGTACTGGCCACTTTTCTTAGTTACCATGAAACAAAATTGATGAAATTCGGGTTATAGGTTCCGTTCGGGGTCTAGTTGGTCTTCGAAGCTTAACGTTACTGTCAGTCATCTCTAAGGGGTTCAAAATAGGGGTTGAAATTTTCAGAACGCCGTATCTCAAAAACTTTCGATAGAAGGTTATGGGTTTTTTTACGTTATTAAATTTGTCTTGAGCTAAACAATTTTTTGAGACCACCCGGAGCATCGTACGTACGTCCAGCCGTTCGTAAGCACCAAAAAGCTTCGTCAACACGATCGTGAATCAAACGGTATAAATCCGGCCCGGATATCATCACTAGGGAGCACCTGATTATAATCGAAGATGGCTGTATGAAGTCGAGTTGGTTGTTCTGCGATATTTATTTCATTTGATAAGTGATGGACTATTGGATTTTGTTGGTAGGTACTTGTGAAACTTGAACAACCGTTGAAGTATTATTGATGGGTAAATTATTACACAATGGTAAATTATTACACACCGGCAAATTATTACACAACGGTAAATTATTACAGAACCGTAAATATTACACAACGGTAAATTATTACACAACGGCTCATCTACCAAGAAGGGGCTGGATTTTGTTGATAGGTACTTTTGCAACTTGAACAACCGTTGAAGTATTATTGATGGGCAAATTGTTACACAACGGTTCATTATTCTATCTCCGTAGAAGGGGAACCTATACAGGTAAATTATTACACAACGGTTTAGGTAGGTACCTAGTAACGAGTATGGGGTTAGGTACTAACCTACGGAGGGTCCGCGATCTACATAATATGTATAGAATAGTACATGTATGTTATCTATACGGAGACCTGTGATCTGAAAACAGGAGGGTATTCTGTAGAAAATAATAAACCGTTGTGCAGGGATTTGCAGCGTTTTTAAACATCGGGAAAAAATGTGCACACATTGAACCAACTCGTTCAAGTGTACAACAAGGTACAGGGTCATTTTTAAATAGTGTTCGAACGTCCAACATATTATATAGCTATACGTTTTTGGAATGGTGGACAAAACTTCACCCATTTCCTGGGTCAATTCTCTTACACATCCTATTCATTCAGTGGGAAATGGGAATGTCTGAGGGTGCCAAGATCTCTCTACCCCGACACACAGTCAAAACCTCCCGATCTTGACCTTTGTACCCAAAACCCTGGAAACGAGAATCCGACGGCTATAGCCAATTTAGAAAATTTTTGAAAACGGATTTGTGTTCCCTAGCGTCCAGTGCAAGTGCATATTAAGCCACTTTTTAAAAATGTTCAAATTTTGAACCAAATTGTTTTGGACAGTGAGCAAACAGTTTTTGCACACTGTTTTAACCAATTTCCCAGAATTTTACGTGAATATTGATGAGAAATCCGTTTTTCGAATTGAAATGTCTCGCTCCATTCTAAATGGGAAGTAGAATAAAATTGATTCATTTTGGTGCTGCCACGTGGTGGCGGATTTTGCAACTAAACTCGTTGCATTTAGCCTTAACCACACATTTTCGTAGGATATCGTTCCTTCCGATCGATTAACCAACAGTTGTGTACCTTACTCTTTGGGCTCGATATGTAAACAATATGAAAACACTCGCGTGATATCCACAGTCCTCTGATTAGTCTCACTCGTCATTCGGTGCAGTCCACACTGCACGCTGTCTCAGGCTGGCCTCACCTTGAACAAGCAGAAGTGCGTGTTCAGTGCTGACTCCCTTACCTTCTTTGGATACGAATTTTCCAAGAATGGATTACGAGCTGACCCTGGGAAGGTCGAAGCCCTTCTAAATGCACAACCACCCACCTCAGTGTCAGAGGTGCGCAGTTTTCTGGGAACAGTCGCATACTGTGGGCGCTTCATTCCTGACATGTCTGCTTTATCAGCTCCATTAAGGCACCTTACAAAAAAAGGAGTGACTTGGACTTGGGGTCCGGAGCAAGTCGCAGGTTTTACCTCCCTGAAATCAAAACTGAGCAAACATGGAACAAACAAGTTCTTCAATGCCAACCGTAATACTGAACTGATTGTAGATGCTGGTCCAGAAGGCCTTGGTGCTATCCTGGCCCAGCCACACAATTCTTCCCTTAACGTCATTGCTTACGCCAGCAGGGCCCTCACTGAGACTGAAAAACGATATTCCCAGATTGAACGGGAACTTCTTGCCGCCACCTGGGGTGTAGCCCACTTCAGACTTTATCTTCTTGGTGCGGCATTTCGGCTCATCACCGATCACAAGCCTCTCCTTGGTGTCCTTTCTTCCCAGCGAAGTACTACACCCAGATTGGAGCGTCTACGCCTGATGTTACAGGGGTACAATTTCTCATTGATCCACCGGCCAGGCTGCTCTAACCCTTCTGATTATCTCTCGCGTCACCCTCACACTTCTGCAAATGATTCCAGGATTGGCCACCGTGTGGAAGGTCATGTGAATTTTGTAGTTGACCAAGCCGTTCCAGCAGCGTTGTCTCGCCAAACAATCGCGGAGCACACTGCACGTGACGCCACACTCAATACGGTGCAGAAGCTGGTTCTGCTGAGGCAGCCCGCTACCTTTGACCCGCAGTTGGCCAAACCGTATGAGCAAATCCTACCAGAGCTCTCAGTTTCAGCAGATGGCATCTTGCTCAGAGGGGACAGAATTGTTCTCCCCTCCTCTCTTCAAAAAGCAGCAGTTAAACTTGCTCATAGAGGCCACCCAGGTATAGTGCGAACCAAACAGCTCCTCCGGGCAAGGAGTTGGTTTCCTGAGATGGACTCAATAATCGAGAAAACTGTGAAGTCCTGCCTTGCATGCCAGGCCACTGTGTCATCTACACAACGGAACCCAGTACAGTCTACACCCCTACCTAAACGGGCTTGGTCCGAACTTTCAGTTGATTTTGCAGGTCCCTTCCCAGACAACAAATACCTTTTGGTGCTCATGGATGAATACTCCCGGTTCCCCTTAGCTGAAACTGTTGCCTCAACGTCAGCTGATACATCTCTCAAAGTCTTGCGAAAATGGTTCTCCCAATTTGGTGTGCCAGACATTCTGAAATCGGACAATGGGCCTCCATTCAACGGGGCAGCTTACCAGAAGTTTCTTGCCAGCATCGGGACTCAATCTCGCCACATCACTCCCCTCTGGCCAGAGGCTAACGGGACGTCAGAACGTTTCTTCAGAACGATCCGCAAGACTATCCAGGCCGCTGTTCTGGAAGGAAGAGACTGGCAGGAGGAACTAGACGCATATTTGTTAAACTACCGGGCCACTCCACATGCAACTACAGGGGTTAGCTCTGCTGAGCTGCTCTTTCGCCATCCTTTTGCAGTGGGGTTCCTACCCTGGATCGGGGATGTGGAGCGTGATGTAGCTGTGGTGGCTGCAGACACTGCCAATAAGAAGAAACAGGCTGACTACGCAAATACAACCCGTAGAACTGAGCCACATCAATTGGCAGTAAATGACTCTGGCCTGGTGAGGTCCTGTAAACAAATTCACCCCCCCATTTGACCCACATCCCTTCAAAGTGGTCAGTGTGAATGGAAGCCAGATAACTGCAGAGCGGGATGACAAACGCGTATGTAGAAACTCATCGTTCTTCAAAAAGGTTGTGTGCATGGATGAGAATAGTCTGCCACTCACAGCTTCTGCAACTTCCCGACCTGCTGACTGGGAGCCTGCTAGCCTGACTCCAGCACAGACGACGGCTGCGCCCACTTCAGCCTCGTGCTCGGCAGTGTTCCCGGCACTCTCTGGCTTGCCATCCGATCTTCCATCGTCTCCTACACCGTTCTACTCCGGCAGCCCACCCAACCTTCGGTTCGTCAAGAACTCTTCGGAATCCTCAATCGTTAAAGGACTATGTCGTTCCCCCGTTGAGGAGGGGTGTAGTGTCCAAGCCTGGACAAGACTTGTGAAGAAGAGATAAGAGGGATAAGGATTGTGTGGATTATTGTGAGTTACTTTTCAGTTCCATATAAAATAAAGAGCGTACCTATTTGTCTATCTCGTAATTCGTAGTAGCAATATTATTAATAGAAAGATATTTGAAACATCACATCTAGTACCGCTGTATTTGTTTTTCACGATGTCTCAACCCGCAAAAAAAAGAAAACGCGTTGTTATTTCAATTGATGACAAGGTGAACGCTTTACGTCGTTCTTTTGTGGAGCAGCAAGACACAGGGATGTCGCTGCGCTGGGAAGACCCTCTCAAACCCAAAAAAAAATCACTAATTTTTCCACAAACGAAAATCCCTGACCCCTGACTTTGACCCTGACTTCGGTTATGTACATATTTTTCGCTTACTTTTTTAAATACATACATAAACTAACCTATCAATTATCGAGCCCCGACCATGATGGTTAATCGAAAGTTTACTGTACTTGCCCTCCACGATTTACGCCTGTAACTAGGTATTTATGAGACCTACCTACCTTTCAAAACGCTGCAAAGCCGCATGGGTTTATTATTCTACTGCACATACCCACAGAAATGTTGGCTGCTCATTTATTGTTTCTTTCATGTGAAATAATTGAAATAGCTAAACGTAAATTTGTATCATTAAACTAGATTAACAGGTATTAGCAGGTGAATCGATACAATTACAGTAGAAACTCCATTAACCGGGGTGGCCGGGGCGGAGGGTACATCGGATAATCGAAAAACCCGGATAATCGGAACACAAGAAAGGAGTCAAATTTTATTACAACAGCAAAGAGAAAATACATTATCAGTATATGTACATAATTCTAATGACCTTTGGAATTGTTAAAAAACTTGGTGATGGTCTGCTGAACAGGAGCAGATAGACGGTGAAGAGCAGCGTGGTTCCTCCATTTTTTGATGGCGGCCAATTCAGACGGAATGGCAGATCCTTGTTGCTCAACATATTTCAGGGCTGTCTCGAGGGCTTGAAATCCTTCCGAGTGGCTTACGGCATCCTCCGGTTCATCCTCCTCACTGGAGCTTGTCTCACCCGAACTTGTGTTCATTTTCTTGTTGATAAATTCTGCCAGCTCTTCATCATTTAGCTCGAACGCATCGTCGTCGTCTTCAACCCAAGTGTGAACATCATCCGGAGAAATATGTTGGAGTCCAGGGAGCAATGTCACCAAATCAGTGAGGTCCGAGTCCATTATTGTTGGGTCGTCAGAGGTGAGGGGAACGTCATCTGGGTTGAGTAAGTTATTCCAAGCCAATTTCAAAGTCATGCTACGAACAGCATTCCATGCTTCTGCCGCCCAGTAAACAGCATGTTTAATGTTGATGCTGCGAACTCTCTCTTCCAATGGTTCAGTTTCATCGCGAAGTGCCAATTCTTGGAGGAGTGATTTGCGGTAACCCCGCTTGAATGTTTCAATCACTCCTTGGTCCATGGGTTGGATGAGGCTGGTCACGTTAGGAGGAAAGAACATGGCTGTTATCTCTCCACTTTTCAACAAATCTACGCTTGGGTGTGAAGGAGCGTTGTCCAGTAGGAGGAGAGCTTTTTCTGGCAAGCCTCTGGACCGAAGAAACACCCTAACTTTTGGGGTAAACTGCTGTTGAAACCACGTCTGGAAGAGATCAACAGACATCCAGGCACTTTTCTGGTGTTTATAGTAGACGGGAAGTCGATCAGGGTTGATATTTTTCAGCGGCCTTGGTTTGGCGGATTTACCCACTACCATCAGAGGCAATCGGTGGGTGCCAGAGGCGTTGGCACAGGTCATTATTGTTAAACGCTCTTTATTTTTTTTCCCACCTGGCACAGACAAATCGTCCCGCGAGGCGAGTGTTTTGGTTGGAACCATTTTAAAATTCAAACCTGTTTCGTCGCAATTATAAATTTGATCAAGTGAGTACTCACCTTCTTGAATCACACCTTGTAGCTCGTCACAAAATAAAACAGCTGCAACATGATCTGCTGATAATTTTTCCCCAGAAACTTGCAGCTGACGGACCCCATAGCGTTTTTTCCATTTCTGTAGCCATCCTTCACTTGCCACAAAATCTTTCTCCTCTGGGAAGTGCTCCGAGAGACTCTTGGCCTTGGCCATAACGATCGGTCCGGAAAGGCACACACCTTGGAGTCTCTGCTGCTGAAACCATGAATAAGTAGCTTCGCTCGTTTTTTTATAAACAGGTAGCTTCATACTCTTCCGTCCGATGCTTTGGGTTGATGTCGCCGTGGAGAAACTTTCAATTTTTTGTCGACTCTTTTTCCAGTCACTTACAGTAGTCGCTGACACGCCCATATCCGTAGCGATTGTACACAGCAATTCACCTTTATCAATGCGCTTCAATGCCTCCAACTTTTTTTCCATGGCTACTACGACGCGTTTACGTTTCACCACTTTACCCGACATGACTACAAACGACTCACAACGACAAAAAGGACTTGATAGAACTGAACTGTGATAAGAGTTCAACACAAAACAAAACAAAACACGACGGCATACGGATAACGGAGAGGTCAAGGGCCAAAATCCATTCGATAACTTCGGTTGAAGGAGCGGGGATTCTCGTTCAAAACAACCCCGGTTTATAGAACTCCCGGATAATTGGACCCCGGTTAATGGAGTTTCTACTGTAAATGGCACTATCAATGATCAAAGATAATATTTGTGTTACAAAATTTTAAAAGGGGGTGGGGGAAGGAGCCCAATTCGTGTTTTTGGGGGGCCAAAATTGGTGGAAACCATTAAAAAATAGCTATTTCAATTATTGCACATGAAAGAAACAATAAATGAACAGCCAACATTTCTGTGGGTAAGTCCAATAGAATAATAAACCCATGTGACAAGGACTTTGCAGCGTTTTTCATTTTGATTGTTCAAAAGTTTTCCATAACTTGGACAAATTCAACATATCATAGCTGACTCTCCTTCTGTCTCTTACTCTGCACAAAGTCGAGGAAAAACGGAGTTTGATGCCTGTTAAAATCGACTGAGAAAACACTTGAGGGCAGCTCTTTAAAAACGAAGTCGGGACGGAGTTGGTTGAGATCAGACGTTTCTCCTCTCCTAATGAGAAAATCCAACGAGCAGCAGATGCCTTCGGACCGTCAGTTGGCGAGATTGTTTTTATCGCGTTAAACCTTGACGAAGAAAAAGCAATAAATGTCTGGAAACCTGCTTCGGTGGGAGGTCAGGAACGACTGGTCTTCAAGTGGGCGAGCGATTTCCAGCTCCAAACCACCGGCACTGCCGTACAATACGTAATCATCCATTGAAACCGATACACAAACTGTTTGTGAACGTGAGATTTTCTCTATTTATTTACACGAATTTGATCTTTTAGTTTGAGTAAGACGGTTTAGGTTCGAGTGGACGTCCGAAGAGAGGCGTTGCGATTCCGAGTGATGTGCCATTAGGAGCGAATTTTCATAATCAGAGCGACAGGTGGAAGGATTCGTGTCTCGTTGCCTCTCTGAGAACGCCTGTCTCTGAACTAGTGAAAGATATTGTATATTAGCAAACTATGTCAAAACTTAACAGCATTCTTGCACTACAACCGTCCAAACTCATTTGGAAAGACTCAGGAATATAAGCTGATAAGTTAGGATTTTATCCTACGATGGAACAGTTTTGATGTTTGTGGTGTTGTGAAGATTGAGGTAGGTGACGTTTGGGTAGGTGAGGTTGAGAAAGAGAGCGTAGGTTATGAGGTAGCTAGTATCCAGAAAGGTTACACCACATAGGCCAGGCCAGAAAGATTACCAACACGTTGGATACTAGAGGTTGTGCCAAGTAAGGTTACACCACATTGGCTAGGCCAGAAAGGGTACCACCACGTTGGGTACTAGAGGTTGTACCCAGTAAGGTTACACCACATTGGCAAGGCCAGAAAGGTTACCACCACGTAGGATACTAGAGGTTGTGCCCAGTAAGGTTTCACCACATTGGCCAGGCCAGAAAGGGTACCACCACGTTGGGTACTAGAGGTTGTGCCAAGTAAGGTTACACCACGTTGGCTAGGCCAGAAAGGTTACCACCACGTTGGGTACTAGAGGTTGTGCCCAGTAAGGTTACACCACATTGGCCAGGCCAGAAAGGGTACCACCACGTTGGGTACTAGAGGTTGTGCCAAGTAAGGTTACACCACATTGGCTAGGCCAGAAAGGTTACCACCACGTTGGGTACTAGAGGTTGTGCCCAGTAAGGTTTCACCACATTGGCCAGGCCAGAAAGGGTACCACCACGTTGGGTACTAGAGGTTGTGCCAAGTAAGGTTACACCACATTGGCCAGGCCAGAAAGGGTACCACCACGTTGGGTACTAGAGGTTGTGCCAAGTAAGGTTACACCACATTGGCCAGGCCAGAAAGGGTACCACCACGCTGGGTACTAGAGGTTGTGCCAAGTAAGGTTACACCACATTGGCCAGGCCAGAAAGGGTACCACCACGTTGGGTACTAGAGGTTGTGCCCAGTAAGGTTTCACCACATTGGCCAGGCCAGAAAGGGTACCACCACGTTGGGTACTAGAGGTTGTGCCAAGTAAGGTTACACCACATTGGCTAGGCCAGAAAGGTTACCACCACGTTGGGTACTAGAGGTTGTGCCCAGTAAGGTTACACCACATTGGCCAGGCCAGAAAGGGTACCACCACGTTGGGTACTAGAGGTTGTGCCCAGTAAGGTTACACCACATTGGCCAGGCCAGAAAGGGTACCACCACGTTGGGTACTAGAGGTTGTACCAAGTAAGGTTACACCACATTGGCTAGGCCAGAAAGGTTATCACCACGTTGGGTACTAGAGGTTGTGCCCAGTAAGGTTACACCACATTGGCCAGGCCAGAAAGGGTACCACCACGTTGGGTACTAGAGGTTGTGCCAAGTAAGGTTACACCACATTGGCTAGGCCAGAAAGGTTACCACCACGTTGGGTACTAGAGGTTGTACCCAGTAAGGTTACACCACATTGGCCAGGCCAGAAAGGTTACCACCACGTAGGATACTAGAGGTTGTGCCCAGTAAGGTTTCACCACATTGGCCAGGCCAGAAAGGGTACCACCACGTTGGGTACTAGAGGTTGTGCCAAGTAAGGTTACACCACATTGGCCAGGCCAGAAAGGTTACCACCACGTAGGATACTAGAGGTTGTGCCCAGTAAGGTTACACCACATTGGCCAGGCCAGAAAGGGTACCACCACGTTGGATACTAGAGGTTGTGCCCAGTAAGTTTTCACCACATTGGCCAGGCCAGAAAGGGTACCACCACGTTGGGTACTAGAGGTTGTGCCAAGTAAGGTTACACCACATTGGCCAGGCCAGAAAGGTTACCACCACGTAGGATACTAGAGGTTGTGCCCAGTAAGGTTACACCACATTGGCCAGGCCAGAAAGGGTACCACCACGTTGGATACTAGAGGTTGTACCCAGTAAGGTTTCACCACATTGGCCAGGCCAGAAAGGTTACCACCACGTTGGATACTAGAGGTTGTGCCCAGTAAGGTTACACCACATTGGCCAGGCCAGAAAGGTTACCACCTTATTGGGATCTTTTATGAGAGAGGTTGAGGAGGAAGGTAAGGTGAGAGAGGGAAGTCGAGTTAGAGTGAGATTGGTAGAATGGCGAGCGGGGCAAGGAGGACGCCTTATAAAGGCGCCTCTAACCTCCCCCAGTCCTTCGATGGCGGTTGAAAGCAGTTGGAGGATCGATGGAGGGAGGCTACCTGCTTACGTCCCTCTTGTCACGTAGCTCGCCTTCCCCTTGGCTTTATTGGAAACATTCTTAAATGTACATTGAGTGCTATATCATAAAGGGGTACCACGACAATAGTGTAATACAAATTAAGTAGGTACCTACTTATTCTTGTGAAATCTACTGACAAAGTGCCCTCCACAATGCTTCACCTATACCAATCTAAAAAGGAAATATTTGCACATTTTTGATAATAATGACAAAGTACCTACCTATCACGTTGTACTGCAACAATACACCACAGTTCTAGGTACCCACTGCTAGAGGTGGGTAGTTCCTGAATGAACTACTCTTGAAGAACTAACTCCACCAACTGAACTGCTCCTCGACGTAGTTCACTTCACTGAACGGTCGCTCACTAGGATCACAGAGTCAAAGAATCGAGGACCCAGTGGCTGCAGATGGATGAAGGAAGGGGGAACCGAAGGAACTAATGAAAGAACTATCGTTCTATGCATTACGAACTAAAGAACTAGTAAACTCACAAGGCGACTGATTGAGTTAGTTCTTTAGTTCTTGTAGTTCATAGGCGGAATTCAGTACACTTCCGAAATCCGCCTTGACAACCTTAACTCTACAGTGGGTGAACGAGCGAACCGTTTGTAGTACTCTACCGAAAAGTAAGGAATTTTTATATTTAGATATTATTAACTTATTTTGACCTCATTACATTCACTTAAATTTACCTCACTGCATTCACTCAAATTAAAATCAAATAAGTATCCAATCGCGTAAGCATACATAAATAATATTGTTTAAATATAGGACCAATTTTGACAAGTTTTTTTTTTTGTACATTTGCAGAGGCTGATGATGGGCTAAGACCCGAAACCGGTCCCTAACTGTATACCTAATAAACCGTGTGATCGACAACTTCCAATCTCTATCCTGAATTGTATATTGGATCATTTAATTGTCTACCTTCGTTTGATCTGATCGAAATATAGAATTAATTGTGATGAGAACGATATCGTCACGCTCGAACGGCTGAACGGAATGTCACAGGATTTGTAGCGAAGTGCCCGGAGAAGGTTTACTGCGGTCAGCATTTTATTTTACGGTTGAGCTTTGTAAACTGAAGGCAGATACCTGTGCGCAGGTTTCAAATGAGTGTACTTACTACGAATTGCGAATTAACAACAAGGTAATAAATTGCTGTTATAAGATTAGGTAATATAAATAATATACCTCCTACTACTTCGATAATTTTCTTACGCCTCCATTCAACTTTAGTATGCAACGAAAAACGGTTTTCTACTTCTTTTCTCTGTCATATTATTTCCCTATATTACGTTTTACCGATTTCAATTAGATCTCTTATTTCCGCTATCTTATGGCCACTAAGCTTATTAATTTAAAAAGTGGTCAAAATAAGTCAGGGAGAAATGAAAATAAGTTTACGTTAGCTAAATGTGAGTATAATTATGTTAAGTATATTATGTACATATATAGGTAGGTACCTATTTATGATGTATATACCTACTGACTCGAGATTTGCCAGGTCCTGCGCTTGCGTAGTTTACGCTAATTTATTACTCCCAGGGTCGATACGCCGTCTCATTCGACGTCACACGCCCAGCGGCAGATGCGTTTTGTCAGAGCTTCATCAATTACACCGTTTGAAAGGCCCCCTCCGTTGTCGGAAGGGTTCCTTCAAACCTCTCGTGTCTTGCAACGATGATTGTGAACGCTAAAATATGTCTTTATCCAGCGCGAGGAATTCACAACGAGAACCGTTACCTATTTCATGGTTGGGGGGGGTTATAGGGATAACTGCCTGTAGTACAACAAAAAAAACCAGTCATGCAGCATGACTTAATGAGCGAATTTTCAAAGAAATATTCGAATTAATGGCTATGGTTTTGAATAAAGGAAAACTTCTTCCTCCTACTGTTAGTACCTAAATTGAATAATTTGAAATAGATTTTTTCTTTCGTCTTCCTTCTAGTAATACGTGGGCCGGTACTTGTCTATCTATGAAGGTATCATAACAATTATATGTCAAATGGGAAATTCAAGGAGTTGTACTAATCGTTTGCCTCCCCCTTTTTTGCTTCGAACTCTCGTCTTCAATTAATACTTCTCACATTTTTCAATCTGACCACTCTAAGGGGGTGGGGGGGGGGGGTAAGAGTTTAAAGATTATCCTAGTTTTGGGTAATTTTTGCGCACTTTAAATGCTCTAATTTAAGAACGGATTTAGATATCTAAAATCCGATTTCACCATCGTGTTCAGCGTGCAAAAACCTTTAAAATGAGGGGTCACTTGTTAGAAAATAACATTTTGGGGATTTTTGGGTAATTTTTGCGCACTTTAAATGCTCTAATTTGAGAACGGATCAAGATATCTAAAATCCGATTCCACCATCGTGTTCAGCGTGCAAAAACCTTTAAAATGAGGGGTCACTTGCGCCAAAACCCTCCTTAGAGTAGGCCAATTTCGCCCATCTTCGAACTTAGCCTTTCGATTGCCAAGATAGATTTTTTGTGCAAATTTGAGCTGTTTATCTCAATTCTATCGAGAGTTATCGTCTGGAGTGACACATATATATATATATATAAATATATATATACATATAAAAAAGTGTTAAATTTCAGGAATCGTTTTAGAATGGTCTGAAACGGATTTCTATGAAGAAAATTTCCAAAAATTTATATTATTTAAATTTCGAAGCCATTGCAATAGCTTCATTTTCTTTGAAAATTCGCTAAAAGGATAAAAAAATAGTATTTTACTTTTTCATAAGTCTGAACACGTCTAAGGCGTCTAAAAAACGTAAAAAAAATTTTAAAAATCTTATTTTTACATTTTTATAAAATACGCTTGAAAAACGTGTAAAGTACGTCCAGAATTCGTCGTAGAAAAACGTCCAAGGCGTCTGAACGACGTAAAAAAGAATTCGGTCCCATTTTGGGTTATTGGAACCTTTGGAATCGATTAACCCAACTCCATCTCAAAATTGGATGGCTTCCGTTTCAAGGCACGTAGAATCCGAAAATAGAAAAAAAAACAGAAATCTCGTAGAAAAGTAAAGAGCTCAGACAATCGCAAGGTATTCAGAACTCTTTGCAGGTACCCAACTTTTCCCTTCGAAATACTTTTTACACATCAACTCCGACGGTTGCATCTCTCGGAATCCTCGTTTCACTTGGGTTCATTCTCTTGGAGTTTTTACGACATTTTCTCCTTTCGGGGTTGACTGTCGCTATGAATCATAACCCAGAGGAGTCGTCGCGACTTCGCCCTTCCCGACCAACAGCCTTCCCGCTCGTAAATTTATCCCGTTTTCCCCCCTCTTCCACGGTCCTCCCACACGAACGATCCATCACTTTTCTCCCTTTTTATTCGCTTTTTCTCCCATTTTTATGCCGTTTTCCCTTCTTTCTCCCTCACTCGTCCTAGCTACGATTTTGTTTGCTCCCTCCCAGTTTAAACGGTTCCGTTCCGAGGGATATTCAGAGCGCCGTAAGAATTGGAGCGGACGAAAAAAAAAAAAAAAAAATACCCTGAATGATTGGTGAGAGCCTACAGTTTCCATTTTTATTAGTTTTCTCATAGTTTTCTCGTAGACAACTCGTAAAAATGAATGGGTTAAAAAAAAACTATGGTTTGACTCGAGAATTTGACTAAAAAATAATAGGATTTTTAAGCCATTAGAATGTTTTTGCATTAACATATCATATCTGACCCTTTGACCATAAGAATTTGAACGTTGCTATTACCTTTTAATTTCAAGTACAGAAATATTTTTAGTACGGATATTACTATTTTTCCAAATGATTAAGTTTTTAAAATAAACATTTATGTACATTTTTAGTAATTCTACCTTATGGTAAGTTTCTCTAATGAATTACTTATTATTCCTTATTATAAAAGGTCTAAAGAAGTATTTTATCAGTTTTAGCTAGTTACAAAGTCTACAAAACAAAGTACCCATTTTATCTAGTGTAAATTGGATACCCAAGGGGGGGGGGGGCTATAGCCCCCCCTCCAGCCCCTCTCTGGATCCGCCACTGCATTCATCCCACATCACGACGACAGAATGTTTAAATTTCGCTGTGAGTAAGCGAAATGTAAACGAAGGGTTTGACTTAACGTTTAGCGGTATAACTTTTTGAAGCGGTTTCGGACGAAATTGGATTTGGTGGAAAGAGATTTTCTCGCTGATTCCAACGACACCAAAACGATTTCTGTGCGATAATCGATAAACTGTTCGTCCGTTAGAAGAGGGTGTAGGGAACCTTGCCAACGGGTAACAGGAGAAACTCGCACTCTGCCTAGGGATGTTATCGTTGTTTCTATGTGTGGAAAAACATATATTTTTTTCAAAACATCGGTGTTTTCCTTTCGATGTTTTTCAGACATCTATGTTTTTATCACCTCCATTTTTCCCAGTTCTTCATTTTTCAAGAATCATCAATTTTTACTACAAACATCTCAGAAGCGTTCACGTTTTCACAACTATTCGTACCGCTATCTGCATCACTAAGTTTCTAGTTGATTAATTATTATTTTTCATAGTTACGTACCTACCTACATAGGTACTCGTCCCTCACAAATATGACGTCGCATTTTCAGACCTAATTGAATCACTGGGTAACCTTATGACGATTTGCAACGTGTACCACGTATTTGTGTACCACGTTCATAATTGCGTTCATACATCCTGAAGAACGTATATAGGAAGAATCCCATGAATCCTGTTGAGGCTATGAAGAAACATGATCCATCAATTGAATCTCTAATAGAAAATATTATGGCTTCATAAGGTTGCCACCAAAAGAAGCGTTACAGAGTAGTCGCATGTTGTGATCCCATTGAAAATCCATCCAATTGAGCCCTGGCTGCACTGGAACTTTTTAGTGGTTAAGGGATCCAAATGAATGACGAGAGCCGGGAGCAGATGTGATGAGAAGCTGAGGAAGGGTCTACGAGGCGAGGGCCCTCCCCAGGATTCGTAAAGCAAGGGAAGTCCTTTCTCGTCTCCCTCGCTCCAACTCCGACCCTCTAAGTAACGATCACAACCCGCCGCCTCCAACCGCTCCCCGGGTTTTCAGGGTTTAGAGCCGCCCCCGAACATCCGTTCCGTAGGGCCACTCCCAGGGATCCAAAGGCCTCCGAGGCGTAGCCTGGGTTTCAACGATATTTGCCTTCAATAAATTTGAGTTCAACACTGAACGCAGAGGTACACTGTGGGGAAATCGGAGGTGTTCAACAAGAGAACTGGATCAGGTAGGTACGTACCTATGAGGTTGAGTTCTCGAGCATTCTGTGAAAACGCTCTACTCTAAGGACACCCTTTCAGAAAGGGTAGCTTCTGACAGGGTGTCCGTAGAAGGTACATAAGAAGTGTACACAGTGATATGAAGTGTAAACTTCTAGATAAAAATTGTACACTTATAGATAAGAAATGTAAACTTCTAGATAAGAAGTGTAAACTGTGATAAGAGGTGTACAATTATAGATAAGAAATGTACACGTATAGATAAGAAGTGTAGACAGTGATATGAAGTGTACACTTGTAGATAAGAAGTGTACACTTATAGATTTAAAAAACGCTGCAAAGTCCTTGTCACATGGGGTTTATTATTCTACAGAAATGTTGGCTGTACATTTATTGTTTGTTTCATGTGAAATAATTGAAATAGCTATTTCTGATGGTTTCCAACAATTTTGGCCCCCAAAACACAAATTAGGTAGGTAGGTACGATCTTTTTTTTTTCCAAATTAACTTTGATCATTGGTAGTGCCATTTAATCGTCTTGATCCACGTGTTGACACTTTTTCTAGTGTTATTCTACAAACTGATGGTGATTTTAGACGATTTCGCAGGTTTTTGACTCACACAAAATCAATTTTGGGAGCTGAACATCTGGTACAACCTCAATTTTCCACTCCTTGGCCAAAATCGACCTCATATTCGTTCTTCTCGTCCCCAAAAACATGGAAAACGATACCTCAAAAGCTCATGTTACCAACATGTTGCTAAAACGCAAAAAGTACCTATTTTTACACACATTTTCACTCACAACACCCCTGGGAATATTCCGATCGGGCTGAAAAGTTTCGGGACACAACTAGGGCCCAAATGGAGCATGTGTGCGAAAGAACGACTTTTTTAGACCGAAAATGAAGCCTGTACACGTGATACGGCGGACGGCGTACGGCGGACGGCGGACGGACATTGCATTTTGGTTTATTATTCTGTGAATAATACACCTATGTATTCGCTCAGCAAAAAATTTTTATAACACCCCCTCAAACTTTTTTCTTTTACGTTTCAAGGTGCATAGATTCCAAAAATGCAATGTCCGTCCGCCGTACGCCGTCCGCCGTACGCCGTCCGCCGTATCACGTGTACAGGCTTCATTTTCGGTCTAAAAAAATCGTTCTTTCGCACACATGCTCCATTTGGGCCCTAGTTGTGTCCCGAAACTTTTCAGCCCGATCGGAATATACCCAGGGGTGTTATGAGTGAAAATGTGTGTAAAAATAGGTACTTTTTACGTTTTAGCAACACATTGGTAACATGAGCTTCTGAGATATCGTTTTCTATGTTTTTGGGGACGAGAAGACCGAATATGAAGTCGATTTTGACCAAAGAGTGGAAAATTGAGTTCTACCAAGTGTTCAGCTCCCAGAATTGATTTTTATGAGTGAAAAACCTGGGAAATCGTCTGAAATCACCATCAGTTTGTATAATAACACTGGAAAAAGTGTCGAGACGTGGTTCAGGACGATTAAATGGCACTAACAATGATCAAAGATAGTTAAAAAAAAAGAAAAAAAAGAGCGTACCTAATTTGTGTTTTGGGGGCCAAAATTAATGGAAACCATCAGAAGTAGCTATTTCGATTATTACGCATGAAAGAAACAATTAATGAACAGCCAACCTTTCTGTAGGTGTGTCCAATAGAATAATAAACCCATGTGACAAGGACTTTGCAGCGTTTTTTGAATCTACGCACCTTGAAACGGAAAAGAAAAAAGTTTGAGGGGGGGTTATAAAAATTTTTTGCTGAGCGATTACATAGGTGTATTATTCAGAGAATAATAAACCAAAAGTGTACACTTGTAGATAAGAAGTGTATACTTATAGATAAGAAGTGTAAACTGTGATAAGAAGTGTACAATTCTAGATAAGAAATGTACACTTATAAATAACAAGTGTAGACAGTGATATGAAGTGTACACTTATAGATAAAAAGTGCACACTTATATATAAGAAAAGTAAACTTATAGATAAGAAATGCAAACTTCTAGATAAGAAGTGTACAATTCTAGATAAGAAATGTATGATTATAGATAAGAAGTAAGAAGTATAGTCTGTGATATGAAGTGTACACTTGTGGATAAGAAGTATGCACTGTTATAAGAAGTGTACACTTGTAGATAAGAAGTGTAAACTGTGATAAGACGTGTACAATTCTAGATAAGAAATGTACGCTTATAGATAAGAAGTGTAAACTGTGATAAGAAGTGTAAACTGTGATAAGAAGTGTAAACTGTGATAAGAAGTGTAAACTGTGATAAGAAGTGTAAACTGTGATAAGAAGTGTAAACTGTGATAAGAAGTGTAAACTGTGATAAGAAGTGTAAATGTGATAAGAAGTGTACAACTCTAGATGACAAATGTACACTTATAGATAAGAAGTGTGCACTTATAGATAAGAAGTGTACTGTGATAAGAAGTGCACACATCTGGATAACAAGTGTACACTTATGGATAAGAAGTGTACACTGATAGATAAGAAGTTTACAATGTGACAAGAAGTGTGCGCTGTGATAAGAAGTGTATACTGTGATAAGAAGTGTGCACTAATAGATAAGTGCTTCTTAGCACACGTCTGCATAACAAGTGTACACTTATGGATAAGAAGTGTACACTTATAGTTAAGAAGTGTATAGTTATAGATAAGAAGTGTACACTGATAGATAAGAAGCGTACAATGTGACAAGAAGTGTACACTTCTAGATAAGAAGTGTATACTGTGATAAGAAGTGTACACTTATGGATAAGAAGTGTACATTTCTAGATGAGAAGTAGGTGCACTTCTAGATAAGGTCCGGGCTTCTCATGATTTCTATTCTAAGACAGGGAAAGCCATGAAATGAATAGGAAATGCTGCATACTCTTCCACAACGATTTATACATCAACGATCGATATTTATATGTAATAGGTAGGCACCCAGTCCAGAACTTTTTTGGAAATATTCTATAGTGTACTGACGATGGTGTAACAACCGAAAGCGGTCTACAGTTTTGCTATTGTACGTGGAAATAGACTATTTTATTTTTATCCTGTAGTTTTTTGCTATGGATTTCCACTATTCCGCCGCGAGTGATTATGGAAGAACTTTGACCCGGAGAACATGATTCGATCCTTCTTTGGTTTCCCAGCTGTTTCACTGGAGGCTACAACTTTTTTGTAGTACTGGGACCACCATGTACTTCCAAAATCCTTGATAAATTCGGAAGAATCGTTCACTTCCATCACCGTGAACTTCTGAGCATTGCTGCTCGTAAGGATATGCCGAGTGATTTCGTGCACGCTGTAGATGCGGTCATTCTTCCTCAATTTTCTCTTGATGACGGAAAAGTCCCTGTCACATGGGAGGAAGCTGTGCCCACGCAGTGGGAAGTGGTGAACGACCTTCTCAAACTTAACCATTGTCCAATACAGCCAGGAAAAATTTGGACAGGCTTGAAATATCTTCTTTCCCTACTCGGGAAGTCAGGTGGGAACAATATCGCACACGCGTTAAGGGATGACAGCACTGTATTTAACTAAAATAATTTTAGACTGATGTAACTCGTCATACACACCTGGACTTGAACCAGAACTCGAGCCGCTCCTCTCAGAGGTAGGTGCTGCGCAAGCGCAGACCCCCACCTATCAATTGTACCAACTTAATAATTAGAAATTAATACACATCAAGGCTATGATTTTTGTTTTGGCCAAAGCGGTGCACTTCCACAACAGAGTGCGGTTCCACTTTTCTTTTAAAGGGGCGTGAGTCCGGAATTATGCCCTTTTAAAAGAAACTGGGATTTTCAAAAGCAATTTCTACCATGTTAGAGACCGCATTCGCATGCCCTTTTAATTGTAGAACAGGAAAATGAAAAAACTAAAATGGCATTTTAGCTTCATTTAGAAGCTTGGTGCGCCATGCACCGAATCCTCCGTACAAGTTTGCTTATACGTTGATCGAACGTCAGCCGCTCGTCATCAAATTGCTCGTCGAGATAACGGACTAACTGACAGAAGGAAAGACGACAGTTTATTTGAATTTGAGTAATAAATGTATTTAGTTCAGTTACATTTCAGATGAATTTGTAATCCTCTTTACCTCAGTTTGCCTTTGAGTTGGCCCTCTCAACCACGAATGGGAAGCATCCTGTGAGCTGAAACCCCCTCCACAACGTAATATCAATTGATGAGCATCCTCCATCCAAATCTTCCTCACCACCCGACGGTATTAAAGGGGAAGATGCGACCCTAGCAACGAGGATACGCTCCCTAACCCTACGCCACCTTCATTTACTTACCCTATCGACAATTACCGCAAATGACTCGGTCGTTATCTATGAAACTTTACCGATCAAAACAGTTCGTTATCAGCAGTCGGTATCTCATCGCTTCCACTCAGTCACGTTATCCTCGTCTTGCCCAGGTTATGTCTTGTTTCTCTATGCATACGCTTCACGTTTATACAATTTTCATAATACCTGTCGGAAACGTTTTTCAAGTGGCTCGCAAACTGATAAAAACTACCTTCATAATCTACAAGAAATTATACTGCCGTCCAAAGCAAGAAAGCCGTAGAACAAGGCAATCTAGTTTTGAGAAAAACGCAGGTAAAGTTTTTAGGCTGTAAAATAGGTATTTTTCAATATTTTCCCAAGTCGGTCCTTTTTTTTGGCCTTGATCCAAATTTAGTTTTTGGAAGAATACACAAATTTTTGTAAGCAACTGTTTTTCTCCGTTGTAGAAGGTAAGGTAAATTTTGCTTCACAAAAAGGTTAGAGGGTCTTCTACCGCTTTTATTCGTTGGACGCGCGTGCTACGGTTTTCCCACTGTAGTTGCTAGAGTTTTTTCGCCCACTTCCCAAAGACAAAAACAGTACCTTTATTTTTCGCACCTACGGTCGATCGCTCGAAGCTTTTGGCGCTCATCACAAAATTGAGGAACGGTACCGGTCTGACGAATTCAGGCAACTATGAGAGGGATAACTGGGTGAAGAAAGTTATACGAAAAAAGAAAAAAGATCACCATTTCTCCAAACTCGATTCATCGTTACCCTCACCAGTAATCTGGAAGAACGTCAAGCAACTAGGTCTTTCAAAGGAGCCCAACGAAATTGCTGGAGCCGGATTGGATTTGGATTCTCTAAACTCTCATTTTACTGCTTGCTCTATTTCACCACATTTGAACTTGGATGTTCCTTCCCCTTCGTCTTCAATTCCCGAGTTCTCCTTTCGAAACGTTCAACCTTTTGAAATTAAATCTGCTTTCGATCAAATCACTTCCGATGCCATTGGAAACGATGAAATCCCTCTTAAGTTCTTGATGCTGCTCCTTCCCATACTTCTCAATCACTTAACTCATATATTTAATTACATCTTAACTAGCTCGAAATTCCCGAAGTCTTGGAAATCTGCTAAAGTTTTACTACTGCCCAAAGTAAGTAACCCATCGAATCCCTCAGATTATCGTCCCATCTCAATACTGCCTGTCCTCAGTAAAATTTTTGAAATTATATTGCTAAATCAGATGAGTTTTCAACTCAGCTCCAATAACCTTTTATCCCAATACCAGTCAGGATTCAGAAAGTTTCATAGCTGTGAGACAGCCCTGCTGAGAGTTGTAGAGGATGTTAGGAGAGGGATAGAGAATAGTGGGTGTACAGTGATGGTATTGCTGGACTTTAAGAACGCCTTTGGCTCTGTCCCCCACTCACTGTTGGTTGAAAAGCTTGTCATCCTCTTCCGATTTTCTACATCTGCTTGCTCCCTAATCTCATCCTATCTTTCCGGTCGTGAACAAGCTGTTTTCTCCAATGGTAACCATTCAAAATTCCTCCCTGTTTCTGCTGGTGTCCCCCAAGGTGCCGTTTTAGGGCCCCTACTGTTTTCGGCCTTCATCAATGACTTGCCTCAGGTCCTAACATCATGCCGGTACCATCTGTATGCGGATGACTTCCAAGTATATCTGCCATGCGCCCTTGATGAAACCTTAATCTCATCTATATTTTCTTTGAATCGGGAGCTAACTTCAATAGTTAACTGGGCTTCTAAAAATGGCATTGAGATTAACCCTTCTAAATCTCAGGCATTGATCATCTCTAGAACAGGCATTTCCACTGACCCCCTCCCCCCAATATTATTGAATGGAACTGTTATTCCATACTCCTCCAAGGCGAAGAACCTTGGGATCTATTTAGACAGTAGTTTGTCATGGGAACACCAAATTGTTCAAATATGCCAGCGAGTGTATGGCTCACTACATACATTGAGGAGGATGACCAATTTTACTCCGAGAGATATAAAGAAAAAACTCGTTACAGCTCTTGTGCTTCCTCATTTTTTTTATGGCTCATCGTTGTTCTCCTATGCCCTGTCATCAGCCCTATTTCGCAAACTACATGTCGCCTTCAACGCCTGCAATAGATATGCCTTCAACATCAAGGCTCGCCACCCTGTGGGAGACAATACCTTGCTAGGTCTACCCCTAGATAAGCAGTATCAATTCAGACACCTAAAGCTCATCTTCCAAATTCTCAAAGGTTCTCAACCAACCTACCTCAACTCTCTCCTCACCCTTCCATCTTCTTCTAGATCCCATGCTCTAATGATCCCCACTCATAGAACCCGAATATTCTCGAGATCATTTGGGGTATCTGGGGCAAGACTCTGGAACACACTAACAGTTGCTACTCGATCCTCATCCACTCTGGGGCGATTCTTGACGGCAATAAGGAAGCACCTTAGTGACTCTTAGGAGTTTTTCTTTTCTTTTACTTGTCTTTCATACATGCATATTTGATAATATTATTCATTTCCTCATTCTTTTCCCCATCTCTTCCTAATAGATAATTACAAAATATGTGAATTACTGACATGCCATTTTATACTGATGTTAACATGTTTTCAAGTTGTTCTTGTATGCACTATAGACTACCTAGTCTGAAGCATAATAAAAGTTAAATAAATAAAAAAATAAAAAAATAAATACAACAAAGAAAAATAGTACTGTCCTGATGAATATTAAATTAAATTCACTGTTCCATTGAATTAACACCGTAGGAATGGAATCTACTGTTTTGATTTTTTGGGAGAACTACTACTATTACGTTTCATCGTTGGAAAACCATCAAAAATTCGAAAAACCTCAGACATTTTCGTTGAATAACACCCCCTCAAAATTTGATGGTTTCCGTTTCAAGGTATTTAAATTAAAGACGGTTCCATTCTAAGAGTTTGAGACCATTAAAAAAATACTTCTTTTTAAACCACTCCAAAAAAGGAGGAGGTTCTAAATTCGACCTCTGTCTATATATTCTTTTAGTTTATTATTTTCATTAACAAACCTTTGGAATCGAGCATGGAAAAATAATGAAATCCCCCCCTCCTCCCACAAAATTTTATGGTTTCCTGTTCGAGGTATGTAGAACCGGAAAATGGGATGAAAAAATTTCTGCCCGTCCGCCGTACGTTGTCTGCGCATGCGCGAACAAGAAATGTTGACCATTTCCTTTTAGCGCTGTTAAATACGCGAAAAATAGTCGTAATAGTCGTAGAAACCTGAAATTTTGAGGGTTTTTCGGGTTGGATCGCAGATAATCCCTCATCAAAATCATTGAAATCGTACTGTAACTTTCGTCTGCGCATGCGCGAACATGAGATGTTGACGATTTCCTTTTAACGCTGTTAAATACGCGAAAAATAGTCGTAGAAAGCTGAAATTTTGAGGGATACGCGAGTTGGATCGCAGATAATCCCTTATCAAAATCATTGAAATCGTACTGTAACTTTCTTCTCCGCATGCGCGAACATGAGATGTTGACCATTTCCTTTTAACGCTGTTAAATACGCGAAAAATAGTCGTAGAAAGCTGTAATTTTGAGGGTATACGCGGGTTTGATCGCAGATAATCCCTCATCAAAATAATTGAAATCGTACTGTAACTCTTCTCCGCATGCGCGAACATGAAATATTGAAAAAATGTTGAAATGTTTGATCCTATTACGCATGTTAGGTAATTTATTATTACTCTTTTTTATTGCTATTCAACCATTTTGACGCATCATTTTTTTACCAACTGATTCTACACGTCCATGTTAAAATAATTGAGGAAGCTGTACTGCCCACCCAACTTGGCAGACGTTTTTTACTCAATCACGAATCCAAAGCTTCCCTACCGTCGGTAGTGAGGAAGCAAGAAGTTCCTAAAGTCAAACCAGTTGGACTTTGAAAAGGTCTCTTTCGAGCTTCGGAGAAGTGGAATAAGCAGAAGTGATTGTTTGCAGCTGGGAGGATGATTTCCGAGAATATTTCTGGAAAAGGTTGGCAGCCCTGTGCTGTCCTTCCCCACTCCCACCCTTCTCGATACTTCGAGGGACATTTGACCTTTCCGGGGAAAGAAGGGATTTTTTAGGAGGGAAAAAGGGAAATTTTAACATTTTTCAAAGAGAAAGGGAGAGTCAATTTTTAAGCCTGTAATGCCGGTTTATTAGGTATGTCAGCCTCTGGGGTTGTTGAACCACATTTTATAAATACAGATACGATAATTTTATAAATATAGATAGATAGAGCTACCTATATCGACTTTCTTCTGTAAGTAGATAATGTAAGAACTATGAGGTTCCGGATTGTTTCAAGATGTCTCTTAATTAATTAATTTCCTAATCAAGTGATGTTATTCTTACTGGTCCTCACACCTAGTACCTATTGCATAAGTACGTGTTCTTGAATTTAGAGTCTATGAAAAATGTCATATTAAGGTAGGTGCAGTGTACTTTTTGACATTTTTATTGTTCCTCTGAAATCTGATTTTTAGACATTTGTATTACTGCGTATACTGGTTCCAAAGACTATTAGTTCCTATTTAGTCACTTGCATTTGTAAACACTAAGTAAGCCTTTGTGTGTGTAAACTGTAAGTTTTTTTCTAGCTTCTCTTGATATATATGTATGTATATAATTTTTTTTATTGATACTGATAGGCACTGTTTTTTTTGTTTTTTTTTAACTTTTAGGTATACCTACAATATAATATGTATCTTCAGTTAGGTGCAGGTACTTTAAAGATTTCTTTGATTATAATGAAACATGAAGAAGGTCTCTATTCAACAATAGCCCTTCAGATCACTGTTTGTATGTTAGATAAATTTCAATTTTCGAATCTTTTATTTATTTTCAATTTTTTAATGATTTTTTCATGTTCCTGAACATTTTTTTGCGTCATAGGTAAAAATTTTTTTCAGTTTTTGGAAACTCACTTAACAAAGATAAGTGAGTTCTTTTCACTTAAAAGGTAAGTAATTTAAGTGAGTTTTCTTTAAATGAAGTAGCATTATTGGGCAAAATTTCGGTTTTGTGGGTAGATTTTTGGGACGGGGAAAAAGGAAAACTATGGTCTGTGAAAAGGGGAAGAATGAGAGAAATTTTGGTCTCGGGAAAGGGAAATTAGGGAAATATTGGAACGTTGAGAGGGAAATTTTGATGATGTTCAGTTGATTCCTAGGCGCTAGCGGTTTATGGCGCTGCAGTCGTCCATCCTATTTTAAAAACCCCGCACTTTTCTCTTCCATTTTTGAAATCCCATAGCCGCTGCAGCCGCATTCCCCTCGTATTTTAAAATCCCCCCACTTTTCTCTCTTATTTTTGAAATCCCATAGCCAGATAGAGATGTGGTAGGTACCAATGAAGAAGTTGACTATAATAAAGTAAAAAGGACTTTTGGAAGGTAGGTACTTACGTAGTAATGCTTTTTGTACTTTAATTACAAGGAATTTGCTCCTTGTAAAGAAGAAGAATGTCCTGAGGTAGGTACCAAAGAATTCTCATCATCTTGCTTACCGATCTGCTTATTTGACATCCTATCTCTTTAAGCTGCTTTCACTAGTCAGCTTCTCACGTTTTGGTATTGGGGTATTCCAGTGGGTCTGAAAATAGGATGTTCGTTGGCAGTTTTCAGCTGAAGGGAATATAAAAAGTACGTAGCGTGCGTGAAAACGTCATTCATTCGTATAGGGTGAAAGATAATGCAAAAGAAACTAAAGGGAATTCGAAAGTGGGCGCGGCTCCTACAGCTCCTACGTCTACGTCACGACCGAGGTCAGCGACATGCATGGACGCTATACCACTAGTATCCATGTTTCACATGAGAGCTCACTTTATCGTACAACCTCGTTTTGCTGTTTATTTTTCTGTTTTATCTTTACCCGTTCAGTATTTTGTGCGTATTGGGGTTGAAATGTCAGCCAAGCACAAAAAAAGAGGCTTGCATGGATGCTTCCCTGCGATATTCAAATATACCGGCCTTTTAGGCTCTCCTACGCCTACGTCACACGCCCACTGTATGCCCGCCTTTTTTTCAAATTTCCGGTTTTCATTTGTCTTCCTAATTTTATACGAACAATTCCCCGGCGAATGGACTCGATTTTCGTTAACCCTAGGCAAGGTAATTCGAAAAAAAAAATTTTTTAAATAGACCGGAATACCCCAATGGGGTATTCCGGTGAATGTTTATTGGTACCTACGTCGTTTCTACTATCTATTCCTATTCTATGCAGCTGAGGACGAATGCAGCGCCACAAACCGCTAGCGGCTGGGAATCAAACTAGGGATTTGCTTCGGGGAGTATGGAAACACTGTCGACCATCATCTATCTGCCCATTGGCCCATTGCCCATTCTCTGTCATCGATGTGCGGGTGCGAGTTGATGGGTGTGATTTTTCTTATTTTTTATGAGTCTTGTGATGAGTTGTGGAGATCTCTTGATAATACGAGTCGGGAGTGCGGTCTAAATTTCGCGATTCCACATGTCCGGAGGTCGGTCATCATAAGTAAATAGTGTGGTTTGTTGTGTGTTTACCTGTGATGGTCGACTTTTCCCCGCTGGTTCCAGCTCATCCAGAACTTCCAGCATGTCGTAACGACCACCGAGATATCAGGTTCGTTCTAGTACCTAATCAATATTAACTATGTCGATCGAAGAATGTTTAGCTTGGCTCATTGGTGTTCCTAGATCTGAAGGCTCTGGTATTTATAGGTCTGTAGTCTGCTGCTCCCGAGCCTCTGCCCGCCATTTTCCATGTTTGACCTCAAACACTTCCCGCTTCCTATTCTGCACAGGCCCTTCGCTTCTCTGCCCTTCAGATCCTAAGTAGGTAGTAGGTACCTACCTACACATTTTGGTATATTATTTTCAATAATAAACCTTTGGAATCAACCATGAAAAAAACCATTTTAACCCCCCTCTCGAAATTTCATGGTTTACCTTCCACGGACGTAGAATACGAATATC
Source organism: Leptopterna dolabrata (assembly GCA_954871275.1). Taxonomy (NCBI): domain Eukaryota; kingdom Metazoa; phylum Arthropoda; class Insecta; order Hemiptera; family Miridae; genus Leptopterna; species Leptopterna dolabrata. The sequence continues at coordinate 6,325,285 of OX940983.1, read as the reverse complement.
AAATAAAAATATTTCCGTCCGTCCGCCGTACGCGGCTTTTCCCTCAGTTGCCATGAACGAAAATTCACAAAATTCGGTATATATGGGTCCCGTTTGGGCTCTAGTTGGTCCTCGAAGCTCGGCGTTTCTTTTATTCAACTAAGAGGTGAAAAATAGGGGTTGAAATATCTCGGAAAATTCCGTTTTGAGGTCTGGGTTTTTTCGAATTTTTAAATAGTTCGATTTTTTTCTGCATTTATGAGACCATCTGGAGCATTCTGCGATGTTGCCATAAAATTTGCTATACCATTTGCCGTAAAGAGCAGGGTGTATTGTTTTTTCACTCCACATCAACAACTTCCATTCAGAACTTTATTCGTGTTTCTTTTTGCCATTTTAGCTACTGTTTGTCATCGACAGAATTATTTTAACAGCGCTTAACACGTGATTTAGATATGTGCCTACTACCGAGTAGGTACGGGGTTAGGTACTAAGTTACGGAGGGTATGTGGTATAGAAGGGTTACCCATACAGAAAGCTTGATCTGTGACAGAAAGGTATTCTATACAAAATAATAAACCGTTGTGTAGGGATTTACTGCGTTTTGTACTTAGACAGCGCTTTCAGGGCAGTAAATTATAACGTACTGTTATAATCCACTAACGTGCCGAACCGGACGCCTTCCCAAACAAAGAACACACCGCAATTTACCTATTAAAATATAAAAAAACCTCCAAAGTTTTTGAAATTTTAATTTAAAACATAAATTAGTTGATAAGTGCGTTAATTTACAAATCGGGTTGAAATAAATTATTTATGTCCAAACACACACATACACCATGGATAAAAATAACAGTCTGATGGGGACGCCAAAAGTAGGTATGGGTGTTCTTCGTTACTCCCCCCCATTTTCAAACGCTCGTCGCTTCATGAAATTCTAACAGAAATTTGAGGTTGAGGTGATTTTCGGAATCTTCAGTTCGTCTAGTTTTTGTTGTGTGTGTTCATATTTTGATGCAACAACTTTGTAAAAGCGAAATTCGCCGTGAAAAAAAGTGGGGGGGAGTATCGAAGTATTTGCCATGTCAAATCCTTCGGTACTCCCCCCCACGGTGAAAACGGTATTTTCGACAACCAATATCGCGTCTCAACCTCTTAACTTTCGATCAAAGGATTTCATCGCTCTATATCTCATACCTGCACGTCCTCACACCCCCGTTCCTGTGAATTGTTGTTGTTTAGAGATAGGTAAGCTGTTGCATTGATGTGGGATGTTATGTCGTTTTTGAGATGCGAGCGCAGCATCCAGACGACTAATCTATCATCAGCATCAGACGACTGTAGGTCAACGTTCGAGAATTAGTGGGGTGTATAGATTAGTGGTCTGGATGCTCGCTGCGCTCGCATCTCAAAAACGACATAACATCCCACATCAATCCAACAGTAAACATATAGATTAGTGGGGTGTATAGATTAGTGGTCTGGATGCTCGCTGCGCTCGCATCTCAAAAACGACATAACATCCCACATCAATCCAACAGTAAACATATAGATTAGTGGGGTGTATAGATTAGTGGTCTGGATGCTCGCTACGCTCGCATCTCAAAAAAGACATAACATCCTACATCAATCCAACAGTAAACATATAGATTAGTGGGGTGTATAGAAAGATATTTTTTCAACATAATCGAACACCCTCTTCATGTACAATAAAATAATTATACAAATCCTGTAGTCGAAAATACTGTTTTCACCGTGGGGGGGAGTACCGAAGAATTTGACATGGCAAATACTTCTATACTCCCCCCCACTTTTTTCGATTGAATAATTCACTTTTACTATCTAATTCTGGTAAATTGAGGTTAATTAGACATAAAACTAGACAAACTGAAGATTCCAAAAATCACCTCAACATCAAATTTTTGTTAGAATCTCATTTTTTTTTTTTTTTTGTTTGAAAATGGGGGGGAGTAACGAAGAACACCCGTAGGTATGCACTGATGAGTGGTTGGTGCTTATTACCATAATACATTAGGCCCATTAATACCTATTAATAAATAATAATGCAATCAAGATGTTTAAATTTAAATGTCATAAATTCATTCAAAAGCCCCATTCAACATAAATATATTTATACCCAATTTTCCCTATAACAAACCAAGTACCCTCTATTATAATATTACCTAATACCACCTACAAATCATCTAACATCCTGCAACCTAATACAATTTGATGAGACTGGTATACTGGTACAGTTAAGATACTGATGAGACTGGTACAATTTGGTAAATTACAACGCTATGACAAAACAATTAACAACAGTAGAACAAAAAGCATATTAATCGCTCAAATAATAAACAGCGATAATTTAGTAATAAGAATAACGTAGGCAGACAAACCGATTTGATAAGGGTGAAGGGGATACCGTGACTCACACGGGAACATAATCAGAAAGATGACTGTGACTTGAAGGGGTGACCAGAGGTTCATACCGATTTATCATTCCTATTGACGGCTAAATTCGGATATCGGTATTTTACGGTATGCCCATGCCGCAGGTTCCGACACGAACCGTTCCAGTCACAACCGTTCAGTAAGTTGTTCATTTCGCTTGCGCTAATTTCGATTTTGCCCAGGCATTTTAATGTTTTAATTTTATCTACCTTCCTATTTCTGTAGTTCTTCATGCCTTGCACAATTCTGCCGTGAGCTCTTTCTCAGTTTTCAGTTCATCCCTTCTCTGTGGCTCCTGAATAACCTGAACAAGCTAACGAATATACTACTTTGCTATCCCAAAAAAGTTTGCGGATATAGGAACCTTATCAAAAATTGAATTTTTTACTTGATTTTTCAAGTTAAAAAAAATTATATTTTTGGTTTCTTTATGAACAAAGTCCATTGATTTAAAAAAAAGTCAAAGTTGTAATTTTCTACAATGAACAGTTAATTTGGAATTTTAGTGGTTACAAATGGTGAGGTATATTCGATGAGGTAGATGCCTACCTAGTGCATGGTGTTTGCGCATGGCACTTTATTTTTATATTATAATATAAATGCGCAAAGGCGATTTATATTATTTTTTAAATGAAAGTAGTTTCCATCCTGACATTTTTGACACCAACTTCATTGTACTGCAATAAGTTCTTTTTCCATGATTTCTCAAATTTTCCAGAAGTTCTGAGGTCATTGCACCCCTCTCGCCTGTCCAGGTCCGCATTGCACACTGTGACGTTAGAACTTCGGGGAATTTTGAAATATCATAGAAAAATACATATCGTAGAACAACGCGGTTGGTGTCAAAATTTTCAGGATGAACTCTACTTTAATTTAAATAAATAAATACCTGCGCATACCTAGTGGTGAGGGTTAAAGTATCTACTTGTTTATAGGGTGAAATATAGCTACCGTTATATTGGGAAATATTTCATGATAAAGGGTGGACGTTTACCTGGCATTTACGTTTAGTTTATGGTAACTTACCTTTTTGCAAAAACCTGTTGAACGACAAAATGGCGTTTACCTGGATATTGAGATTTAACTCTACTTCCTGTTTCAAATTTAAATAACCAGTTATTGAGTAGAATTTGAAAATGGAATTTAAAAAATTTTTGTTCGTCCGCCGTACTTCGTTTTTCTTTTCTTCTTAGTTACCATGAACCAAAATGAATGAAATTTGGTTTGTGGGTCCCATTCGGGGTCTAGTTGATCCACGAAGCTCGGCGTTACTGTCAGTCATCTCTAATATAAAGGTTGAATTTGTCAGGGCGCCGCGAATTTGTTTACTTTTTAAATTGATCTCGAACTAGGGAATTTTTGGAGACCACCAGGAGCACTGTATGTTCAGCCTTTCGTTCACAGTAAGGCCCAGAAGTTTGCACCTAAAAGCTTTGTCAACATGATCGTGAATGAAACTGTATAAATCCTGCCCAGATAAATATCATTGCTAGGATCACCTGATAATAATCACGGATGGCTGTATGAAGTCGAGTGGTTATTTTGGATTTTGGTTATAGTACTTTTGTAACGTGAATAAATATTAATATGCTTCATGAATAACAAACAATTATTATAGAATTCTTGAATCCATCGCATATTTATGAAACTGATATCCCTGCCGCCCATAATTATCCAGCTAATGTAATTCGAGTGAGCAACTTTTGGACTTGTACGTCTAAAGCCCAATAAATGTTTCTTCTTCGTCTTCTTCTTCTTATTACATATTATTATTATTATTATTATTATGCTGTAATTGCCCGGATGGCTCCAGACTCGATTTAGGGCTTTCCTGGGGAAAGCGCGAGGGTAGGTTTGGACCACAGAAAAAAGTGATGTACACAGAAGGGGCGTCCATACAGGTAAATAATAAACCGTTGTGTAATAATTTGCAACGTCATATTCTTGACCCAAGAATTGTGTAGAACACATCGATAAACTCTTAGATACCAACATTAACAATACTTCCAATACAACGACCTTAACAGCGTGCAGGTACATTTCTAAAATCTTCGATAGTATTTTCCCGAAAATCGAGCCTTCGTCGCTTGTACCTGGTACCTGTTTGCGTAACGCCGTCCAAATGGTTTTAGCAAATTTTCGAAGAAAAGGAAGCTATTGTTCTCGGTCCAAAATTTTTTAAACTCGAATTTCCGAAAGATTTTTATACCAAAATCCGTTTCAGACCATCCTGAATTCACTGCCGAAAGACACCAAAAATTATTTATATATATATATATATATATGTATGTGTCATTCCAGACGATAACTCTCGAAAGAATTGAGATAAAAAGTTCAAATTTGCACGAAAAATCTGTCTTGGCAATCGGCAGGCTAAGTTCGTAGATGGGCAGAATCGGGTCACTCTAAGGGGGAGTTTTGGGGAGTTTTAGGGGGGAAATTACCCATAAATTCCCAAAATGAAACAGTCTGACAAGTGACACCTCATTTTAAAGGTTTTTGTACGCTGAACACGATGGTGAAATCAGAATTGCGATATCTCATTCCGTTCTCAAACTGGAGCACTTTGAAGATGAAGGAACGTGGTTATTTCTTGAGATGTTCTGCCTGGTTCGTCTGCTCTAATCTGTTAACGGAATGGGATATCGCAATTCTGACTTCACCATCGTGTTCAGCGTTGGAAAATCTACAAACCGAGGTGTTACTCGGCAAAAAATGGAACAAAAAATTTGTACCGGGAACTAGAAGAACCTTTTCTTTCCAAGATGACAAGTAACTGTTAACAAGACTATTGTAAGTACCTATCGATCTTTAGTCAGAGAGCACCACACCTGATGCATACCGAATAGCGTCATACTTGAATACCTATAATTACCCAATAAGATTAAGATTGTCCATATTTGAATGGGATATCCCAAACATCACATTTTACATAAAATCAGTTATTTCTTCGAAAATTTGCTCTTATAGCCATGCTGCATGACTGGTTTTTTTTTTTCTGTATAATTTTATTTGAATTTCTGACCCCACATTGATCGGTACGGACAGATTTCAGTTCCCTGCGCGGCAGCTACGAGATTTTAGTTATAACTTCACTCTCAACATACGAAGATCTGATTGTGACTCAGCGGCTGCGAGTGAAAAAAAAAACCGGCTTTCCGAAGTCGGCGCCCAACTTGCATTATCATCCAACCTCAGTCCATCCGGTTTATTTTCCAGCTCTTGAACGGGATAAACATCTGCCAATGTACGGCGCGCTTCACAGTTCGTTCTCTTGTTTCACCTCTTGGCTGTTTGACTGCTTTAAGCTCTCGTGCGAAAATGATTCAGAAATTACATCTTAGCTCCTTCTGTTTAGAAAAGATAAACAAACTATTAGTTGGTACAGGGAAGAAATGCCTACCTTCCTCTGTTACCTGATGGATTCCTGCATAAGAACCTTCCGTCGTGAGTAGGGTTACCAGATCTCCCTCGGAAATAAAGAGTGTAACGATCCAAATGTCAGAATATACCCTAATACTGGGTAGTATCTACATAAAACTCATTTTCAGGCAAGTTAGGTACGTATAAAAAACGCTTATTGTTTCTTTCATGTGAAATAATTTAAATAGATATTTCTGATTGTTTCCACCAATTTTGGCCCCCAAAACACGAATTTGGTACGCTCCTTTTTTTTCAAATTCTCTTTGATCATTGGTAGGGCCATTTAATTGTCTTGATTCACCTGTTGACACTTTATCTAGTGATAATATACAAACTGATGGTGATTTCAGACGATTTCCCAGGTTTTTGGCTCATAAAAAATCGATTCTGGGAGCAAAACCATTGGTAGAACATCAATTTTCCACTCGTTGGTAAAAATTGACTTCATATTCGGTCTTCTTGTACAAAAAACGATACCTCAAACGCTCATGTTACTAACTTGTTACTAAAACACAAACACTGCTAAGTCCTTGTCACTTGGGTTTATTATTCTACTGGACATACCTACAGAAATGTTGCTGTTCATTTATTGTTTCTTTCATGCGCAATAATTGAAATAGTTATTTTAGATGTCCATTTAATTGTCTAAATTCACCTGCTAATACTACTTCTAACGTTATTATACATATTTATGGTGATTTCGAAATTTACCAGGTTTGTGAATTATAAAAAATTAATTTGGGGTAAAAGACCTTCGTCACAATCTCAATTCTTCACTCTTTGGTCAAAATCAACTTCATATTCGGTCTTCTCGCCCTTAAAAACATGGAAAACAATACATCACAAGCTCGCGTTCATCACAACCTCAAAAAACCTCGAAAATCCCATAACACCCCTGCATATATTCCGATCGGGCTGCAGTTTCGGGACAGTTAGGGCCCAAATGGAGCATATGTGCGAAAGAACGAATTTTTTAGACCGAAAATGAAGTAGTTACACGTGATACGGCGGACGGCTGACGGACTTCGCAGTTTTGAAATCTGCGCACCTTGAAACCTAAAAGAAAAAATTTTGAGGGGGTGTTATAAAAATTTTTTGCTGAGCGATTACATAGGTGTATTATTCACAGAATAATTAACCAGAAAAGGTAGGTAGGCACAACAATAATTATTTATTGCTTTCTTCAGTAATACCTATGAGGTATCCGTTTTTATTCCAGTTTCATTTTACAAGTGACTTTGGGAAATAGTAGTTTCATCAATACTGATATAAAGTAGTAGGTACCTGCAATCTTGAAAATCGCGACATTGAATTTGCATTTCCCTCTTGGTGGATTTGGCCCCAACATTTGACTGCAATCACCTAAGAGCGAGGACCAGGACAAAGAGACAAGATTGTCAAATAAAATTGATAGCAAGAGCAACATCTCATTCTTCTTATCTTATGGCTGTTGGCTGTAGAGAGGGACCTTTACGTGGACATAAAGGGTATGGTGGCGGTGGGGGAAGAGGAGGCGATTTTAGGTTTGATCAAGGTATTCACCAGGAGGATATAGGTGGGTCATCATTACTTTTTTCACGTTTTCTTCTCTATCTATTGAAAAAAGACTATAATATAAGGCTCTGGTAAGAAAAAAAAGAAGAGTATAGAGGAAAGGACCTAAAAAAGAGTATATATATATCTATATAACTAAATTTACAGATGATTTTCGTGGTGTCTGTCTGTCTGTTTGTCTGTTTGTCTTTCAATCACGCAAAAACGGCTCAATGGATCGAACCGATCTCGCGTATTTGAATGTTTCTATGACCAGGGAAGGACATAAGGAGGTTTACTTCCGGATCCGATGGATAGGGGTGGGGGTATATAGGGAAGCTGAAACATAAAAAAATTAAATTCTCGAAAACGGCTCAATAGATCGAACCCATCTCGCGTATTTAGATGTTTCAGTGATCGGGGAAGGACATAGGGGGATTCATTCCCGGATCTGATGAATAGGGGTGGGGGTTTATAGGTAAGCCGAAACATAAAAAAATTAAATTCTCGAAAACAGCTCAATGGATCGAACCCATCTCGCGTATTTAAATGTTTCTATGACCAGGGAAGGACATAAGGAGGTTTACTTCCCGATCCGATGGATAGGGGTGGGGGTTTATGATCCATCACGCAAAAACGGCTGAATGGATCAAAGCCATCTCCCGTATTGAGATGGCTGGTTCCTACCTATGATAGTTACCTTTTTGTCTTTAACATTATAACAGTTTCTAAAGGGACATGTAAGAGATATAATCTGTAAAGCGAGAGGTAACAAAGTCAGATGGACCCACCCCGAGTTCTACCCGTCAGCGACGCGCACAACAGCTAGTACTATAAAAAGAGTACCTATGTCTGGTAACCCTAGTCGTAAGCCACATATTACACAAGATCGCACGTTTTATTCGGACTAAAGAATTTACACTGAACATGGTTGTGGAAGTGACACAAAGAAATTTGGATTTCGATACCGTCTTCATCGTAGCCTGAGATGCTCGTCCGTTATGAAACGTAATTATTCAGTTTCTACAACTGAAACATCTTTAAAATTCGGGATTTAACGAGTTTGGTGAGGACAGAGAGGCAAGAATAAACAGCGTTATGGAATATTGTAAGCGACGAAGCAAATAATGGAGAATTGGTTATTGTTTCTAAATAACGTCCGGCATTTTCCATCAGGAGTTTTCGATTAAAACATCCATAATCTAATACAGACTTCCTTTGTGTGTGAAAGCTACCGATCAAAGAAACGTTTCATGTCCATCAGCTTATTTCCTGCACCACTTCGATTTTGAAGTCCCTAACCCTCCACAGTCCAGGGAAGTGGTTGTGTATTCAAGTTGGGTTAATACCTAAACTGAGGATTATTGACGGTATCTTCATTTCGGCCAGTTTCCTGGTAGCATAGGATGAATATTACAGCAATACAACAGGTCAAGAAGTGTACTGAACTGTTATTTTGATATGTTGAACATATATGAATGAAGTATCCTATTATGAATCACAATACGTGCATATATATATGTCGGCTATCTATTCTGCTGGTCAAAATTAAGGGATCACCCTCGAAAAAACAGCTTTAGATTTGCGCATGACCGGTCAAAAAATATTGTTCCATTCAAAAGAGTTGTAGATTTTCTGAAAATATACATCCAAGTGAAGAGGACCAATTCCAGCTCATTGTCCCAATCAAAAATGGCAAGCGGACTATACCCAGGGGTGTTATCGGTGAAAAATGGGTGTAAAAATACGGAATATACCCAGGGGTGTTATCGGTGAAAAATGGGTGTAAAAATACGGTTTTTTGGTGTTTCTATAACATGAGCTTGTGAGGCATCGTTATGATTTTTAGGACGAGGAGACCGAATATGAAGTCGATTCTGACCAAAGAGTGGAAAACTGAGGTTCTAACGAAGTTTCAGCCTTAAATTTACGTTAAATTTTGGTCTAAAATCGCGTTCTGGCTCACACAGGTTGGGTCCATTTTTTGGAACACATTTGAGTCCTAGCTGTGTTCCGAAGCTCGGCCGCCCGATCGGAATACACCCAGGGGTGTTATGGGGCGGGGGGGGGGGGGGGGGGAATGGGTGTGTAAATAGGGGTTTTCGAGGGTTTTTTTAGGTTTCAGTGAACATGAGCTTGTGAGGTATTGTTTTCCATGTTTTTTAGGGCGAGAAGACCGAATATGAAGTTGATTTTGACCAGAGTGAAGAATTGAGATTGTAACGACGGTTCAGCTCCCGGTATTCATTTTTGATGGGTTAAAAACCTGGGAATTGTCTGAAATCCCCATGAATTGTTATAATAACACCAGAAGTAGTATCAACAGGTGAATACAGTTGAATTGCATTATAATTGGTCAAAGATAATTTGTGTTTTTGAGAAACAGCAAATGAACAGCCATAATTTTTCTCTTGGTAAGTCCAATAGAATAATAAACCCATGTGACTTTGCAGCGTTTTTGGTGAACTTTTGATAGTCAAACATCAACTACCCGACGGATTTGAACATTTTCCCCCAAATTCTTCACGATGAGACGAGCCTTCCGATTTCCTTTTACGGTTTTTAAATTCGTCTACATTGAAAATTCATACTTTTATATCTTTGAATAGGCAAAACTCAATTTTTCCAACTGGAAGTGTTTGTTGCCCATTTTTGATTGGAACGTTTTGATGAGCTGAAATTGGTGTCGAAATCTTCATTCGGATGTATATTTTAACAAAATCTGTATTTCGTCGGTGTGGAACAATATTTTTTGACCGGTAATGCGCAAATCTGAAACTGTTTCTTTTCGAGGGTGATCCTTAATTTTGATAATTAATGTATTTTATATACATTTTTATTGCATCATTACAAGGTTGGATATTACAATTGGATGAGGTGAGCCGTTTCGGTACCTGTTTGAATGCGTCCTCATAACCAGATGTGCTGTGTAACATCTACAGTGCGTCTTGTTAGCAGACAGTTCATACTTCACAGGTTTTTCGAGTCCAAAACTTGTGTCGGTGACTCACGAGGCACCTTAGGGCTTCCCCTTCTACTGTCCCATTCCTGGAGCCTTCTTTCTATCGACCAGCTCCTCCTCGGATGAGACCTCTCCGTGGGAAGGAGGTGCTTCCATCCGCTAAAAGGATACTTCGACCTCGGCAACACCTCAACTTGTCATTCTAAGGACTCCGAACTGAGTCGTTACTGTGGTAAAAATATTACTGAAGGAGCAGCTTTAGGAGCAGCTGTGGTTCATTCCTCACTGGTACGCGTCTCCCAATATAAATAATTGTACTCACACAATAATATTTCGCACAATGCGTTTTCCCTAGAAGCAATTTCTCGTCGAAACTTTCGTTTTCGTTTATTATTTTCAATGATGAACCTTTGGAATCGAGCGTGAAAAAAAAAAAAAATAAATAAAAATAAAAATCCCCCTTCCCCTCAAAATGTTAAGGTTTCCGTTTCAAGGTACGTAGAATCCAAAAATGGAATACAAACAATTCTGTCCGCCCACCGTACTTAGTTTCTTAGTTACCATGAACCAAAACGAATGAAATTCGGTGTGCAGGTTCCGTTTGGGGTCTAGTTGATCCTCGAAGCTCGGTGTTACTGTCAGTCATCTCTAAGGGGTTCAAAATAGGGGTTGAAATTTTCAGAACGCCGTAGCTCGAAAACTTTCAATACAAGGGTATGGTTTTTATTACGTTTTTAAATTGATCTTGAACTAAGAATTTTTTGAGACCACCCGGAGCACTTTACGTCCAGCCGTTCGTTTGTAACAAAAAGCTTCGTCAACATGATCGTGAATCAAACGGTGTAAATCCGGCCCAGATGTCATCGCTAGGGAACAGCTGGTTGTAATCACGGACGGTTTTATGAATTCGAGTTAGTTGTTCTGTGATATTGTTTCATTTGAAAAATGTTAGGTCTTTTGGATTTTGTTGATAGGTACCTACTTTTGCATCTTGAATAAACGTTGAAGTATTATTAGATAAATTATTACACAACGGTTTATTATTTACGTTATGCTTCATGAATATCTACAAATAATTAATGATTTAATTATTGAATCCCGCGCGTTTGTATAAAACTTGAATTCCCGGTCCGGCTCCACTACTCCAATTAGGGCTTTCCTGGAGGGTACTGGAGGGTGCTGACCACAGAAAATAGTGATCTGCGCAGAAGGTAAATAAGTAATAAGGTAATGCAGGTAAGTAATAAACCGTTGTGTAATAATTCGCAGCTTTATTCTAATTATGGTGACTGGAGTTTTTCGTAAATTGGTCTTGTAACTGCTCGTACTTTAAATGACTCTTTTTCTTAATATTTTAAACTGTAAAACTTGCATACCTAATAATGAAATGATCCATAAAAGTAGTTGGGATAGTTGATTCAGCTATTAGGTATTTCTCAATATTATGGTTTGTGGGAATATTTCTTCTAATTATGGTGACTTTGAATTTTTCGTAAATTGGTCTTATACCTACTCGTACTTTAAATGTCTCTTTTTCGTAATATTTTAAATTATAAAACTTACATAGGTACCTAATAATGGTAGTGCTCCATAAAAGCAGTTGGGATAGTTGATTCAACTATAGTAGAATTCGCTTATAGTGATCGAATTGGGACCTCCTGGAAATAATCACTATGCGCGACCATTCTCTATAAGCGACTTTTACTGTATAATATACTTTGTGATAATTTCAGCCATTTGACCGATATTGGCAAATGTGACACCTATAGGCAGTTATAGTTATCATCTGTTTCGGATCATCGTTCAGTAGGTACCACTTTTGGTGAATGTATACCATTTTTAGGAGATATCTGCCATTTTTACCTATTTTGCCGATTTCAAACACCCAAAAACCCAGAAACTAATCACTATAACCGACCTTTTGATCACTATAGCAGGCCAATTCACTGTGTGTTTACATACATCCGATCGGGGCATGACTGATTCTGTCCTTATATCCGACTTATTCCATTAACCGCCTTTCTACTAATCGACTTATGCTGTGTTATTTCTTAATATTATGATTAGTAGGAATATTTTTTCTAATTATGGTGACTTGGAATTTTTCGTAAATTGGTCTCGTACCTGGTCGAACTTGTAACTATTTTTCATAATATTTCAAATTGTAAAACTTACATAATAATGAAAATTCTCCATAACAGTAGTTGGGATAGTTGATCCAACTATTAGGTATTTCTTAATATTATGGTTTGTGGGAATATCGTTTCTAATTATGGTGAATCGGAATTTTTCGTAAATTGATCTTATACCTACTCGTACTTTAAATGTCTCTTTTTCGTAATATTTTAAATTATAAAACTTACATAACTAATAATGATAGTGCTCCATAAAAGCTGTTGGGATAGTTGATTCAACTATTAGGTATTTCTTGGTACAACTAATTTGGTTTGTAGGACAATTTTTCTAATTATGGTGAATTGGAATTTTTCGTAAATTGATCTTATACCTACTCGTACTTTAAATGTCTCTTTTTCGTAATATTTTAAATTATAAAACTTACATACCTAATATTGGTAGTGCTCCATAAAAGCAGTTGGGATAGTTGATTCAACTATTAGGTATTTCTCGGTACAACTAATTTGGTTTGTAGGAATATTTTTCTAATTTTGGTAACTCGGAATTTTTCGTTAATTGATCTTTATACCTACTCGTACTTTAAATGTATCTTTCGTAATATTTTAAATTATAAAACTTACATACCTAATAATGGTCGTGCTCCATAAAAGTAGTTGGGATAGTTGATTCAACTATTAGGTATTTCTTAATTTGGTTTGTAGGATTTTTTTCTAATTTTGGTGACTTGGAATTTTTTGTACTTTATCGGAAATTAATTGTTTCCTAATACTTAAAATTTTTAATGAAGTGCTCCATAAAATTAGTTGGGATAGTTTATTCAACTATTAGGTTTCCTCAGTATTATGGTCTGTAGAAATATTTTTTCTAATTAGGTATGGTGACTTGGGATTGTTCTCAAATTGGTCTTGTACCTGCTCTAACTTTAGCTATTTTTCATAATATTTCAAATTATAAAACTTGCATAATAATGAAAATTCTCCATAAAAGTAGCTGGGATAGTTGATTCAACTATTAGGTATTTCTTAGTTTGGTTTGTAGCAATATTTTTCTAATTTAGGTGACTTGGAATTTTTTGTACTTTACTCGGAAATTAATTTTTTCCTAATATTTAAAGTTATAACGAAATGCTCCATAAAATTAGTTGGGATAGTTTAATATTTAAAGTTATAATGAAATGCTCCATAAAATTAGTTGGGATAGTTTATTCAACTATTAGGTATTTCTCAATATTATGGTATGTAAAAATTTTTTTTCTAATTAGGTATGGTGACTCGGAATTTTTCGTAAATTGGTCTTGTGCCTGCTCTAACTTCATCTATTTTTCATAATATTTCAAATTATAAAACTTGCATAATAATGAAAATTCTCCATAACAGTAGTTAGGATAGTTGATACAACTGTTAGGTATATCTTAATTAATATGTTTTGTAGGAATAGTCGTCGTAATAATTATGGTGACCTGAAATCACAGTAGTTAAATGCAAATTTTCAGGTCGGAATGGAAGTAAAAGGAAACTCGAGAGTCTTGGAAGTCCGTTTTGGGAACTTGGAACGAGGAACGAGGAGAAGCAGCGGGAAGCTGGGAGGAGGAGGAGCTGCGAACGAGAGAGAAAAAGAACGTGGAAGGAGGACAAAGTTAGGGTTGAACGAGCGAGAGGGAGTGAGGAGGCAGGAGCGGCGGTCAATACTTGAAGAGGGCGAGAAGGAGGAAGATGCTGGAGAACGGGAGAGAGGGGAGAAAAAGTGAGGCGAGCGAGGGGGAGGGAGAGAAAAGAAGATGAGAAAAAAAAGGTTTGAAAGGGCAAAAGGGGGAATGCGACAGAGAGAAAAATGCCTTGAGAAAAGAGACGGTGAATGGAAAGTGCGAGGGGGAGGTGAAAAACGGGGGAGAAAAAAACTGACACACAGTCAGGAGGAGCATTTGTTATTGCGGTGCTCCTCTTTTACTTCCTGAAGGCGGCTTTTGGGTGGAGGGGGAGGGGGGAGGATCGATGATGGGCGAGCTTGACCTCCTCTTACAGCACAACTGTCCGGGTTTGGCCCTGCGGCGCCTGTGTAGCGGACGACTGGAAGGGCAACAAGAAAAAACGCTGCAAAGTCCTTGTCACATGGGGTTTATTATTCTACAGAAATGTTGGCTGTACATTTATTGTTTGTTTCATGTAAAATCATTGAAATAGCTATTTCTGATGGTTTCCACCAATTTTGGCCCCCAAAACACAAATTAGGTAGGTACGATCTTTTTTTTTTTCAAATTAACTTTGATCATTGGTAGTGCCATTTAATCGTCTTGATCCACGTGTTGACACTTTTTCTAGTGTTATTCTACAAATTGATGGTGATTTCAGACGATTTCGCAGGTTTTTGACTCATACAAAATCAATTTTGGGAGCTGAACATCTGGTACAACCTCAATTTTCCACTCCTTGGCCAAAATCGACCTCATATTCGATCTTTTCGTCCCCAAAAACATGGAAAACGATACCTCAAAAGCTCATGTTACCAACATGTTGCTAAAACGCAAAAAGTACCTATTTTTACACACATTTTCACTCACAACACCCCTGGGAATATTCCGATCGGGCTGAAAAGTTTCGGGACACAACTAGAGCCCAAATGGAGCATGTGTGCGAAAGAACGACTTTTTTAGACTGAAAATGAAGCCTGTACACGTCATACGGCGGACGGCGGACGGCGGACGGACATTGCATTTTTTGAATCTACGCACCTTGAAATGGAAAAGAAAAAAGTTTGAGGGGGGGTTATAAAAATTTTTTGCTGAGCGATTACATAGGTGTATTATTCACAGAATAATAAACCAAAAGTGCAATGTCCGTACGCCGTCCGCCGTATCACGTGTACAGGCTTCATTTTCATTCTAAAAACGCTGCAAAGTCCTTGTCACATGGGTTTATTATTCTATTGGACATACCTACAGAAATGTTGGCTGTTCATTTATTGTTTCTTTCATGTAAAATAATTGAAATAGCTATTTCTGGTGGTTTCCACCAATTTTGGCCCCCAAAACACAAATTAGGTACGCTCCTTTTTGGTTTATTTTTTCGAGCATGAAAAAAAAAATCAACCCCCCCCCCCCCCCAAATTTGATGGTTTACGTTTCAAGGTACGTAGAATCCGAAAATGCAATAAAAATATTTCTGTCTGTCCGCCGTACGCCGTACTGGTCACTTCTCTTTGTTACCATGAAACGAAATTGATGAAATTATCTCGAAAACTCTTATTATATCTCGAAAACTTTCGGTAGAAGGATATGGTTTTTTTACGTTATTAAATTTGTCTTGAGCTAAACATTTTTTGAGAAGACCCGGAGCACTGTACGTCCAGCCGTTCCGTGTGCGCCAAAAAGCTTCGTCAACACGATCGTGAATCAAACGGTATTAATTCGGCCGGGATATCATCACTAGGGAGCACCTGATTATAATCAGGGATGGCTGTATGAAGTCAAGTTGGTTGTTCTGTGATATTATTTCATTTGATAAGTGATGGACTATTGGATTTTATTGGTAGGTACTTGTGAAACTTGAGCAAACGCCACCTCAACAATTTTCCTTCAGAACTTCATTATTTGCGTTTCTTTTCGCCTTTTTAGTTACTTTTTGTCATCGAAAGAATTATTTTAGCAACGTTTAACTCATGATTTAGATAGGTAGGTACCAAGTAATGAGTACGGGGTTAGGTACTAACCTACGGAGGGTCTGGGATCTACATAATATGTATAGGCTAGTACATATTATATAGACGGGTTATCTATACAGAGAGCTGTGATCTGTAAAAGAAGGGTATTCTGTACAAAATAATAAACCGTTGTGCAGGGATTTGCAGCGTTTTGTTTTTCTTCAAATTATCTTTGATCATTGGTAGTGCCATTTAATCGTCTTGATCCACGTATCGACACTTTTTCTAGTGTTATTATACAAATTGATGGTGATTTCATACGATTTCCAAGGTTTTTGACTAATAAAAAATCAATTTTGGGAGCTGAATATTTGGTAGAACCTCAATTTTCCACTCTTTGGTTAAAATCGACTTCATATTCGGTCTTCTCGACCATAAAAACATGGAAAACGATACCTCAAAAGCTCATGTTACTAAAACACAAAAAGTACCTATTTTTATACACATTTTCACCCATAACACCCCTGGGTATATTCCGATCGGGCTGCAAAGTTTCGGGGCACAACTAGGGCCCAAATGGAGCATGTCTGCTAAAGAACGAATTTTTTAGACATAAAATGAAGCCGGTACACGTGATACGGCGTACGGCGGACGGACATTGCATTTTTGGAATCTACGCACCTTGAAACGGAAAAGAAAAAATTTTGAGGGGGTGTTATAAAAATTTTTTGCTGAGCGAATACATAGGTGTATTGTTCGCAGAATAACGCTGCAAAGTCCTTGTCACATGGGTTTATTATTCTATTGGACGTATCTACAGAAGCTTCGTCAGAACCTCAATTTTCCACTCTTTAGTCATAAATCTAGTATTGGATCCAGCCCAGGAATTAAAGTTTCATAAAAATGCACGGGATTCAATAATTCAATAATTAATTAATGGCTGTTATTCATGAAAGTAAATAAATAAACCGTTGTGTAATAATTTACCTGTATGGATGCCCCTTCTGCGTAAGTCACTGTTTCTGTGGTCAATACCCTCGAGCTCCCCCCCCCCCCCCCCCCCCCGAAAGCCCTAAACAGAGTACTGGAGCCGGCCCAGGAATTACATTTCACAAAAATGCGCGGGA